>OZ035962.1:41526142-41906509 GCA_964034945.1 Chrysopilus asiliformis
CGTCGTAATTAGATTTTTAGCAATAATCAACTAAATTTTTAGTTGTTTCGTTAGACAAAGAATTTCTAAACAGCACATGATTTTTTTATGACTTTCTTAAATTTTTACCGTGAAATAATTTTTTTCTCCACTCTTGAGATAAGATATCCCTTTTTTGTATGATTTGTTTTTTGGTAATTTCATCATGTAGACTCCTTGATGCCAGCAAGCACCTTTGAAAGATTCATCCAAATCGATTATGTGGTTCTCAGGCTCTAGAGTCTAGACGAACAGACAGAACTACGGAAAGCAATATGCAATAAATCGAGGTAATTGGTAAGAAATAATACCCATCTAAAATCCGCCCAGGGACGTTATGCGGCGGTCACACGACGCTGTTTTGCCAGCGCTAGTGGCTGTTTGGCTGTTAGCAGCCGTTTCAGGAGCACCGTGTGAACCCTAGGGCGCTGCTACTACCAGCAGCAGCGTGATGATTTTAGCAGCACTAGTGAAGTAGAGACCGTTCTACTTTGCCAGCGCTACTAGGGATCACGTGACCATGTCACATGGTTTCTGAGCTGTCAAAAGTATGATAAGTGGTAAAGTTTGTTTATTGTAACTTCTTATTTTACGTTTATTTATTTAAATTTGTGTGTAACGTTTATTATTTAAAAAATCTCCCAGATTAAAAAGTCAAACCACGGTTTTGCTACTTGCCAGCGCTACTAAAGTAGAAATCGTGTGAACCCTCTCAGTACGCTGTCTGCTGTTGCTACTTGCCAGCGCTACTAACCAACAGCGGCTGGCAAAACAGCGTCGCGTGTTTTTGGCGCTTTTTTCGGAAACTGCATTTGATCGAAAAATTTACAAAGACATTCAAAATATCATATTTTACATAACTCTTCTGAATATCAATATTAAATTACCCCCCCCCCCCCCTCCCCCTTTTCCCGGTTTCCGGCAATTATTGCATAAGCAGATTACTTTTATTGCTTTTTTTATAGAGTGGAGATCTAAAATTCCAAAGACACCCACCCATGGCTTAAATATTCACTAACAAACTTTAAAATTGTTTCTTCGCTCCAAAGTAACGACATGTCGGGAAATGAACTTGACTAAAAATAACAGGTTCAGATTCATAGCTTGCTTAG
Source organism: Chrysopilus asiliformis (assembly GCA_964034945.1). Lineage (NCBI taxonomy): Eukaryota > Metazoa > Arthropoda > Insecta > Diptera > Rhagionidae > Chrysopilus > Chrysopilus asiliformis. Next base: position 41,527,273 of record OZ035962.1, read on the forward strand.
TCTTTTGGGAGACGATTGGGGTAGCTACTTGACTGAAAAATTACAATCAAATGGATTTAGTTGATTAACTAAACTACTTGATTAAATTGACACTAAACCGGTATGTTCACACCAGTTTAGTCACTAAATTACTCGCTACCTTGTATGGTCTGACCGGCCTTTATAGACATCGTGTTAGATATCGCTGGTTCTGTGTATAAAAATACTATTTTTATGTTTTTACATACCACTGGCTTAAACAGATTTTGTGAATTTCGTTGCTGTTGTGTCTGTTGTTGTTGTGTTATGGATGAAGCCTGATGTTGTGAGGCAGAACTGGAGCATTTCGGTGTCGGCGGTAGAGGACGATTAGCATGTTGCGGTGGATCTGGTACTACAATTAAACGTTGCGGTAATGCCGGTCTAGAAGGGGGACCGGGTTCCTCAATTGGTTGACGTTGGTCCCTCTAAAGAATAAAATTAAGGAAAAAAATCAATAATTACAATGTACAACAGTCATTTTGTTTTTAAAGATTATACAATCTTTTTAGATAAATTTGACGTCGGTGATTCCGAATCTGTAAGTAGTTTAACCAAATTGGCTCGATATTTTGAAAAGGTCCCAAAAAAAAAAAAAGATTTTTTTATCGAAAAAATTCTATATAAACAGAAATATTTTTCATTTATGTTGTTGCCATGGATATTTTAACCATTTTAGAGTAAGTTAACATCGCTGAATCCGAATTTGGAAGTAGTTTTACTGAATTCGATCAAGTTTTTGAGATTTGGCAAAAAGAAAAATTATTGTACTTAAGAAGTCCCACATAGAAAAAAAATCAAATCTCAAAAACTAGCGCGAATACAACTAGTTGCAGATTCGGATTCAGCGACGTCAACTTACTCTAAAATTCGGATTCAGCGACGTCAACTTTCTCGAAAATGGTTAAAATATCAACGACAACAACAAAAATAAAGAATTTTTTTTTAAGTTTACATGATTTTTTTTCGAAAAAAAATTTTTTTTTTGGGCTTTTTTCAAAAGTCAGAGTCAATGTGGCCAGACCACTTGCAGATTCGGAATCAACAACGTCAAATTATCATAAAATTATGGTAAAATTTTTGACAACATACAAAAGTAATTTTTGTTGGGTAGTGTTATTTTTTACCTGTTGTGGTTTTTGATTGCGATTGGCTGGAGGTTGATGTTCATTGTTTGCAATCGTGCGACCTTCTTGAATTTGCTGGAAATTTCGTCGTAGAGTATCGCCGCCAGGAGCTTGCACGATCGATGAAGGCTCACCTGCTATTTGGGGCTCTTCATCATCATTATCAGAGCCTGAGTAATGATAATCATCTCGTTCCTTTTCTTGTTTTCGCTTCTTACATCGATCAATATGATCCTTTAATTGAATTCTAACTTGTCGTTCAGTCGGTTGTTCCTTAATAAATGGATGTTTCAATAGTTGTTCTGTGTAAGGCCTCTGATGATAGTCTTTCACTAAAAAGTGAAATGTTTGAAATTATTATTTACTAGTAGTACCGACAGCATAAGGGTTCCAAAAAAATTCTAATTTTTTATAACTCAAGTGTAAAAATGTCTAATAAGATTGCTTGATTACTACAATTTTATTAACGGATTTGACAGTTTTACGTTTGAAAAAAAAGATTGAACAATTTATATTTTTGTAGCTATGGAATATCCCAAAACGAAAGCGAACATACCTGTTACAATTGTAAATTAAAAATGGGGTAAAATCGCAAAGCGTACTGCCAGTTGACAATATTATTGAAAGGTGCAGTATCATACAGACATTCCTCGATTTAATATGCCTCGATATAAGACGTCTCGTTATACGAAGATTTCTTATCTTAAATTTTCACAACTTAGAACTTTTAATCTGTTCTAAGTTGAGCCATTATTTAGAATTTGCAGCTCTATCATTTTACAAAAATAGTTTTTTTCAAGCTCTTATCTCCCAAATCTTGAGAAATTGCCTTAACCCTTAAAGGCTTGGTGGTACACGCGATGTACCACCTTTTTTGTAACAAATACTGCACGGTGGTATCAAAATTGTACCACCAATTAAACCGTCTTTCATGATACTTTAAAATGGTACCACTAAAAAAAATAAAATAAAAATTTTTTTTCGAGTGCCGCAAGGGTGAAAATATTTGCTATTTTTCTGTGCCTCTAAGGGTTAAACGAAATCAATTTTTTTGGGTCATTTGGATAAAAGTCGTCATTTGTGTGGAAAACTACAAAATTTCGCCAAAAAATTTCAAATTTTGAGAAAATTAAAAAAATTAGCTTTTCCAACATCATTTAAAAATAAAATGTAACTTTCATCAAAATTTCCTCCTACAAAGAAATCCAAAAACAGCATTTCTTTATACCATCTTCTGATGAGTTTTGAAATTAGTTGGAGTCCAAACGTAGGTGAATTTTTATTTAATGACAATGACATGGTTTCTCGTAGGACATAACGTGTATAGCCGTCATGACGTCTTTTGACGTCATCCCTCTAAGATTTTTTTTTGAACATAAATTTACAAAAATTAATTATCAATGCGACAAAGAACTTAAGGGTCTTTCAATAGGGACATGACAATTTTGTATTTTAATAAAAACGCACCCTAAAACTTTTTTTATGATCTGGCAATGCTAAAACGTCAGTCAAGGTTTACATTTTTATCATGGTGAGGTTCACGAACGAGCAATGCCACACAGCTGGTCAAACAATTGATCTATTGAAGGAGAAGTTCAGTAATCGTGTAATCTCGAGAAATGATCCGGCCGAATGGCCACCTCGCTCATGCGATTTAACGCAGTTGGATTTCTTTTTATGGGATTATGTTAAGTCGTTGGTTTATGCCAACAACGTTAAAGGAGCTCAGGAACAATATCGAACGCGAAATTGCCAGCGATCAATCAGCAAACGTACTCGCGGTGGCCATATGAACGACATCGAATTTCATACTTAAAGTAGGACACACTTCTATCAGTTTTCCATCAGTTTTTGGGAAACTGATTGGTGTGAACGTAAAATTAGACGACTGATAGGCAACCACGAAAAAATTCGTGGGCAAATCAGTTTTTTTTTAAATTAAAACTGATTGGTGTGAACGTGTTGCTGTCAGCCGCCCAAAATGTTTTATGAAAACCACCACATTCGGCGCCACATTCTATGCCGATTTTTCTTCGTTGTTTTGTGACAACCACCACATTCGGCGCCACATTCTATGCAGATTTTTTGACGTTTTGATTTCGCAAGATGCCGACAACGGAGGAAAAATTAATCGAGTTCGTGAAAGGAAATCCAATGCTCTACGATTTGGCCCATCCTGAATATAAAAGGACAGACATCAAGGAAAATAAATGGAGCGAAGTAGCGGACGAATTATATAAAGAAAATCAAACCAAATGCTTCACAGGAGGACGTACAAAAAAATTAACACTTTTTCGAAAGTTTGTATCCGTTTTTCTAATAATAGACGTCACTAAAACCAATAAAAATTCATAGTTTTCGTTGTTCATTCTGAAATAGTTTTTGAAACACGCTCTCTCTTTATTATTCATTCTCACTGTTTGAACTTTACAACCAAAATAAATGGATACTTTTCACAAAAAACTGTCAGTCGCAACTGATAGATGTGAACGCTTAACTAGACGTAAAAAACTCATGAAAAACTGACAACTACCGTAACAGTCGCGACTGATCGAAAACTGATAGATGTGTGCCCTACTTAAATGTAACATGTCCAAATAAATTTCTGCCCGATATCTCAATTATTCTGTTTTATTTAAATACAAAATTGTTATGTCCTTATTGAAAGTAAACACATGCAATATTAGTAACAAAGTATTAAGTAACAAAATACATCATGAATTTCCAGTGTCTGCAACAGTGTCTGCAACATTTTAAAAAATCTTATTGAAAAGTTTGACTTCAAAGCGGAATTTTGATACAACTGTTCGCCGTTCACTGATGGATGACATGTAGAAATCACAAGAGTAACACAAAAAAAACAATTCCCACCAAACAATTATCTTTTATTATTCACTTTCAGACATTAGAAATAATATAAGATCAATCAAGTAACGTAGGATCATTCGAATAATATAATTGATGGTATTTTTGTCTATAAAAATTTCCCTGGTCTTCGAAACTTCAATTTTTGTTCACCTCTCACTTGAAAAATGTGTGTTGATTGGTCGCCCAGGTGACCCAATAATGAGAACAACTCGAATTTTTAGCACGTCATCTGAACGAGCATGCATCGTCGCCTGGGTGAGAAAGACAATAACGGCCGTCGTACACTTCAGTTAAGCGAACTCAACTACGTGAGCTAAGTTTCTCGCTGAAAGTTAGCGTTTGCATTGGTGACCGCACACTTCAGCGATACTATGAAACTACGTCGCCTAGTCATAGGCGACACGGACTGAGCTCGTGCGCTAACCCAGCTAAGCTATGTAACTATAGTTAGCCTCGCTCACATAGCTTAGCTGAAGTGTACGACGGGCGTAAGTGTGTTGATATTTTAAATTCCAATATATGAATGGCTAGTATTAACACGTTGACTGCCAGACCAATTTTGCAAAAATGTAAGGGAGATGCCAATACATGTAGACGTATGTAGAATGTACGTATGTATGAATGTATGTATGTATGCATGTAGATTGTAGACCCAGCTATCGAAAATGATAGCCTTGGCCGCTCATGAATCATAGTGCCAATTTTCACTGGCGATCAAAAATGATAGCCATGGCAGTCAAAAATAAATTACACCCTATACCACAATTACGCGTGCGTGCGTGCGGCAAGGTGACATTCATTGGGTCAATGCGGCGCGGTGACAGTTGCCGCGTTGTAGTTAACCCACAATAACGCATTGCGGTAGATTGAAGTTTAGTTTTATTTGAAACAGGCTGAAATCGAAATTTCGGTCGGGCACTAATCTTCTTCTTCTTCTTAATATATAAAAATGGATGTTTGTTAGTCTGTCTGTTTGAGATTACAAAACTCAAAAACTACTGGACCGATTTTTACACGTTTTTTGCAAAATGATCTGCGTTGCCAGGAGCAGGTTTTTAGCTAAGTTAGATTTTCAAAATTCGAAACGGAAGGTCCTGTTAGTATAACGAAAATATCCTTTTTCCCATTTTTCCCCGCAAAAATTGGCATTATAGGGTTTTTGGGGTCGCTGATCACGGCTCTGGTGTTGGAATTTCTAAATTCGAAACGGATGGTCCTGTAAGGATAACGTTTTTTCCCAAACGTTTTTAAGTTATTTATGGTTTTTTGGCATTCTAAAATGTATGCAAAAAACCTTAAGCTGGCAACGAGGGATCTGCTAATCTTATATATGGCCACACTACTCTTTTATCGAAATTAGCGGTCATGAAGCGACAGACGGCTCGATTAGACCGAGCTAACTTGACACTGCCAATCTGGCAATGCCAAACTAGAAATGTATATTGCATGGACTGTCATTTTTTGGTAGTCATGTAGAACTTTTACAACCTATAGTGAAAAGGGTGCAAAGGATTAGAAAAAGCACAAATAAAAGGTAGGCGATGATTATAATAGAGGGAATCAAACTTTCAAGAATTTGCCAAATTCTGATCATTTCAGTAAAACTGTTAACAAGGAAGTGATTATATTTAGAAAATATCAAGAAAAAGTGCCACAGGCAAATTTTTTTAAAAACAAATGTTCCGATGTGTTGTAGGTGAAAGTTCTTACGTATTTAAACTCAAATATAACACTCAGTTGATCACAAGCCGGAGTCAATCCCCAAAAAATTTCAAATCGGCCCTGGCGTCGGTAGCTAACAGTTTGACGACCCTCTCCATATACCAACGATTTAGTTTCCAAAAATGATTTCTAAAAAAGCTTTTAAAATCATTTAAAGTTAGTTTTTTATTCAGAAATAGGGACATAAATTTTATGATTTATTAACATACTTGAGAAAGTCATTATTTATTAATTTAAGTATGTTCTACGTATATAGACTTACGTGTTTCTATGCATATACATATCTATGTATTGAACAGAAAATTCAATTTTTAAAAGCTTTTATTTAGCTTGCCTTCGTGTCTGTCTGTCTGTCTGTTTGTCAGATCAAATCTTGCAACCCAATTTTGACCCACTTCCACTTGTCCGATTGATTTGAAATTTTGCACACTTATATAAGTCCGATGACAATACAATATTTTCTCTACTTCGTCCTTGTAAGGATAACGGAAGGTCCTGTAAGGATAACGTGATTATCCTTTTCTCCAAATTTTCCGGGAAAATCTATTCTGGGGGTTTTTGGGGTCGCTGAATCCGAATCTGTCATTAAAAAATCAGTAAGGATAACGGAAGGTCCTGTAAGGATAACGTGATTATCCTTTTCTCCAAATTTTCCGGAAGAAAATCTATTCTGGGGGTTTTTGGGGTCGCTGAATCCGAATCTGTCTTTAAAAAGTCAGTAAGGATAACGGAAGGTCCTGTAAGGATAACGTGATTATCCTTTTCTCCAAATTTTCCGGAAAAAATCTATTCTGGGGGTTTTTGGGGTCGCTGAATACGATTCTCAAGTTAAAAAGCCTGTAAGGACATCTCAAATGTAAGGATATATATTCGAAGACTAAAAAGAACAAAATAAAAAAAATAAAAAAATAAATTTAAAAAAAAGCTTTTATTAAAAAAGAATGCACTAAAAAGAAAAAAATAATTTTCTGGACGCTGTGTATCACAAATATAAAAGCTTTTAAAAAGCGAGATAAAGCATAAAACAATAAAATAAAAATTTTTCTCGCTTTTAAAAAGCTTTTATATTTGTGATACACAGCGTCCAGAAAATTATTTTTTTCTTTTTAGTGCATTCTTTTTTAATAAAAGCTTTTTTTTAAATTTTTTTTTTTTTTACTTGTATGCTGCCCTAAAAATGGACTCATCCTATGCAACAACAAAAATCATACATTTGACCACGAGATGCGACTTAACTATACTTAATAGCCCTATTATGAAAGTCGCGCGACTCGTCGTACTGCGGCAAATCTGCCACTGCGGACTGTTTTGGTATTATATAAGTCCACACGACCTGCGTTTCAAGCAATTTCAAGTCCGCATCTATTTGGCTGCGGACTCACCTTTTCCAGTGACATTTCGAGGTTATGAGAAAAAGAGACTGTGTTTGATTTTCTTATCATTGATTTTCTTATAATTTTCATATCAGTGTTGTTATTATCATTAAAGAAAAAAAGTGCTACACTTGCTATATTTTTGAAAAATAAATAAAATCTTGAAGTATCAGTGACAACTGAAACGTATCTTTCTCACGTTTGACAGTTCAACGCGAACCAACGCATATGATCGCAGAGAATGTAGTCCGCAAACGGCATGCGGACTTACATAATACCAAATCACTGCGGAATGGACTTGACAGTCGCTGCGGACTGACGAGTCCGCATGACTTATATAATAGGGCTATAAGAAAATCAAATATCCAAAAAAAAATCTATTCGAAAGTTCGAAACTGAAATAAAATTATCACTTTTAAACAGTGTTCAAAACTTTATTTTGTTATATCGTTCTTTTCTCTCTTAAAAGTTTCGCTCCCAACGTCAAGAACGTTTGCTGCGGTTTCCGACTACGGTTCTCAAGAACGAAAATGATTTGCAAGCACAATCGTTCTCTAAAGAGAGAAATTTTCAGCTCCGCGGTACTGTTCCTAGGAGTGGGAACGATCGATGCACATTTTTCGTTCTCGCTCCCAAGTTAAGAACGAAATGATTTCTATTTACGTTTTCGCTCCTTGTTCAAAGCGATTTGTGGGTCTCGCATAAAAATGAATGAAAGCCTCGAGCGATGGCTTTTTGGTATGATGCACACACACATATAAGTATGTGTTCTGTTCTCAAAGAACGTAAAAACAAAATGCAAATGTAAAGATCTAAGAGCAAGAACGTAAAAACCATAATTTCGGTCTCGTTCTTGGGAGCGTTTTACTTAAATGCCGAATTTCGTTCCTTAGAGAGTGATTTTTATTTTCCATTGATTTAAATCTGTCCTTAGGAGCAGAACGAAAGACTACAAATGGGAGCGTTTTGAACACTGCTTTTAAATAATGTATTTGGACCGCATAATAAGCGATCCCTTTAAGTTTTGAACAATTTCGAAATTAGGTGTTACATTTAAAAAAAATATAATAATAAAAAAGACGTGCAAAAACATTAAATGCGAAGGAAAAAATTAACAGAAGTGCAATAACTTGAAAAATCCTGAAAATTATGGTGAAAATTTTAAAAGGAACTATAAAGAGCTTAATCCACCTAACGATGAGATGATACCTTTCTTACATAATCAAACCTGTTAAACGTTCTTATATTAAAACATTTGAAAACTCGAGAACTAGTAGAAGTAGAAAGTTGAAATTTGGCATAGAACACGCTTTTATCGAAAGATAAACCTCTTCCGAAAATGGGAAAAATTGAACCAACCCTTCCCCTCTCTCCCATACAAATATACACGATTTCTGCGATTTTCTCGGTGCTTCATGTCTGAAAATTTATAAAGTCGAAATTTGTTTAGAATATGACCGTTCCGTACATCAAAATCCAATCGGACCATTGTATTAGAATTTTTTACTTTGAGAATTATTGTAAGCTTAGGTCTTAGTACCTAATATTTTATAAAACCCTTGTTATTAATGTCAGATTAAATTTTGTCCTTCAATTATATTTCAAATGAATGGATGTGTTTTATTAAAAACTGTTTTAAGATTTGAGTAAATCTAATAGGTTATGAGCTTCTAATATTTTGAAGATTTTATTTAAATCTAATATACAGCCTTATTCCCCTAGCCGGCGCACAGTGTCGAATTTGCTCTAAATTTTGGCCAAAATTATGGTTTTCATGAAAATTTGACAAGCCCGGAATTTTATATTTTTATGTTTTCCTGTTAGATAAATGTCTAAACTAGCTAGAAAAAACAATAAAAAAATATATATTTATTTTTAAGTATCTTTTATAAGTGCCTTAAGTTAGGCAATTTTTAAATACTTCGAAATATTCATTTTTCTCAAAAATAATTTACTGATTCCAACGATGAAAAATCATAAAAGGACTTACTTGACACTCTTAAATTATTTTTTTTATTAAACTATGTCCAATTAATGAAGTTTTATGGAAAACAATTTTCTTGTACCTAAACATCTGATTACTAAATTACACTGATATAAAAAAATCTTATTTTTCAACAATTTTCCAGCTTAGGGTAAGCTTACAGTTTTTCGCCCACCTCGGCCCACCATCAGACCTCTCGGAAGTAAAACTACTGTAAAAACCCTTTCTTTTGGTATATAAATCATTACCATAACCCGCCATATGAATCTGTGGGAGCATTTTTGGTTTGACAAGACCCCATAAAAAGTTCGTGATCACTAAAGTGAAAAAATGAATTTTTGCGAATTTATTTGGTTTAAATCGACTTTGTGAAAAATGGTTATATACCAAATTAAAGACAAATAAATTTCCTGCAAAAAACTTTTATAATTAATTTGCGTCATACTTCTTTTCTTAAAGTAATTAAGGTCTAAAAGAGATGGTAAGAGCGCAATTTCTAATTTTTTCCAATAATGTCTTACAACATTGAAATTTACTAAGGGTATTCACTCATTGAAGCTACACTTTAGCTTTCTATTTGCTTCACTCGAAATCTTGTTTTTGGGTCTTGTATAGTGAGAAGTGTAAATTATGACAGCTGAAACGTTTGTTTTCATGTTTTGTGATCTTCATATTTTTCTCCGGTAAAAAGTGTTTAGTGGCGATAAATCAATAAATATATATAATATGACGCAAAATGTTATTCAGCAGCGAAAGGGGAAAAGAGAGAAACCCAACAAGAAGTGGAGTGAAGCTGAAATCCCGAGTATTTTAGATTTTCTGGAAGAGTCCAATAACTCGAGTTCCATAACACAGGATTCGATTAGGTAATCCAAAATTTCTGTTTTCACACATTTTTTCGGCATTGTTCAATTTTCTGCAATTAGAGCTGTCAAACTTGCAGTTCAGTGTCATAGTTCAATGAAGCTTTTTCAAATGCTTTACATGGTGTTCACGCTTTCTTGTAAAATTTACTTGTATCCATGCTACATTTACACCGATACTCAAAAGAGTGAATTTTTTTTTTGCTCGTTCCGGAGAGGAAATCTATTTTTAGCTTAAGAATAACGGGACAGCTAAAGGCAGCCAAAGGGCATTCGCAGCAACTCTCGCCACTTTTGACTTTGCGTTTTAAACGGATTTTTGACAAGAACTTTATTAATCAAACTGTACTCAAGGAGAAACTGTGGTTAAAATGGCTGTGTCAGTAAAATATTCGGAAATTTGTGAATTATTATTTAAAAATAAAAACAAAAATTGTTTATTAGAAGTTCTTGTAGTGCAATTTAATTTAACAAAAATTCAAAATTTTTTGTTTAGTGAACTATCAAAAAAAGTTGACCATTTTTATAAGCAATTTTCTAAAAGATGGAATAGTTGTCAAAGGTTTAAAAAAAATGATTTGAAAAATAAAAATTAGAAAAAACCTGGTGCATTTCATTTATTTAAAAAATATTCTACTTCAGCCCCCCAAAAAAATGTTGGACACCCCTGGATTTTCAAACTTTTTGTCTTTATCTGAAAGCCTGATAATTTTTCTACATTACCTCCAAACTTGAAGAATTTATCTCCATCAGAACTCGAGTTTCATAATTTTGACCACTTTTATGGCAAAAATTCACACTGTGCGGCGGGACGTGTAACGCCACGCAAATTTTTTCTCGATCGAATGAAATTTTCTTATTCTAGTAGACGTAGAAACGCAGTTTTATTCAGCCCCGCGCTGACTATTTTGACAATTTTGCTGATTTGATACGCATGAAGTTTTATTTGTTCAATTAAATGATTGTACTGCATCTAGTTAGTTTTTCCTGACCTTCAAAACTTATATTTAGTTAAAATTCATTGAATGTATAAATAAAATTCACATTTTTATTCAAACTTTCTATTTAATTGATTGGTCCCGCAACGATTTACTCGCGGGAAATAAATGTATGGAAATGTCAAAATATTCGCGGGTGCGTTTAGCGTGATACCAAAAGTAAAACGTATTCAGCACCACGGCACAGTATACAGTAAACAAACTCGAAAATAACCCAATTTAACATGTAAGAGTAAAGAAAACACACCATATTCATAGGCAGAAAACACGAGAGCAAACAGCACAGCCATATATGCGTGTAACCGAAAATTTGTAAACAAAAGCGACACAGCTGATCGGTATCTTTTGCATTTCGCAATGTGTTTTGCGTGAAATTTAGTCGGCATAAAGATAAAATACTAAATCAAATATCAGCGGAATACACAAAATAGTATGGAAAAATACTAAATTATAAACTTTCTGTTTAAATCACTCACTTCATTTCACAGGAAATTGAGAAAAATAATGAAACCGAAATCCACCCGACTCGTTTCCCATCAAATCAGAGCAACTGAAAGAAACAATTCCAAACGGCATTGCCGAATCTGATTTTTCTGCTGTTGATTTTATATTTCAGAGGAGGGAAATTTAAAAATTGAAATCTGTTTTGACCACCATTTCTTATAAAAGTGCAAACATTCTTCATTTTAGGTTGAAAATTTGGATAGAAAATTTAAATTGTCAGGATATAGTAGAAAAGCAATTAATATCAAATCTTCGGTCCGTCAAAATCATTTTACAAACGACTTGATGCTAATTTCAAAGCAATAATGACGTTTGAGAAAAAATGCAGTACCAGTTTGGACTGAATTTCTAATTTTCTATATTCAAACGAACATATTTTGCAACTTTTTTTAGAATTGTATTTAATTTCTAAGGCAAAAAATACATTTCGCAACTGACTAATCTGGTAACGTCGTTGCGGCTCTCATCTTTAACAGTATATTTCTTTCTCTGTTTCACTTTTATTAGATTCCTTTGTGGTCATATTGCTTGTTCATTCTTTGTACCCCAATAATTTGAGATTTTTCTAACCAATTAGAATGCCTAGATTTAGGTTTTTTTGGGTTATTCGTTTTCGGTTACACAGGTTATTTTCACATTTTATGTATGAAGTTTGTTTACTGTATACTGTGACCACGGCACACGCCGGGCCAAGTGCGTTTAGTAGAATGCAAATTTTCTGCGGGAAACGCGGCGTACACGTCCCGCCGGCTAGGGGAATAAGGCTGATAAAGAAAATGTCTGGAAACATCTGCATTGATAAATTGCTTGGGAGAAGCAATTACGCATTCTGGAAAATAGCTGCAGAAGCGTGGCTGGGATTGGATGATTTATGGGACGCAACAATTAATTACAAGTTAAAGGATGATGGTACTCCAGCAATAGATATTGATGTTGTCAAAGACCGAAAAGCGCGCAGTAAGTTAATACTTTCCATAGATTCTTTGTGTTATGTACATATTCAGCGAGCTAAGACTGCCAAAGAAATTTGGAACAAATTGGCAGAAGCATACGAAGACAATGTTCTTACATGACGAGTAGGACTTCTTCGCAAGCTAATTTCAACGACCTTAGCTGGATGTGGTTCTATGGATAAATATGTCAATCAAATCACCTCGACAGCACATTCCCTTACTGGTATAGGTTTTAAAATCAATGAAGAATGGCTTGGAACATTTTTGCTAGCAGGTTTGCCAGAAGATTATCGTCCGATGATAATGGCTCTTGAAAATGCTGGAGTGCCAATCACTGGAGATGCAGTAAAAACAAAATTGCTACAGGAGATGCAACCAGACACAAAAGATAATGCATTTGTGATGAATCGAAGTAAAGCTAAGCAGCCAAAGAAGATTCAATGTAGATGTTGCAAGAAATTTGGGCATATAGCGAAGGATTGTTGGAACAAAACGAAGCAATCTTTAAATGTTCAAGGTGATGTTCTAAGTGCGGTTTTGTCTACAATTGGTAATTGTGACGAGAATTCATGGTATTTTGATTCCGGAGCAACTTCACATATGACGAAAAATCATGATTTGTTGGAAAATGAAAAACCAGTAAATGCAACTATGATTGCAGCAAATAATGGAAAGATGCAAGTAGTGTCTATGGGTAATGTGAAACTGCAAACCTCCTGTAATTCAACTGAAGAATTTGTTTCAATAAACAATGTTCAATATATACCAGACTTATCAGCAAATTTGTTATCGGTTAGTAAGATAGTGGAAAAGGGGCACAGCGTACGAGGGCAGTCCGATAAGTACTTAGCCTCACCGCACGATGGCGCCACTATCGCAGGAGAAATTTACTATCGTGTAGTACATTCTCATAGACGGCTGCAGTCAAAATTTCAGCCGAATCGAACTCGTAGTTTTGTTTTGACCGCGTATGGAAGCGGGCGTGTCTGCGGATTTCAGAAAAATGGAAAAAGAGCAATATCGGTCGGTGATTCGATTCTTGTTTCTGGAAGGGAAATCGCGCAGCGAATTCAAAGAGCGCTTGGATGCTGTGTAAGGTGACTCTTCTCCTTCGATGGCAACCGTCAAAAATTGGTGTAACGAGTTTCAACGTGGTCGCACGTCGGTTTTTGATGAGCCACGCCTTGGTGCTACGAAAACGGCTACCACGGAGGACAACATAACAAAAATCCACGATCTCGTATTGGCAGACCGCCGATTGAAGGTGCACGGGATAGCTGAGACAGTAGGCATCTCAAAAGACCGCGTGGGTCATATCCTGCATGAAATTTTGGGCATGAGAAAGCTGTCGGCGCGATGGGTGCCGCGTTTGCTCACTCCGGACAACAAGCGCAACCGTGAAACCACTTCACAGCAGTGTTTGACGCTGTTTAAGCACAATCCGAAGGAGTTTCTGCGTCGTTTCGTGACCGTCGACGAAACATGGATCCACTGGTACACACCAGAGACTAAGGAACAGTCGAAACAGTGGACTTTACCCGGCGAACGTGCTCCGAAGAAGGCGAAGACTGTCCTATCTGCCGGAAAGGTGATGGCCACCGTTTTCTGGGATTCACAAGGTGTGATCTACATCGACTACCTGGAGAAGGGCAAAACGATCACAGGGCTCTACTATACCGAATTATTGGGCCGATTCGACGCCGAATTGCAGAAAAAACGGCCCCATTTGGCGAAGAAAAAAGTGCTCTTCCATGATGACAACGCACCGGCTCACACCTCCGCCGTCGCCACCGCCAAATTGGTCGAATTGGGCTACGAACTGCTGCCCCATCCATCGTATTCTCCAGATTTGGCCCCGTGCGACTTCTTTTTGTTTCCAAACTTGAAAAAGTCACTCGCCGGGCAGAAATTTGAGTCGAATGAGGAGGTCATCGCCGCTACGGAGACCTACTTTGCAGACCTCGAGAAAACGTATTTTTCAGACGGGTTAAAGAAGTTGGAGCATCGCTGGGTCAAGTGTATCGAGCTAAAAGGAGACTATGTTGATGGTCACTTTTCCAAAATTTTCGTTTTTTTTGTAGGCTAAGTACTTATCGGACTGTCCTCGTATTATTTACCAAAAAATGGCTGTGCAGTTAGAAATCCTAGTGGAAAAATAATCGTAACTGGAGATCTTCATAATGGTCTGTTCAAAATGAATCAATCAAAAAATCAAATATATTCGTGCAATAATTCAGGGATTGAATTATGGCACAAAACGGGGCATTTGAATTATCAGAGTTTATCAAAATTCAAAAAACGGAATGGTTACTGGAATCTATTTTTCGGATAAGCCAATTCAAGATTGTCCAGTATGTCCGATTGGTAAACAAACCAGGTTACCATTCAATAAAGAAGGATCTAGAGCTGATCAATTACTTGAAATTATACATTCAGATATTTGTGGACCAATGGAACAGGAATCATTAGGAGGCAATCGATACTTTATAACTTTCATAGATGATAAATCAAGAAAGATTTTCATTTATTTTCTTAAAACTAAAACGGATTGGGAAGTTTTGAAAACATTTAATGAATTTCGGGAGTTAGTGGAAAATCAATCAAATCATCGTATCAAGATTTTAAGAACAGATAAAAGCCGAGAATACACCAACGAGCGTTTTGAATCAATGCTTAAGAAACAAGGAATAAAACATCAAACAACTAATGTTTATACCCCTGAGCAAAATGGTTTGGCAGAGAGAAATAATCGTTCTATCGTAGAAAAGGCTCGCTGTATGTTTGGCGGAAGCAGATTTCGGAAAGAAATTCTGGGCAGAAGCCGTGTTATATTCTGTATATCTGTTAAATAGGTCACCGTCGAGAAGCATTGGTGTGACAGCTGAAGAAGCTTGGAGTACTAAAAAGCCAGATTTATCACATATCAAAGTTTTTGGTGGTACGGTTATGGCGCATATTCCTAAACAGAATCGGAAGAAATGGGATTCAAAGAGTAATGAATCTATTTTATTGGATACGATGAAAATACAAAAGGATATAGATTATATGATACATTTAAAAATAAAATGTTTAAAAGTCGTGATGTCATTTTTATCAATGAAGGAATAACTAAATTCGGTCCATTGGTGCAAAACCAAGTAAAAAATGAAGATCCAAGATCTGTTGTTGAAATTGATTTCAATGAAGTTAGCAATGAAAATCTACCTTCGACTGTAACACAAACAAGTGTTTTTGAAGATATTAGAATTGATGAAGTAGAAGATAATATACCATCTAGTTCTAATGTATTGCATCGTAGCAAAAGAAAACGAGTACTGCCTACACGATTTCAAGATTTTGTGATTGATACACCAGGACCATCGCGCAGAACTGAAGATTGTAGTCATACTGGAAAGATGAATGAACAAACCCAGGTAGCTGTCACAGAGCGTTTTAAATGTACTTGTTTAAATTCTTCACAAACCACAAGTTTAAATGAGACATTTGAAGATCCAGTAAATTTAAAAGAAGCTTTGACTCGACCAGACGGTGATAAATGGAAGATGGCTATGGAAGAAGAGTATCAAGCATTGTTAGACAACGAAACCTGGAGTTTAGTTGATTTACCTTCAAATCGTACAGCGATCAAGAGTAAATGGGTTTTTAGAACTAAACGAGACATAACAGGAAAAATCGAAAGGTATAAAGCTAGACTTGTTGTAAAAGGATATACGCAGCGAAAGGGGGAGGATTACGAAGAAACGTATTCTCCGGTTGTAAGGCATAGTTCGTTGCGATATCTCTTTGCACTTGCAGCAAATTATGATTTAAAGATAGAGCAAATGGATGCGGTTAGTGCATTTTTACAAGGAGAATTATCTGAAGAAATTTTTATGTTACCACCAAAATATGTTGAAAACCGTCAAAACAAAGGTGTATGTAAATTGAATATAGCAATTTATGGCCTTAAACAGTCCAGTCGTGTTTGGAATCAGGCACTGGATATAGCATTAAAGAAATTAGGATTTGAATCTACCAAATATGATCCGTGTGTATATATTCAACGGCAGGAGAAAAATATTATGATAATTTCTATTTATGTTAATGATTTTTTATTATTTGGGAATTATGTTACTTGGATTGAGTCAATCAAAAAGATCTTAAGTGATACATTCAAGATGAAAAATTTGGGAACAGCATCTCAAATTCTAGATATTAGAATTAAACGGGATCAGGATAAAATTTCTCTAGATCAAGAACAATATATTGAAAACATATTAAATAAATTTGGGATGGCAAATTCTACACCTGTAAGTACACCGTTCAATAGTTCCGAAAAGTTAAATAAACCGATGTGTCCAAATACTGAAGCAGAAAAAAATGAGTTGAAAAACGTTTCATATCGGGAAGCAGTTGGTTCTCTTATGTATTTGGCACAATGTACTCGTCCGGATATTGTTTTTGCAGTAAATCGTCTTAGCTGTTTTAGTTCGAATCCAGGGATTCGTCATGGTGTAAAACATTTATTGAGATACTTGCGTGGAACTTCATCTTATCAACTGGAATATCGAAAATCAGATGAAAATGATATAAATGGTTTTTCAGATGCTGATTGGGAAGGAGATGTAGATGATAGAAAATCAACTACTATAGGCTTGAAACGATAATTAAACAGCCAGTTCGTTTAAACAATATTTATTTATTCGACTACATGAAACGCCGACTGAAACCAGACTGCCATCTAATACGATCGTCGGGGTTAATTTCCGATCTTAGTAAGCCAGGTGGCCTACACTACAGGTTTTGTATTCTGAATATATATCATTAAGTACTACTACTCAAGAAGCTGTATGGTGGCATGGAGTTAAGTCAAAATTAGGTTTTAAATCATCAATTTCAATCCACTGCGACAACCGAGGAGCTATTTCGACAGCTCTAAATACAGGTTTTAATCCAAGAAGTAAAAATATTGATGTGCGGTATCATTTTGTGCAAGATATAATTAATCAAAAAAATATCAAAATTAAATATATCAGTACCTCTGAGCAACTAGCAGATGTGTTTACAAAACCATTAGATAAAAGAAAATTTGAAAAATTTAGAGACATTATTGGAATTAGACCTTCAGCTTAAAAGGGCCCATAGACGGCCAACTTTGTTGCCAACCTGGTCGCCAACATGCAATGTTGGAGTCGATGTTGTACGTCTGTGGCCAAATTGGCGGTTGGTTTTTCATGTTGTCGACGAGGTTGGTGTAAAATCAAAAAATTTTCAAAACTTAGCATGTTGGTGTTCATGTTGGGGTGTCTGTAGGCAAGTTTACAACCTGGTTGCCAATCTCAGTTGCATTGAGTACTGCAATGAGAACAGTGAAGTGTCAAAAATAGTTTATTTGATTAAGTTCGGTTGAGTTTGATTAATTTTACTAGGGTTTTGATCGTATGACCTGACTCCAAGACTTTGTGGCGATATTCCATTGAGAAATTTTAAGTCCTCGAAGCTCTGGCCACTTGGCAAAAACCGTAGGGTTGCAGACATCCTTTCATTTGCAGGAACAGCTATTCTCATTATCGTGTCCTTCTTTTCAATGAATGGTCTTACTGCATCCAATAATTCATCGTAGGTGTTGCTGTCCATTCTTAAAAAGTTTTTGAAATCGTCAGGTGCAGTCATACGTAGTTCACGCATTAAATTTGAATGAGAAAACTGAGCACGGTTCTGATACCACTCCTTTGCCCAAATTTTTTTCTTTTTCAAAGGGGGCACCTCATCTTCGCACAACTTGTTTACAACCAATGCCAATAACAAATCCTTACTCATTTTTCACTAGTCAACATATACCCTATAGTTGTCCTATAACCATATAGTAAACTATAAACAATAAAAAAAATAGAGAAATCACCTAAAGTCGACGGGATCTTGTTAAAAATGATGTTGACAACTTGGTTGCCAACATTCCGTCTCGTCTGTGGTGAAAACTACCAACCAGGTTGGCGACCAGGTTGGCAACAAAGTTGGCCGTCTATGGGCCCTTTAAGGGAGAGTATTAGAATTTTCACTTTGAGAATTATTGTAAGCTTAGGTCTTAGTAATATTTTATAGAACCTTTGTTATTAATGTCAGATTAAATTTTGTTCTTCAATTATATTTCCAATGAATGGATGTGTTTTATTAAAAACTGTTTTAAGATTTGAGTAAATCTAATACATTGCTTGTCCCCTCTCCCATACAAATGGAAAAAACTTCTGCGAATATCTTCAAAACGGTTCACTTTTCCCAAAATCGCGTTCCATAGGATTCTATATGACGATAACTTTCGAATTCAAAAATATGCGTCAAAATCGCATAAGGTTTACTGGTAGAAGTCGATCTTACAATTTTCGTGTGACTTTTCAAATTTCGCGGGCTACGTACATTCGATTCTCGATTTTTTTTTATTGTGTTGGTACACATGTTCCCAACAAGAAAGATAGAGAATAGATTGCGCATTGCGCATGTCAGTCATATTGACGTCATTGGAGACTTCAATTTGTTCATTCGTAAAGTGATTTTGTTTCTGTTAGCAACAAATAGTTTCTGTTTAGTCTTGATATACACAAATATATAAATTTAACCAAAATGAGATGTGCAGTGTATAATTGTCGCAGCAACACCATCCTTCTTACAAAGTAAATATATTTTTACATATTTAATTATAAAAAATCATAGGACTTTGTAAGAAGGATCGCTCAGGAGCTGTTGAATGACCGTAATCATTCCTCAGCCACCGTATTCACCGGACTTGGCTCCCTGCGACTTTTTTCTGTTCCCTGAAAAGACCTATGAAAGGACGGCGTTTTGCCACGATTGAGGAGATAAAGACCGCATCGCTGGAAGGGCTCAAAACCATATCAAAAAGCGCATATCAGAAGTGGTTTGAGGATTGGAAAAAGCGCTGGCACAAGTGTATTATATCCGAGAGGGATTACTTTGAAGGGGACAAAATAGATATTGCTGAATAAATATTTTTCGAAAAAAATAAAGTCACCTTTTTTTTTGAACAAATCTCGTACATACGATCGATCACACGCGCAAACAGTCATGTTACGGACTCTTCGTCGATGGGTATACGTCCCGGGGCGTGCGGGGCTTCGTTATAATTTCGGTTTTTGGAATGATTTTAATACCTTTCTTATATGTAAGAAAGGTATAGTGTCATTATATAATTTTTAAACGATTAATCAAACAATTAACACCGAACAAAAAAATTTGTCACCCTTGTTCTGAGATACGGCGTTACGTTAGTTTGTTCGACATGTACTCGATCAGTACTCGATATCCCATTTTCGTTGTTCTTGAATACGCAGTGACCAACTTGAGTTGAACGCGGAGCAACGCATTCGATTCGATTCGATTTTCGTTGTTCTGAGATTCGTCGGGAGCTGATATTTGAGGTTAAATTGCTCACTTGAGTTTTCTCGCGTTTGGTGTTGGCCGTGATTGACAAAATGCAAGTTGGGCAAATATTTTTTCAATTTTATGAATCATGATTAATAAAGTGTTTTTTTTCAAATAGCAGGGGAACTCAAAGTTCAACAAATACTTCACAATTCAACCTATTAATCGACAAAATGAAAGTATAGTTACGAGTCTTCACTTAACTTCATTTCGTTCGAAGAATCTCTCAATAACCTTCTTTGGTTTCTCAGTGAATTTACCTCGTCCTGCCACATTAACAAATATAATGGGAGTGTTAAATCCATTTTCAAACTTCAATCAAACATTTTTACTTGCATAACCAAGAAATAAATACAACCAGCTGATTTTTGACACTGCGTTTGCATGCGATGTTTGCCGTATTTTTAAACAGCAAACGCCGTTTTTCAGAACACCGATCGCGTAGCGAATCGAATCGAATGCGTTACGTTTAGCGGGCTAACGCCGTATCTCAGAACAAGGGTGTGTATCTTTTTTATCACGATAAATTTTCATGTAGCGAATACATGGACAAAATGGCAAACTGTTTTGTATTGGAGCAATGTCTTCCACTAGCACAACAAAAATCACAAATCATCATTTTTGGTTCATTCATATTTTTTGATCTTTAAATGAAAAAAATAACTATATAAATTTTTCAATCAGTACGCAAGCATTTTTAGTCCGAAGGGAACAGGCTTTTTTAAATCGCCATTAGAATATTTTTTTATCTTCAATAAAGAATATATTAAATTTACTTACCAAGAACTGTATCAATGAACCCATGGAATTTTTTTGACCATTTCTTTGATTTAAGTCTAGGAGGCGAGTTGCGGGGTATCAAAAATAATGCACGCATTGGATGCAAATCGCATAATGGCGGTTGCGATTCAGCCATTTCAAGTGCTGTTATACCAAGCGACCAAAGGTCTGATCGGTTGTCATAAGTGGCGTCGGGATTTTCATCACATGCAATTACCTCAGGTGCCATCCAATACGGAGTACCTAGCAATTTCAATGTATTAATTACATGAAATCCTGTACTGATATGTAAAAAATACCAATAAATGTGTTTCTGCGCCCTATTGTTCGATCAAGTTGTGCTGAAACGCCAAAATCAACCAATTTTACTTCAGCATTATCAGTTAATAGAACGTTTTGTCCCTTTATATCTCTGTGTATTACTTTATTTGTGTGTAAATAACTTAAACCACGTAATATCTCGCGGCATATGTAAGCAATCCATTCCTCTTTTAAACTTTGTCCCTTAGTTGACTTAACTAAATCAGTAACCGAACCAGCACCACAATATTCCATAACTAACCAAAGTTGGTCATCCTTTCCTGGAGGAGACTTTTTAATAAACGCACCATAATATGTCGCTATATTGCGATGATTTGAGTATTTTTTTAGAACATTTATTTCTAATTTAATTTCTTCTTCTTCATCTTCGGTGACATCCATTACTTTGATTGCAGCTAACTGACCCGTTTTAGTGTGACGGCCCTATATAATGCGGTAAACGTATTTTTTTAACTTAAATCTAACACATTTTCAATTTTTAAATACAATATAAAGGTACTGTTTTTTTAAGATATTGTTTATAGAAGCTACCTTGTATACTTGCCCATAGGTTCCATTTCCAACAACTTCTATCAATTCAAATATACCAGCGGGATCCTAAGAAACAACAAAAAAAATGTTTGTACATTATACTGTCTGAATATTTCAAGATTTCGAATGTTGTAATAATCATAGAAACTACTATGGCTAGAGCTGTTTAAATTACCAGTATCGCAGTACCAGTTGTATCAAAACCATTTTAAAAGATCATACAAACACTAAATGTATTAAAACGACATTATCAGTCTAACGCCGGCCGTACACTTGAGCTAAGCTATGTGAGCGAGGCTAGCTATAGTTACATAGCTTAGCTGGGTTAGCTCTATCGTTGCACACTTCAGCTAAACTACGCGACGATATTTAAATAAATGTATGCCATCAGTTGTATGCAATTGGCACTTACACTTTTATGTCCACAAAATACTACACTTTTGCAAACACCGATTCTACACTGTATAACGCCGAAAATATTTATATGTGAGTGTCAGCGATGCCAGCGAAGTAGTTCGCGTAGTTGAGGTCTGAACTACGCAAGCGAACTTAGTCCCCGTCGCCCATGACTACGCGATATAGTTTCATAGTTTCGCTGAAGTGTGCGGTCGCCAATGCAAATGCTAAGGATTTTACTTTCAGCGAGAAACTTAGCTCACGTAGTTCAGCTCGCTTAGCTCAAGTGTGCGGCCGGCGTAACACCCGCCGTACACTTGAGCTAAGTTAGCTCAGCTATGTGCCTGTTTAGACGTGCACGTTTAGCGGTTCATATTATCTTCACTTTGATACGTGACGAAACACGCCACGTTAAGCTCTAAACAGGCACGTAGCTGAGGTAACTTAGCTCAAGTGTATGGCGGGCCTAATGATCACTTGAAAAAGTACTTAAGTTGAAAGTACGAGTAAAAACAGCGAAAATACTTAATATTGTTGCTGCATTCTTAACATGTGAAGAAACAGCAAATCTTTTGTGTTAAGAACGATCAAATTTTAGCTAATAATACAGTGGAACCTCGATAAATCGGAGTTGATGAAACCAGACAAAATATCGAGATGCCGAGGTTTCACTTATCGAGGTTAATAGCAAGAAACCTCAAGTTATCGAGGTCGATAATGTGTCGTATGAATTAAAATTCGTGTTTCCGAGCAAAGTGAATCTGAGTGAACAAAACTCTGAGTGAATAAAGCTCGAATTTCATATGAATAAAAGTTTACTCTACTCAATGTACTACACTTGCGATGTTTTGTGTTTTCAGAATGCACCCATTGCATTTTGACGTTTATTTGATGTATTTTACTATTTATTTGGAATCAAATCAAAAACTGAAACAGCCTTGTCCACCCAGCGGAAAGATGAAAATTGATTTTTTTTTATAGAATTTTTTTTTTAAATTTGGTAACTAATAAACGTAGACAAACAACAAGGTACAGAACAAGCTTTTACAAAAAGTTAAATCCCATCCAAAAATGACAAAAATTGAACCACTTCTTCCCCTTTCTCAATAACAATTAGAAATTTTTTACGACTCTTCGAGTAATCTACCATATCATTATTCGTACACTTGCATTCAAAACATGCCTTCTCCCCAGAAATCAAAGCCACACAAAACCAACGAGAAATTTTTCACTGCGACTTCTGCTGGAGTTAGATTTAACTTAGAAAGTGACTGAAATGCAAGATTTCCCGGCCATCACTCGCAAAAAAATTTGATCCGATTAAGATAGAATCTCTTTTTTGGCACAGAAGTTTCTGTTTGAAGCCGCATTAACCAGGTGAAGACAACTTTAACATATCGCACTAAATTCACACATCTGCCATACCGATCAACAATTTCTATAGTTGTTGGGCTAAATTTCAGGTTAGCCCCAATGACGCTAAATATTTGAAGTACATATGGGGGGAAGGTGGGTTCGAAATTTGGCTTTTGCCTGTGAACGGTTACCCGATGTTTTTGCTTTGCTTAACCAATTTTTTTTTTGTTGTTTTTGCACGGTTATACCCGGTGTTTTTTAAAGCCAAAAACCATTTCAAAAACCGTTGTACGAAAACAAAATTTTAATCCAATTTCCGTGCAATTGGTTTGTTAGAACACTTCTTTTTAGGCACTTTAGTCCGTATATTGTAGTTCGTATTAATGCCGCCGGCCGTGGGCGATAGTTTGTGAATTAAGATTTTTGAAGTAAACATTAAAGCCTTTAATATTAGGTGTGTGTTCTAATTTAATTTTGGTTTCTTGAATACAAAATATAATTGCATTGTACTTATCTACCAAAATTTTTAATTCGTCTGTTTCGGTAGAAGACATTTATTATTCCATTGTAAAATATGTTGTTGCGGAATCATTAAGAAGTCTCAGGTTCGGATTCAACGTCATCGTTGTCCTCTGTGTCCACTTCCATAGTCCTGGTTTCTGTATCATTCTGATTAGATTCAGTTGTTTTGGCTTTTTTGATTGTTTTTTTTAATGATTTGTTTTTGGCGTTTACTGAGTTTGTTTGGAAGAATGGGTATTTTCTAATTGGGCGATGGATTTAGAGTTAGGCTATTTATGGGGGACTGGTATCGGTTTGATAGGTTGGAGGTTGAGTTGATCTTGGTTATTGTGTTCTTCTCGTTGTTGCAAACTTTCGTTAATTGTGCTGTTTGTGATAATGGGAAGTTTTGTGCTCGTAAAATTTGTGGTGAGATTGTGTGCTGGATTCCTGTCTTTGTACCGACCATTAGCCTCCCGCATATCGACTTTTCTATTACACGGATGAACTTTTCCTTCTTTTTGAGGAACTTTGGACATTTTTGACGTGGATACGTCTTGGATTTTGGTTATGGGGGTACAAATTAGAAAATCGGCTTGCTGCCATGACAACAAATTTGCAATCGATGAAACTCGATAGTTTGTGGTGACATCCGAACAGAAACTGTGTTAGAAGATGAGACCCACATTAAAGCATTGTTTAGGGTATTTTGTTATGTTAAACTATGTTCAATTATCTTTTTAAAAATCTAAATCTAAATTTTCACTGCCGCTGTTATGCTGTGTTTGCTGCTTGTAGTACAGATTTCACATTTATACTCTTTTTATGCTTCTCCTTTATGTGTATTGAATCTGATGTATTGAAAGCCATGTTATTTCGTTCTTTTCGCTCTGAAAAGTGTCGCTCTTAACGGCAAAATCGTTTGCTGTGGTTTCCGACTCTCGTTCTTGGGAACGAAAATGATTTCTATTTAAATTTTCGCTTCTTGTTCAAAGCGGTTTGTCGGTCTCGCATAAAAATGAATGAAAGCCTCGAGCGATGACTGTTGGTTGTGATGCACACACACATAAAAGTATGTATTTTACTACTGAGAGAACGATATTTCGCTCCCAGCATTAAAGTTCTGTTCAGGGTTGTGACTTTTGATTTTTAAAATCGTAGTAAATCGGCCGAAAAATAGTAGTAGAATCGATGAAATATTAATAAATTGTAAAAACTTCGTCATTATATGTATATAGGGGAAAACACCCAGATCTGAGCCCCCTTAAGCCTTTTTTTCACTTCATACCATATTTTCTTTGTCTTCCGTATACTTTCTGAGAAACTTATATTTACAGGTCGAAAGTATGGAATGTTAAAATTAAATTAACATATACATATTCCTCAACAATTTGGATAAAAAAAAGAAATTATGTGTAAATGTGGAAATTATCCCAAAATCCAGTTCTGAGCCCCCTGTATTAAATTAAGTATGCTTCGTAACTTATAGCAATGAGAATTGAATTCGAAGAATAATTGGTTTCATCACTTTGTGAAATGTGGTTTAATCGGCACAATCGCGCACAATTCTTGTTTTATCCGGAAAATTAACAGGGGTGCTCAGAATTGGTGCCGGGGCTCAGATCTGGATACTTTACCCTATAACTAATTTGAACGAAAGACTAGAAATGGGAGCGTTTGAACACTGTATGTATGATATTTATTTCAAACTTCCCTTATCATAAACCAATTATAAATAATTGCCAGATTGCCAGATTGGCAATTATAGCTTTTGTTATGTTTTAAATAAAAATTTGTTTCCTTTTCACTAAAATTTCTTACTTAAATATCTATTGGCGATCGTTATCGGCGGATCCACGTCTTCTGGCCGTCTCTACGAGACAGACACCTTGCTTTTTTTCCATTTTTTAAAATTTTTATCCTTTTTTATTTCGAATATGGAAAGTAATGAATAAATATGAGGGTTCAGTGCAAATTGCATCCGACACTGGCTGACTCATCAACGCCCAGCCCAAACCCCTGAAGCTAGAAACTTGAAACTTTCACAGAATGTCCCAACCATCACGTAGGCGCTTACTAAGGCGTGGTTGTCCGAAATTTTACCGCTAAGGGGGTAAAGGGGGTTTGGGTGTTTTTAAACCGTGGGTTTTGCCATGAATACTGCTCAATAGGAGGCTGAAAAGTTTCACTTGGGGGTAGCTGATCACGAATCTGATGTTAGATTATCAAAATTAGAAACGGAAGGTCCTGTAAGGATAACGCAAATATCCTTTTTCCCAGTTTTCCCGGGGAAAATGACATTAGGGGGTTTTCGGTATCCCTGCAGTAGGATTCTTGGCACTTATAACGATGTAGTTATCCATAACGATGTCGTTATCCATAAATACTAATAAGAGCTTTTACGTTTGTGGTAGTGATATAAAATGGCGTTGTATTTGTTCCTCGCTGTCAGCTTTCCAATAAAATTACCCTCGACTATGACTCTGGCAATGCTGAGCCTTCCAATACGAATTTTCATAACGACTGCTCTCGTACCAGTCGATAAACACTAATGTTTGAGTTTCGTCCACTTAAGAATGTTGTTTAATTGTTGTCGCGTTGGCAAAAACCAAATAAAATGTTGAATGCGTCCCTTAATTGTCTAAACATTACTCGCATTTCCCTTTTCCTTAAAAAAACGAAATTAAATTCGCCTTTACCTTGTGATCAAGTTGAAATTTTCAAACCGGTGATGAAAAAAGATATTTTACGGTGTAGTGCGGAAAGAGGAAGGGAAACACATGTTGGCAGCAAGAAAGCGCAATAAAATTGAATTGAATCGAAATTGCTGACAGCAAAAAAAAAATTTTTTGTATTTAACCTCAACCATTTGTCTTTATTTCTGTGACATTTTTTTGTTGTGATTGTTAAAACTTTTTCCAAAAAACGTAAAACCTTTTCATTTGGCTAATCCGGGGAAATTCTAAAACGATTTTCGGAGACTTTTCTATTTTGTTTTTCAAATGAAAAGTGTGCGGAAATCCATCTAGAATTGCATAAAAAACTGCCGGCTGACCGCCCGACTTATATAAATATTTTCATAGCTAAATATTACACTATTTCGAAAGAAAATTGTTATTTGTTTACTTTTCAAAATATGTCGAATTTAAAACAAATTTTAAATTTGCCGCTACTGTCAAGATTGTATTTAAATTTTCGCCGCCAGAGGGAAAATTAACCACCTGTGCAAAATAATACCCTTAGCGATCTTTCCAGATCGTTATTTATCGATTTTGCCAAGAATCCTACTGCTGGTGTTAGAATTTTAAAATTCGGAACGGGAGTCCTGAAGGCACAACGATTTTTTTCAAAAGTTTTTAAATTATTTCTTTGTTTTTTTGGCGTAAGAAAATTTTTGCAAAAATATTTTACTCGGCAACGGCGGGTATGCTAGCTAGTTGAATACAAACAAAAACTTCATTCTGTTTCTCGCTATGGCAAAAACCGGCGGCGCACTATGGGACCAAAGTGCCATTCGGCGGCCAAAAATCCATAACTTTTGAACGGATCAATATTTTAGAATGGGGTTTTTTTTGTTAGCTAGAAAAAACTCCAAGCTTTATTTTCTCACAATCAGATCACCCCCTCCCCTCCCCACCCATACCCCACACATCTGCATTTGAAATCAAAAATTACCAAAATCTCGAGAACGGTTGGTCGTACAGAAAAAATCCTTAATGACGAAAATATTTAGAATGCCATTTTACATATGTCGTTAGTACATGAAAATCGAATAGGAGCAACTTTCATACCCTATATGATGAAATAATCAAAACTATAATATTTGTTGTTATAATATTCTTTTGGTTCTTGGTTTTGTTTTAAAGTTGTTTTTTAAATGTTATAAACAAAATATAGCATTTTTAAAGACAACTTTTTTTTAAATACAATTTGGTACAAATACACATGACTAAAATCCTATAATATAATACGATCTCTCTGTTTGTTTGTGCAGACAACAAACGATCTCGAAAACTCGCCTAACGATTTTCACGAAACTTGGGGGGTTAGGGATTTTCGGTGACAAGGAATCGATCTAGATAGGTCTCACCTCTGAGAAAATTCCCCCTCGATACCCCTCGCCTGCTATCTTCGAATTGGGTGGTCCTATCTTAATGAAACTTTACAGTATTACTAAGGGGGCTAGGGGATTTCGATTTTTCAACTACAAACCTGACTTTTCCCTCCCCTCGACACCCCTCGCCCGGTATCTTCGAATTGGGTGGTCCGATCTTAATGAAATTTTACAGTATTACTAAGGGGGCTAAGGGCTTTCGATTTTTCCACTACAAACCTGACTTTTCCCTCCCCTCGATACCCCTAGCCTGGTGTCTTCGAATTACGTGAAGGTATTTTAATGGAAATTCGCAATATTACTAGGGAGTAAGGTTTTTCGATATGCATTCTAAAAATATCACTTTTTAGATATCTATCGGCAGCGATAAATAGTAATTACAAAACAATCAAGTTCCCTGAACCTCAATATACGAATCATGTTGCAATTACAATCGGATTCAATTACTCAGAGACAGACTGCATTAAGAATTTCAATTGTATGTTTTCATGTTTGTATATATATATTTTTTTCGAAACAGGTTCTATAGATATATTTTTTTCGAAACAGGTTCTATAGCTACTTATAGTTTTTGGGGACGAAAATGCGATCACCTTAGGTTCCATCTTCAGGGAAATACATTGAATTTCTATAAGGATATTGCGAATATTCTTTGTCCCGTTTTTCTTCAGGAAAGTTTACACTATAGGGTTTGTGAGGTCGCTGATCCCGAATATGATGTTGGAATTTCAAAATTTGAAACGGAAGGTCCTATACCAGGGGTGTTAGTTGAAATTTGCCGGTTTTTTCCATAAAGAAAACACAATTCTCAAGGGAATCTCAAAAAAATTTTATTCAAAGTATTGATCATTGGATTTTACACATTTTGCCCATCTTTCAAGCAAATCATGGATACCATTCCAAAAAAACTTTTTCTCTTTCGAGGAAAACCATTCGACGACCCATTTTTCGACTTCTTCAAAATTGGCGAAGCGCTGGTCTGCGAGTGAGTGTCCCATCGATGCGAAAAGGTGATAGTCAGACGGGGCGAGGTCTGGATAGTACGGCGGGTGCGGTAATACTTCGCATCCAAGTGATTTGAACACTTTTTTGACTGATTTTGCTGTGTGAGACGGCGCGTTGTCATGCTGCAAAATCACCTTACCATGTCTTTCAGCGTATTGCGGACGTTTTTTGATCAATTCATGGTTCAAATTAATCATTTGTTGTCGGTAGCGATCAGTATCAACTGTTTCTCCAGGTTTCAACAGTTCATAATATACGACACCAATCTGGTTCCACCAGACACGTTTTTTGTCCTGGATGTTAAAATCACCACTTCTGGATTGTCGAAACCACGTCTCATATGTTCTTATGGTTGGGGAATGATCACCGTAAGTTTCTACCAGCAAACGATGGCTTTGAGCGGCCTTTTTCTTTTGATTAAAGAGAAAAAGTAATGCGTGCCGCGAATGCACGTTTTCAGGCACAAAACTTGACATTTTCAAACAGCTTTAACGCTATGACGTTGTTATTTTGACGGAACGTAACTTGTGTAGTATTGAAGATTAATGTCAATAGAAAAATATGACATAGATGCCAAATCGTAGAAATGTATACATATCTCTAGCGACAGCTATTAGTAAAACCGGCAAATTTCAACTAACACCCCTGGTAGAATATCGCGTATATTCTTTTTTTCTGGAAAATGTACATTTCTTCAGGAAAGTTTACACTATAGGGTTTGTGAGGTCGCTGATGCCGAATCTGATGTTGGAAATTAAATATTCGAAACCAAAGGTCCTGTGGTGATAACAAAAATATTCTTTCTTTCCTTTTTCTGCGGAGTGGGCTTTTGGATCGGAGATTTGAAACCTCAGGAAAACTACTGTGAAGTTAACGTGAATCTACTTTGTTCCCCCAAAATAGCAGACGGAGGATTCTGAGGATTCCGAGCATGGCTCGGTCTTCCTGGTACTTACATTAAGTTCAGGAAAAATTATATTCTAATAATGCCTTGATCTACGTTGAATTTTAACAATTGTAGGATTTCTTGATCTTCCTCGTCATCCAATTCATCTTTTGCCATTTAGAACGCAGAGAAGCTAAAATGGATCTGACGATAGAAGTAATATCTTCATCAAATCTTCATTTTGGTTGATTCTATCGTTTTTTCTAGTGTTGGTTAGTCTAAAATGTCTGTAGTCTTTATTTTTCGATTCCTGAGCTTCTCTTGAAAGCTCCCCAAGTGGTAAAATGCTTTTTTCAATTATCAGCTTGTCATGGAAAAGCACTTTATGCATTGTTGCAGACATATTTTTCCAATTGTAATGTCTATTATACAAATCAGCTGCGAACTTAGCATATGATTCGAATTTATCTGTATTTACTGCCTGCTTGCTTAAAAGCACCGATAATATAACTTTCAATCGTCGAATTAATGTAAAGTTCTGAATATTCTGTTGTAACATATATACATATGTACATATGTATATCTAAGATATTGATTTTGATTGCTCTAATTATTCATAGTACCAGGAAGACCGAGCCATGCTCGGCGATCTCAAAATCCTCCTTCTGCCTCTGTCTCTGAGTAATTGAATCCGATTGTAATTGCAACATGATTCGCATAATGAGGTTTTGTAATTACCATTCATCGCTGCCGATAGATATCTAAAAAGTGATATTTTTAGAATGCATATCGAAAAACCTTACTCCCTAGCAATATTGCGAATTTTCATTAAGAAACCCTCACGTAATTCAAAGACACCAAGCGAGGGGTATCGAGGGGAAGGGAAAGTCAGGTTTTTAGTGAAAAAATCGAAAGCCCTTAGTCTGCTTAGTAATACTGTAAAGTTTTATTAAGATTGGACCACCCAATTCGAAGATACCAGGCGAGGGGTATCGAGGGGAATTTTCTCAGAGGTGAGACCTATCTAGATCGATTCCTTGTCCCCGAAAATCCCTTACCCCCAAGTTTCGTGAAAATCGTTTGGCGGGTTTTCGAGATCGTTGTGCAGTCATTTCTCGTATCTATATATATAAAAATGGAAGTTTGTTGGTTGGTTGGTTGGTTGGTTGGTTGGTTGGTTTGTTGGTTTGAGATTACAAAACTCAAGAACTACTGGACCGATTTTTACGCGGTTTTTTGCAAAATGATGTGTGTTTCCAGGAGCAGGTTTTTAGCTATGTAGATTTTGAAAATTCGAAATGGAAGGTCCTTTAAGGATAACGGAAGTATCCTTTTTCCCATTTTTCTCCGGAAAAATTGCCATTATGGGGTTTTTGGGGTCGCTGATCACGAATCCGGTGTTGGAATTTCAAAATTCAAAACGGAAGGTCCTGTAAGGATAACGCAAATATCATTTTTCTCATCTTTCTCCGGAAAAATTGCCATTATGGGGTTTTTGGGGTCGCTGATCATGAATCCGGTATTAGATTTTCAAAATTCGAAACGGAAGGTCCTGTAAGGATAATGAAAATATCCTTTTTCCCATTTTTCCCCGGAAAAATTGGCACTATGGGGTTTTTGGGGTCGCTGATCACGAATCCGGTGTTGGAATTTCAAAATTCGAAACGGAAGGTCCTGTAAGGATAACGCAAATATCCTTATTCCCATTTTTTCCCGGGAAAATTGCCATTATGGGGTTTTTGGGGTCGCTGATCACGAATCCGGTTTTAGATTTTCAAAGTTCGAAACGGAAGGTCCTGTAAGGATAATACAAATATCCTTTTTCCGATTTTTCGCCGGAAAAATTGGTATTATGGGGTTTTTGGGGTCGCTGATCACGAACCCGGTATTAGATTTGCAAAATTTGAAACGGTAGTTCCTGAAAGGATAACGCAAATATCCGTTTTCCCCGGAAAAATTGGAATTATGTTTGGGATCACTGATCACGAATCCGGTGTTGGAATTTCAAAATTCGAAACGGAAGGTCCTGTAAGGATAACACAAATATCCTTTTTCCCATTTTTTCCCGGAAAAATTGCCATTATGGGGTTTTTGGGGTCGCTGATCACGAATCCGGTGTTGGAATTTCAAAATTCGAAACGGAAGGTCCTGTAAGGATAACACAAATATCCTTTTTCCCATTTTTTCCCGGAAAAATTGCCATTATGGGGTTTTTGGGGTCGCTGATCACAAATCCGGTATTAGATTTTCAAAATTCGAAACGGAAGGTCCTGTAAGGATAATGAAAATATCCTTTTTCCCATTTTTCCCCGGAAAAATTGGCACTATGGGGTTTTTGGGGTCGCTGATCACGAATCCGGTGTTGGAATTTCAAAATTCGAAACGGAAGGTCCTGTAAGGATAACGCAAATATCCTTTTTCTCCGGAAAAATTGCCATTATGGGGTTTTTGGGGTCGCTGATCACGAATCCGGTATTAGATTTTCAAAATTCGAAACGAAAGTTCCTGTAAGGATAACACAAATATCCTTTTTCCCGTTTTTTCCCGGAAAAATCGGCATAAGGGGGTTTTCGGGGTCGCTGATCACGAACCCGGTATTAGATTTGCAAAATTTGAAACGGAAGTTCCTGAAAGGATAACGCAAATATCCGTTTTCCCCGGAAAAATTGGAATTATGTTTGGGATCGCTGATCACGAATCCGGTGTTGGAATTTCATAATTCGAAATGGAAGGTCCTGTAAGGATAACCTCTTTTCCAAAAACTTTTTAAGTTATTTATGTTTTTTTGGCATTCTAAAATTTATACAAAAAACTTTTAGCTGGCAACGAAGGGTCTGCTAGTTATATTATAGGATAAGATTACCAGTTTTAAACGGTTTTACTGTCAAGGAGGGTGATATTTAATGGTTTCACTGTATGCTGGTATGTAAAATATTCCGCTTTAATGTATATTAAAAATAATCAAAACAATTTCCTAGCATATAAGACGAAAAATCTTTGTTCTTTGTTATGACAAAATAAGACATTTTTTTACAAAATAATATGTAAAAAATCAGACTTTTGTTTACGGTGACCAGAGTTGCAGGTAGTAGCAGATAAAATATGGATATTTTGAAAGGTATTGACCTTGGCTATCATGTCCAACTGACGCCTGACCGGTACAAGCCGGTACATTTTTTGCAGAGCCATATATATACAAAATTTCGCGAAACAATAGTATTTTTAGAATGCCCAGAATTCTGGAATAACAATTTTAAGAAAAAAAATGTAGTACTGCAAATTTTTAATTTATTTAGGCAACTAATATGTCCTCATTTTGATGATAAAATCGATTTTTCTGTATTAAGTGACTTAATAAAGTTAAAAAAGTTTGTTCAAAATTCGAAAATTGAAAAAAACTGAATTTTTACCAACTTTGACCCCATGGCG
Source organism: Chrysopilus asiliformis (assembly GCA_964034945.1). Lineage (NCBI taxonomy): Eukaryota > Metazoa > Arthropoda > Insecta > Diptera > Rhagionidae > Chrysopilus > Chrysopilus asiliformis. The sequence continues at coordinate 41,560,418 of OZ035962.1, forward strand.
TTCGGAAATTACTTATCACAGGAAAGTGTCCTTTTGGATTTCTAGGTTCCCAAGTATTCCCAATGCAATGACATAACCGAAATCCTTCAAAGGCAGAACTCAAAATTTGTATTTTTGGCCACCGAATGACACTTTCGCCCCATAGTGCGGGGGCATCAGTAAATAATACGGATAACAGAGCGACTGATTTGTTAGAAGCAGTGTTAACAGTGGCACGAAATTGACAAGGATCGTCGGATGACAAAAAGGCAGAGGCCGATTGACCATCCGGTTTATTGACTTGGTGGGGAGTTGAAGGAGATCTGTCCCGCAAAGTTCGTTGACCTTTATTAGAACGAGTATGCCGGTCAATTAATGTTTCCATTTTGGTGTTTAACAAATTGATTTTAAAATCAAGATCAGATATATGAACTTTGAGTTCGTTATTAAATTCTATATGCAATTTGTTAATTTCACCAGATACCACGATTTTAAACTCATCCACTAAACTCACTAGAAAACGGCAAAAGATGAGTTGTTTCCAGACAATGACCGACTTCCATTTGATGAAATAGATAAGCGCTGCGTGGGCTTATTATTTGCACTTTTAACTGATCCTCTAGTACTCGGCGACCTTTCGACAAAAAATTAATCAAATAGTAACTGAATAAATGTAATAGCTAGTGCGATTTGGTTAAAGTTAAATTTGAACGGAACAAATGTGCAACACGACCGTCAACCAAGATCGCCAGAAGATTGGACAAAGTAAAACGGAGAACAAAGTTGCTCAAGACTTATTGAATACAAATCTGTTGGACAGTGATGAACGAGAAGCTCCCCAGAAAGCTCCTCCAAAATTTAAGGACACTTTTTGTGCCAGTGAACTGGGCATGTGTAGCACAAAAAAGAAGATATTGAAATACGGTGTCGGCAGTGTGATATGTTTGTCGCCAGTAACGGACCACGAAGTAGACCAAATATGAGGCAGTATAATGAAGGAATACAATTCGACCGTATCGCTATGGACATTGCTGGGCTTTTTCCAACCACGGACGACGGAAACTGCTGATATCGAGCTAAGAGAGCCGATATGGAGTTCCGCGCTAACTTTATTCTAATCAGGGTCGAAATTTCGAATCCGAGATGTTTAGAAAGATCTGAGAGCTTTTAGGAATTCGTGAAACATGACTCCACACGCCAAATCGCAAGTACTTTTCGGAAGAAAAATACGACTGCCCTGTGACACACAATTGGGCAGTGCTGCTGAGCCCGAAGCTACAACGTTCGGAGGGACCCTATAGAGTCATAACCCGCATAAATGACGTTGTGCACAAAACCTAGCAAGACACACGAGGAAAGTTCTAGGTGGTTCTCGTCGACAGACTGTGTCGATATGCTGACGATGCTAGGGACTAGCATTTATCTAAGGGCGCAATGAAACGGCAGCACCTTTATAAAGCACATTTTTCGATAAAGCGGCAGACCCCGTTTTCTGGTGACCAAGCAACACACGAATATTCGAGAAAAGCGGCGACCCACCAGGACCTTCCAAACAAATAGCGGAAATTCTAAGCTACGAGCATCTTCTGAAAGGATCGCTAAAAATTTAACTTTCTAGTACAAAGACCCGTATAAATAAAGCCCCAAAGTCAACTAGCATGGATTCTAAATTTTAGAGTTCTTCACTATGACACAGTATACAGTAAACAAACTTCATACATTAAATGTGAAAATAACCTGTGTAACCGAAAACGAATAACCCAGAAATACCCAAATCTAGGCCACAGTATACAGTAAACAAACTTCATACATTAAATGTGAAAATAGCCTGTGTAACCGAAAACGAATAACCCAGAAATACCCAAATCTAGGCATTCTAATTGGTTAGAAAAATCTTAAATTTTTGGGGTACAAAGATTGAACAAGCAATATGACCACAAAGGAATCTAATAAAAGTGAAACAGAGAAAGAAATATACTGTTAAAGATGAGAGCCGCAACGACGTTACCAGAGTAGTCAGTTGCGAAATGTATTTTTTGCCTTAGAAATTAAATACAATTCTAAAATAAGTTGCAAATTATGTTCGTTTGAATATAGAAAATTAGAAATTCAGTCCAAACTGGTACTGCATTTTTTCTCAAACGTCATTATTGCTTTGAAATTAGCATCACGTCGTTTGTAAAATGATTTTGATGGACCGAAGATTTGATATTAATTGCTTTTCTACTATATCCTGACAATTTAAATTTTCTGTCCAAATTTTCAACCTAAAATGAAGAATATTTGTACTTTTATAAGAAATGGTGGTCAAAACAGATTTCAATTTTTAAATTTCCCTCCTCTGAAATATAAAATCAACAGCAGAAAAATCAGATACGGCAATGCCGTTTCTTTCAGTTGCTCTGATTTGATGGGAAACGAGTCGGGTGGATTTCGGTTTCATTATTTTTCTCAATTTCCTGTGAAATGAAGTGAGTGATTTAAACAGAAAGTTTATAATTTAGTATGTTTCCATACTATTTCGTGCATTCCGCTGATATTTTATTTAGCTTTTAATCTTTATACCGACTAAATTTCACGCAAAACACATTGCGAAATGCAAAAGATACCGATCAGCTGTGTCGCTTTTGTTTACAAATTTTCGGTTACACGCATATATGACTGTGCTGTTTGCTCTCGTGTTTTCTGCCTATGAATATGGTATGTTCTTTTTACTCTTACATAGTAAATTGGGTTATTTTCGAGTTTGCTTACTGTATACTGTGACTATGACTTTCCCAATAGTGTATAAGGTAAATTAAACAAAATTACCTCTCAGTGCAGGAAGAAAAAAAAACCAGTTCTAGCATTTTGGGAAAGTACGGTCTGGTAATACCAGCTAGTCTCGGCGGAGAGTGTTCGATTCGGGGGAGTCGAGGCAGTTCTTTCTAGATGGGCGTCGAGACTAGTTCGGCTTTAGTATATGGAAAGTCGTGATTATAGTTTTCTTGTAGGAGAAGAAGATTTGTGTCAAAAATCTTCTTCTCGTAAAATAATAGAATATCCATATCATGATAGAAGTGAATGATTCTGAAAAAGACGTTTAAAAAAAATATGAATTGAAAGAACAATGACAACCTGTAAATTTTTACTGAATAAATCTCTTAAAAACATAAACCAAAACGAAAAATTGAATCTCCTACAGACTCGTGGGCAGGAATGCGGAATAAACTTTTGTACTAGAGATAACAACAATTCTTCAGTTGTGGGTAGAATCTTGGTTCCATACTGAAGTATTGGTAGAATGGAGGTTCCATAACAATTCTTCAGTTGTGGGTAGAATCTGAGTTCCATACTGAAGTATGGGAAGAACCGAGGTTCCACAACCACTGTTCCGTTTTAGATATAATCTTGGTTCCATACTGAAGTATGGGTAGAATCAAGGTTCTACAACAACTCTTCAGTTGTGGGTAAAAGCTTGGTTCCATACTGAATTATGGACAGAATCGAGGGTCCACAACGCATTGATCTGCGGGTAGAACCCAGGACATAAGCAAAATCGCGGTTCCGCAGAAGTATACGCAATGAGAACTTAGTAATGGTCGGCCATTGAGGGCAATGACCAACAGGATGGCCGAATGTAAAAGGTAAATTAAACAAAATCACCGCTCAGTGCAGGAAGAATAAAAAAAACCAGTTCTAGCAATACCAGCTAGTCTCGGGGAGAGATTGTTCGATTCGGGGGAGTCGGGGCAGTTCTTTCTAAATGGGCGTCGAGACTAGTTCGGCTTTAGTATATAAAAAGTCGTGATTATAGTTTTCCTGTCGGAACCATTTTAGTCCCTTTACTAGAGTACCTCAAGTGAGAAAGCCATAGTGTAGAAATAAGTGATGATAGAAAATAATGACTTTGTATTGTTAATTGAGATTACCCATTATAATGAAACATCCCCTAAAAACTTACAAAATCACATTTAAAGGAAAATTTAAAAAATGCGAAAGTCTCACTGTCGTCAAGTCAATGTATTTCATACGGCACTATTTTGGTTTTGCGGTTGCTGCCGGCTATTAGAATTCAGACATATGGTGCTATTCTAAGACTAAAACGTAACTTTAACTTTAAATTTGAATGTACCACACCACAATCAACACAAATTTTACATTACGTTCCAAATTAGTGTTCTAGTTCTGTGCTACGTCCCACAAAAAGCGCCATACTAGCATATACACAAATAAAAAGGTTTTGGATCGCAAAAATCAGTTTTACTGTGGAGCGGGTGATGTAGACATATTAGATTCTTTTCCAAACGATGGTATATACGAATATTTTACCACTTGCTGGATATCATCGTTTGCAACACGTGGATTTTATAGAAGTAAGATGTTTTATACACTAGTATTATTTATGATACCATATATAGGCGACTAGAAAAACAACGCTGTCCCTCCTTAACAGGGATCTTTTATCGCTCTGCGATTTTAAAATTTCAGTTCCTGAAACATTAGCCGTTTTTTTTTAATGATCCGATCAGAGATCCGGATTAACTCTCATACAAATTCGTAACTGAGTTAATGGGAAATTAAAAATTTCCCTTGGTGCGTGTCTCAGCTGGCGTCTTGCGGTTTCATAGGTGTATGGATATTTGAGTACTATTTCCATCGCATGAAGGCTATTACCCTAAAACGGGAAAAGGACCTGGTGGCGAGGAAAATAACTATACCTATTCTAGCTGGTAATGACATGGGTTTTGAGGGGTTTTGCGATTTTAAAAGTTATTGCCACAACATATGGGTTACTATGATGCCACGGCTTGGTTTAACATAGCACAAAAACCAATTTAAACCCACAATAAACTCGCTTACGTTTTTTTAATGGTCCATATGGATCTGTTATCCGGATCATTAAAAAAAAGCAGCTATTATGTAAAATATGATTTACTACGCCAAGACCTGGAAGGCTATCAATTTTTTTTCGATGCTAAATCTAACAAGGCTGCATCGACAAAGTTGCTACCCAACAGTGTTCGTGTTAAATGTGACCGGGATCTTTGATCAAGACTTCTAGATTTCTAAAATTTATCACTTTATAAATTTCTAAATATAAATTTTGAATGGGGTAAGAAGATATGTATCCGATTATTTGGGAAATCAATATGTTGGTTAAATTAGAAACTCTAGTTAAGATTAACCGAGTTTTGACAGAATTTGAAGTTATTTTTCGAAACAACAGATGTATCGAGATTTTGATAACCAAGCCCAAGGTCATTGCCCTATTTGAAATCTTTAGACATTCCACTACACAAAAATTCAAAAATTTGGAGAATTTATCGACGTGCTGCTGTCTTATGTGATGAAAATATAATAATCAATAAAAACAAAAACATTAAATAATAAGAAAAATTTAAAAGAAAAATTAAATTTACCTTTTCTGATTATAAATTAAATTCAACTTTGCTGTCATTACACGGTTATAAGCTACGTGAGTTATATATGAAATATACTTATATATACATTGAGAATTATGTGAACATTGGCAATCATATATCCTCATAAACGCAAAACTAAGAAATGTGTATATCGAAAATATAGCAATTGCTCACAAAGTATTTGCGAAGACTTCAAAATTTTTTTTTGTTGAAATATAAATACACGGTTTGGATTTTAATATTGCTTTTTAGTGTTTAAAGCAATTAAAAGACAGAAAATATTGAAAGTCTTACCTTTAACGCATTTAAATCGATATCGTCTAGAGAACAATTTACGGATGGAGTCATCTGGTGCGCCATTTTGAATTTGGTCTCTTAGATTAACTTTTGTTTTTTCGCTTATTAGAAATGAAGTGCATTAGTTAAGTTCAAAAGTTGTTTAATTGGCTGCTATAAGGCAATTGCAATCGTCCGTTCAAATAGATATCATCTTTAATTTTAATATATGAAGACGATTTTTATTCATATATCGGTTAAAAAGATATGCTAAGTAAAAAAGAATTGAATTTGCACTTCCACAATAACTTGGCAGGCGAAAGCGATGCATATATATATTTAGTCTAGTGATTTTCTTTCATATCAATTTGCATCAAACTTCCACGCCTACTTTACTCATCACACTAAACTGCTCAGATTTTCATAAACTTTCAAATTTCCACATAACTAGGAAATTTTTTTAAAATACAATGGTATCCATTACTCGATATATAATTTCAGCTGCCCAGGAATAGTGTAAATTAAAAATCGACAAGAAATTATTTAATTTGACCGTATCAATCTTCAATAAATGATTTTTTTTCAACAGTGTCAGAAGTTATTCAACTCAGAGAGATCATTGTTCATAAGGCTGTTTACGATATTTGCTTGTTCTTCCGCTTTTCTTAAATCGTGTTCAGGCTTAGTAGTTACTAGAGAAACTATAATCTAGAGAATGGATATCAGCACTTAATACACTGTCCTACTGAGTAGAGCAGTGTATTAACTCGACATTAAAACAATCTTTTAAGCCAGTTAGAATAGTTTCTTTTACCAGATTAGAACAGTATGTAAACATTTTTTGAACGTATTAACACAACCACGACACTCCAAAATTTTTGACACCACAGTCATGAGTTTTTTACTTATATTAACCGATATGAGGTATTTTGGCAATTATTTGTAACAATGAACCAAATTTTTAAAGTTTTTGGTGCTCATTTTTCAGATTGGCGGCCATTCTTACTAGTAATCCATACCTGCTATGAATACCGTCACTGTCGCTGTTACGTCTGATGTTACATTTAGTGAAGATTGAAATATCAGCTGTTACGACAGAAAAGTCTGACAGTTTTTGCTGGCATCTTTGCTAACAGAAATGGAATTTAAGATGGCGGATTCTAATTTTTCACGTGCAGAGACTCTCCGTTCTATAAACGAATACTGTTTAAAAGTAATTTCTACAAAGAAATTATTTGAAAAAGGCATCGTGGGAGCAGCTGGAAGCCGAATTTAATTTTAGTGCGGAGATTTTAAAGAAAAAAGTGAAATCATTGAGATCGTCATATTTACTATTCAGTTGTTTACTGCTCGACGCATTTCTGGAACTGAAACGTCATACCAGAATCAGCAGCCCACCTACGTCACAACAGACTTTTCTAATGACATTTATGTTAACAGTTCTGTCAACGTTTCCGGCAGGTCTGGATTAGAGAGCCTTTAACCTAGAGAGTGGCCATGCTACCTTAATAGACTGCTACTGAGTAGGACAGTCTATTAACTCCAATTAGAACAGTCTATTAGGTCAGTTAGAACAACTTTTCTCCAGATTAGAACAGTCTGTAAACAATTTTTCAATTTATCAAAAGAACTATGAGTTTCCAAATTTTTTTGATATCTCAAACATGCTATTTTTACATATATTAACCACCTTCCGTTATTTTGGCAATTATTTATAACAATGAATAAAATTTTTAAAGTTTTTCGCGCTCGTTTTTCAGCTCGGCGGCCATTTTTAGATGTCCCCATGGCCACTCTCTAGGTTACAGGCTCTCTAGTCTGGATGGCGTATTACACGTACCATTGCTACTCTCTAGATTATAGGCTCTCTAGTAGTTACGTGTCACGGGTCTTTACATGATTATCCCCCCAATTCTAGGTAACAGATGTTAAGAGATATCTTAATTTATAATTAAGAGATTTTAAAAGAAATTAGTATTCTGAGTAAGAGATTTTGGTGAGTTCCGATTTTCGCAAATTAAGAAATTGACCACGATGTCTTCATCTGACAGCACTTACTCATAGACGTCAAATTTGGCTGTTTATTGACCTTAGATTTTTTCTGAAATCATGAAGTTTTCAAAACTATGGAAATTATCCAAAAAATGGTGTAAAAAAGACATTGCGGATCTTGAAAAACATGTGAATAGTTTTATATCTGTTAAGAATAGCTTTCTACGGTATTCAGACCGTTTGAAATGAAAATGATATAAAAAATATTACGTCAAAATTGAATCGACAGTTTTTAAGATACACAATATCGTTTTTAAATGATTTTGTATAATTTCAGCAACGCGCAAACAAATTTATGGTTAAATAATGCATTGCACTCACATAAATATTTCATTTGATAGACATAAAATTAGTGAAGTTGCAGGTATAATTCCAGCCAATAAAAAAATCTTTTTTTGTGTCATTAAAGGTAAACAATTCCACGAAGACACAATATTTCATGAGTTTTCCAGAAATACTATAAAAAATCTGATTATTGCAGCTTTTTTCCTCGTCCTCCATGCAATGCAACTTTTTTTTACAATTTTTTCCAAAACGGAGAATTTAATCGAAAACCTGTGACGTAGAAAACGTTCAGAATACAATTTTACACAACTTGTCTATACATAAAAAAAATTGTTGGAGCCCTCCGCGACACTGATTTTTCGAGTTTCAAACGCAACACACGAGTTAAGAGGTCGTAAGTGGACATCGGCGAGGTCCTCTTAAATTAAGAGGTTTTAGAGGTTAGAACCGTCTGCTAACTTTTCCCCAGAATATGAAAACCGTTTACAAAAATTCACCACGAAAGTTAAGAGGTTGACATCTCTTAACTATTATCAGGAATACCAATTTCTATTAAATTTCCTCTAAAGTCCAGTTAGCAGTTAAGAGGCTCTTATCTATTATCAAAAATAATGAAGGTATAAATATATTGCATCAGGCGACCCAAAAGTTTTCTTTGTGGGCTCTGATATCAGTGCCCAGATCCTAATATGCTCTGAAACTTACTCTCTCATTGATGAAAGCTGAGAGAAATACAAAAAAAGTGTGCCTGTGTTGTGCCCCGTCAGTGGCAGAAGATCCCGTAAGCAATTCACTCACTAGTAATGGGAGAGGTGAAGAAAGGGTGGGACAAGTTGCTGTGATCGGCTGCGTTCAGACGAGGTTGAAACTGTTTGAAGTCAACCAAGTTACTCTAGGTGAAAAAACCTGTTTGCGTTCTCACGTAGTGTTTTTCAACTTTTGCACTGCAGTATATTTACACATGCTATGTCAATGTGTGCATGTAGCAAGAAAAATTTTGTGAACCCCCACCATTGAACTCTGTGTGTATGTGTTTTCAACCAAGTTCACCCGGCCTAGCCAGCAGGTGAATTCCCCGCATACACCCGATAGCGTCTGGCCCGTAAAATCGGGTGGAAACTTGGTGAAGTCAACCAGTTTCAACCTCGTCTGAACGCAGCCATCAGATGGAAAAGAATACAACTTTTGCAAATAACTACCGCGGCCTAAAGCATCGTAAATTCATAAAACGTACACACATATGCACTTTCTGTTTATTTCGACTCTCTCATTTTGAGCTTTCTTACCCTCCGATGGCGACCGAAACGACCTATCATCAATGATTACCTAATATAGATAAGAAAGTTCTCCTAAAATATTTGGTTTGAGAGAGGGACAACTAGCGACATGCCGGTGGTTTCAATTTCTGTGTGAATACTGAGTTTTTTATGTGTGCGGCCTCATCTCAAGTGTTCCCACATCTCAGTTGTAATGCGTAATTAGTTGTAATGCGCCTCGAAAAAACCATAAAAAAATCGCACAATGGCAATACACAAATTTGATTCTCAGCAGTCAGTTAGTTAAAAATCAAAACAAACCACCAATTTCGGTGGAAAATTTAGTTTTCGTGTTAATTTCGTTGATTTTTAGTGTATTTCGCGATTTAAATACTAAAAAAGTGTTATAATTTGCTTGAAAATTTTCGTGAGCTGTCAGGCCGCTGTCGGAAGCATGATGGTGTTGGTGCAAGGGTTGTGTAAATATAATACAAATTTTTGACCGCTATAAGCATAGGAAAATCTCGCTTGGTTTAGCCCTGACTAAACGACAAGTTTCTTGTTTTTTCTTCAATTCCATATGACATGAAGGTGTAAAAGGGAAAGATGGTGTTGCTTGGTGACTTTTTTTTATCGCGCATCTCTTTTCTCTGCCGTAGTTAAACGGAAACTTCCGTTTACTTCCCATCTATATTCGGTAATCATTGCTATCATAAAAAAATTTCGATCGACGTTTTGTTCTCCGCAACACCTCTTGTAGATTTTATAATCTCTTTGCTATTATGCAGAATTGAGGGGTATGATTGCACACGGACTGAACAAAGGTGGCCCAGTGAAATCTTATTAAGGCATGACATATAAGGTGTGTATAAGGCATGCGACAAATCATATATAAACCCTAAAGTGAAAGAAAGACAAAAAACAACATCATGAAAAAAAGTTTCAAACTAAACCTACAGCGCTCTCTGCTATGGTGTGTCAGAATTATAAACTGCGAATGACATTGCTTTTTTGTGGTTTTTGGTGGCGTTCGTCGGTCAATGCTTTTTTAAAGCGTGTTTTATCGTTTGGTAAGTAAATTATACAATTCAAAGCAATATATTTATATAAATTAATTGTTATTTTTAGAGTTGTACTAGTTAGTCCGTCCATAGCTCCGTTTGTGTCCCCTCCGACAACTGCAATCAAAATGGAAACTTTCGCAAATCTGTCTAAACGACAACGGCGGAGGATTATTCCTAAAGAAGCTTCAACAAGCCTTCGAGCCTTTCTTGAAGAATCTGAAGAAACGGGTAACTTTTCAATGAATGCCTCCTTCCGGCAAATCGAATCGGAAGATAATTTAAGAGACCCCCACGAAAATTTTGATTCGTTTGATTTCGAAAACGACGATACCTTATTCCGGGAGTTATGTAGTGAATCGAGTGACTAAAACTATACCGATGATAAAAGTGTATTTATTTCTAACCCAAGTTTTGGAAAAACGACTGAAACAAAGTGTATAAATGAATTTATTTATTTAATCTATAGTATAAAAAAACACTTTTTGACTGGTTTGGTAATTTTAGTGTTAAGTTTTTTTATTTCCAATATGTATTTTTTTTATTTTCCTTATATATTACTATTATATAGAAATAAATTGATTAAAAAAAACTTCTTTCATTTATTAGCTAATGCAAAAACGAATTTAAATCCAAGATTTGAACCACCGCTATCGGAACTACATAAGCGACATCTGTATTTCAGAAAAAACCCTATACCGATGTATACCTTATCTGTCATGCCTTATTAAAGCGGACATCGCTGTACATTTTTAAGGGACGTATAAGGCATCTATAAGCCTTACGAATAAGGCCTTAATAAGGGATTAATAATGCCTTACATCGTTCACTGGGGGGTTTAGAAACACGAGCATTTTCATTTTTACGGGCAAAGTGAGTGAAATGCCAGATTTCTTATGACTTTTTCACCAAGCGGGAAAGGGACGGGAAACCACTCAGTAAAAATTTTACTGGAAATTTTGCTTGCATGTAGTGGTTTTACTATCCATAATTTTCGTCGACGATAGGAAAGTTATGGCAGTAAACAACAACAAACACATTGGACTTCCCCGCCCTGCCAGCAAAATGTTACCCCTGAATTATGGGGAATTATGGCAGCCAGCAAAAGTAAGGTTAAGTTCGATGTTTATTTGAAAGCTACGCATTTTAAATGGAAACGGGAGGTAATAGTAATTATGTTATTAATTATATCATCACACAAAATGATTTTGTTAGGTGAAATTGAAGTGATAACAAACGTATTGCTGCGAGAAGGTGATGTGCAGTGACAGTTCGCCATAAAGTGGAAGGGAAAGTACGTGTGAGACACTGATGTGATCGACTTTTTGCGCACGTAAATTTGAATTTGGCTATCCCGCTCACTTTGCCAGTAAAAATGAAAATGCTCGTGTTTCTAAACCCACCTTAAACCGACTGCTTGAACCTCTTGTGATTACACGGGATAAACTGAACCCCACACCGGCAAGTGGAGCAAATGAAAATTGGGTCATTTTTATTTCAGCAACATCGTGGTCAGAGATAATTTATCGGAATTTCGTAGGATTGTGGGGCCAAATTAAAGTTAGTAATGATTTTTATAATATTACTGATTGTATAAAGACAATAAAAGGGTAGAATTTTTCATAAATAAATATAGCACACGTAAATAAAAACTATTCGAGATGCGCACGCTTTGGCGTCTACAAACCGAATGATTTTTTCGAAACAAGTGGGAATAGGTAGCCAATCACACGTCGTTCCTATTACACTCGCTCTGACATTTTTAGTTTTCGTTCGTCTTTTCGTATCATTCCCACTTCGTCTCTTGCCAAACATTTCGTGAAGTCAGATGCCTTCCTCCGCCAATGTAATCACGGTCCAAGGCTGCGTTCGATAATTATCTCAATCGAGCGGACAGTAAAACGCGGTTTAGACGAAGCAAGTAACTCGGGGCAAGTAGACGTAAATACACGACATTTGACCTAGTGTGCCACGCTCGCATATGTGTTAACTGTGTTTTTTTGAAATGTTCACTGTTAACAATTCTTTTTATAGTTACTTCTGACACCAATTTTTGTTAACTGATTCTGTTTTGTTTTGTTTTAATAAAACAAATTTATTTTTATTTAAATAGCGTTATTTTTATTATAGCATTATTTTTATTCCATATTCACTTTTCAATTTATGACAAAACGATTATTCATTTACAATAATCAAATATATTATAATATAATATCTTTATAATTAATAAAAATACATTTGATATTTTCAAAACCACTATGAAAAAATACTCAAATTTAAATTTTAACTTTTAATAGAATCGAGTCACTTCTATAGCTGATATAGTAATGGCTTTTTAGAAGTTTTAATAAACAGCGAGTCACTCCTATAACTGAAATAGTAATGGCTGGTTTCGAGATTTTCGAACCCCTTTTTATACTTGTCAGTAAACAACCCTTGGTTGCAGGTGTTTACTGTGGTAAACAAGTTAATGTAAACAGTTTGATTTCATCCTGTATGTTTTTTCAAACAATGCCCGAACATATCTGAAATGATCGCGCATTGTTTACAAACAACACTATAAACAAACTGTATTGGGTTCGCACAACTGTAAACAGTTTCGCGCTTATGTCAACTTTAAACGAATCGATGTAAACAAAACACTTGAGCATAACCGTAAACAAAGCTCACATTTGCTGTAAACAATATTGACGCTTATCGCTATGTATCGATTTCAATTAATATTTGCAATATCGCATTTCTTTATTTATGATTGAGTATCTTTCCGTTTTATGATTTCATCCTTATGACTAATTTGGATATTTTCAATTTGATTTTTATATAAAATAATTTTTATACATAACATATGTGTGAGAATACTTGCCGCTCTCTCGAAAATAATAGAAAGCCATTCTATTTTTGTGGCAAGTAAAAACCAATACAACAACATGGAACCGTGTACACAAGAGGTGGTTTTATGTGTGTGTGTTTCGGTTCATTTTATAGTTGCTGCTTTGCCAGAGAACGTCGTAAGATTTTAAATAAAAAACAACACGGGTATAAAAAACTCGTCGGTAACAAACAGTTTTAGGTCGAAATTCCCAAATTTTTCTACAAAAAAAAGTCGTAATATTTAGTCTCAGAAAATTTTAGGTTATGTTTTCGTTCGGCTGTCATTCTACTTGAAATGATTTACTTGAAACGTGTAAACTAAGCAAACTACTTGCCTCTCTTTACTTGCCGCGAGTTACTTGAAGTGTATAAACCGGGCTTAATGGAATTTTATAACTCATTCAATTCCACTAAGGGTGCAAACAAAGTGAATGCGATGAACTATGCGGTGCGATGTACGATGCTACGGAAACCACTGGACTAAGTGAAAGCGAGTACAGTGGACACGATGCGATATACGATGCTGAACGAAGTAAATGATGCGATTGAATCGAAACCATTTCGTCGTATACATCGATTACCTTCTTCACAGTTCAGAAATTAATTTCAATTAAAATGCGGTTTTATCGCACCTTACATTCCGTTTTTAAATTAGTATTAATAAGGTAGCTGAGTGAATCAAAAAGTTTTTTTTTTTTGTTATTTTGAGAAATGTTGTCAAATCGCAAAATTGTTATGAAATTTTTTTCTGAATTGTTAACAAATGTGGGTTTTTTTTATTCATCTTGGGGATATTTTTGGTTAGAAATGATTGGAAGGGCCCCCTTAAGTCATATTAAATGAAATCTCATTAAGTTTACAGCTGTCAAAGATCGTTTACATCGGATTCCACACTATGTGCACCCGTCGTTTACAACCGCATCGGATATCGCACTGCATAGCTCATCGTATTCACTTTGTTTGCAGCCTAACCCGGCCTTTACACGCGACTATGTGCCTGTCTACACCAGGATTCACTTTGAGGCGGCACGTCATTCGTGAGGGTGAGGGACGCAGTGGGGAGGGAAACCAAAAAGAGCGAACGAAGTTTAGATTCACTTAAAATTATCGGTTGCAAACCGGTTTGTGTCTCGTTGTGCTTTTATTGGTCATTTCGTTGTTTGCTGTGGAGTCGTGCGCATCTGAAAATTCGGAGTTTTCTTCTTCAGATTGGCACAAAAATAGAGCCGTTGCTGATGAAGCATATAATAAACTTGTTACTGCAATTATTATTATGATCCATATTTTCATTAAATTTAACAAATTTCACTGCAATCATTTTACAACTGAGTTAAATTTTGAGGTTATTTTCATCCCAATGTCTTAACGTCAAAAAGGCGAAAGATTTTAGCGAATGAAAAAGGCGAACCGTGTGCACACGGCAACAAAATGAGGAAAGACGTGCCGCCTCAAAGTGAATTCTCGTGTAATCACACGCTATAAAGTCTGTCAGTAGCACAGACTCCAAAAGTCAAATTACTGACAACGAATTAGAAGACATTTAGTGATCTTGCAGCCAGTTCATTTTCAAAATAACTTCGTTAGTAACACAGCTACAGTCCCTCTTATTTCAGAGGCATGAATTTTGCTCGTATGCTTCATTATTTTAATTATCTCGTTCCTAGTTAGTCTTCTTTCGCCAGTCTGAGAGTTCTAAAAGTAAAAAAAAGAATTAAAAATAGTGAATTCATAATAATTTAATAGATTTACCTCAAATTCTTCATTTTCCGCCATCTTATATGTCTGAAATGTAAAATTACTGGCATGTCTGTACTGACTACAAAAATGTCCCGTCAGTACAGACTTGTCAGTGCCAGTAAGCATTTACACGAGACTGTGCCAGCGACTGTGTCAGCTCTACAGACGCGTGTAAAGGCTGTGTAAAAGTCACGTCCAGTAGAAGCGAACATTCGCCAAGTTGGTTTTTTCACATATAAAAGAGTGGCCAGGTGCTTTCAAAGTGGACGATTCATCCGAATTTGAAAATGTAAATGAACTGTTCGACACGCATATGTTAGTGTATTAGTGACTTTATTACTAGTTGTCACTTATTGGAAAAATATGCAAGTTTCGACTTATAAGTTTTGTATTACTTTTTCATGTTTGAACGCGGATAGTTGCCCATTTGATTTTAATTTTAATATGGATGGAAGTCATATAGAAATTGGAATAAAAGAATCAATTTTAAGCCAAAATATAACATTTTACTGTCCCCCATTTGTAGTTTGGATATAAAAAAAATCGTGAAAAGTGCTACGAACGAAGTAGAGTCTCAGGCAAGGGAGTCAATGGGCCTTTCCACACGTGTATTCTTGCATCTGCGGATCGGGTCCTGATTGGTCAGTGACTAGTGGAGGGGGTTCTGCAAGTGATGAACGTTTGGGCGAAGTTCAAGAGTGACCAAAAGTTCTGCATGCACTACCACAAGTAAACAGCAATAAAATTTTTCCATGGGTGAAATTATGATTTCTCACACTACGATGCTTCTCTACTCACGTTCAAACCACAAATGACAATATTCGCACTTACACATACAAAACTGACACAACTGGTAACAACAGCGTGTGGACTCGAACTGGTTGTCGTTATGTGTTGTCGTTACAACTGTGTGTGGAAATGCCCATTAAGTAGCTAATAGTTGAGTCGTCTATTTTCCATATTGTTCAATTTGTTGTATTGTATTCATTGTAATATTTTTGATTTGTGTCCAGGGATTTATTTTGTTCAATAAATTATGGTTATTTTTATTCGTTCTGTCCAAGGACATCTATCTGGACCTACTGGGGCATCTATATATCCGTACCAAAATTCGATCCATTTTATTTTCACCCCTGTTCTTTTCCTATTTGCTCCAGGGTTCTGAAATTTGACAAGAAATATAGTTGAATTATGGGACTATAAATTTAAAATTTTATGGGTATTTTGAAAGATGAGAATTTCACAGCGCTTTTCCCAAAAGTAACAACGCGCTGTGAGATTCTCATCTTTCAACTTGAATGAAAGTTAAATATTTTAGGTTTAAATGGGCATTGAGACTCAAAAAGTATGATCCTGTGGAAGAAATTCAAACTCCTAAATTGAACTACATCCTCTTGCTGAATTCTGTTGAAAAATTTGTCACCATTTCCGAATTAATTTACATGGTCGTTCTTTGTTCGGGATATTTGGTGTTTTTCCATCAAAATAATTATCTTTTATTTAACACAAAACACAGCTTTATTCACTAAAAATAATATAAAATCATTCAAAAATATAACGTGTTTCTATCTACTGTTTTTCAAAACTTCCATTTTCGTTTACCTCTCACTTCAAAAATGTAAGTGAATTGATTGCTCACCTAGGTGACTAACATGGCCTTAACACGCGACAGTAGAGCTGACACAGTCGCTGACACAGTCTCGTGTAAATGCTTACTGGCACTGACAAGTCTGTACTGACGGGACTTTTTTGTAGTCAGTATAGACATGCCGGTAATTTGACATTTCAGACTTTGAAGATGGCGGAAAATGAAGAATTTGAGGTAAATCTATTAAATTATTATGAATCTACTTTTTTTAATTCATTTTTTAACTTTTAGAACTCTCAGACTGGCGAAAGAAGACTAACTAGGAACGAGATAATTAAAATAATGAAGCATACGAGCAAAAATCATGCCTCTGGAATACGAGGGACTGTAGCTGTGTTACAAACAAAGTCATTTTGAAAATTAACTGACTGCCAGTTCGCTAAATGTCTTCTAATTCATTGTCAGTATTTTGACATTTGGAGTCTGTGCTACTGACACTTTACAGTCTCGTATAAAGGCCGGGTAACTAACGAGAACAACAATACAATTTTTTATGCGTCATAATGCCGACTTACATTTGTCATCCCGTCGCGGCGACTTTTATTCCTCAAAATGCCTTTCCGACGTACACGTTTCTTCACTTTTTAGTAGGAAAAACTTGTGTACAACAAGCGATCGCCCATGTGTGTGTGGTTCTAATATATGTGTTGTATTTCCAGCTCATTCCCTTTCTAGCTAGCACCGAGGCAACATCAATTGCCAAAATAGAAATTGCCAACAATCGAAGAATAAGGACTCGTAATTTTGCTATTTACCTACCTATCTGAAAAATAAAACTACCTGCAATTAGGATTTCACTATTTGCATTCAATTTTTGTTAATTTGGGATATGTTTACGAGTCGGTGGCTACCCTAGTAGATTTTGCTCATCAGTACTCTACACTGTCAAAGAAAAAACGCACACAGTAACATGGTTTTTCAGTTCCCAGTAAACCAAAAGATTCATTTTTGATACAAAAAATGAATCATTCTTCTGAGCGTTTTGTTCGAATTTGAATTTAGAAAATGATCATAAATGTTTCAACTTGCGGACCAAAGTGTCCCTCTTTTCTAAATCATTTTTAAGATTCATTTTTGCGATCATCAAACGTTCAAAAATGAGTATAACACATGGATCAATAAGTCCCGAGACTAACAATGAAAACAACATTTTTTTTGCAAAATTTTTTTTTATTCATCAATATAATCACCTTTTAGGGTGATACAATCGTCACGCCATGCGTATCCCAAAAAACTGACGCCATGACTTTGCCAGCTGACTGCTGCGTTTTCGGACGCTTCGGACGGCTTTCGCCAGCTGTGCGCCACTCAGATGACTGCCGCTTCGACTCTGGAGTGTAGTGATGTATCCATGTTTCGTCCATGGTCACGTAACGACGCAAGAAATCTTTTTTATTGCGAGTAAATAGCGATAAACAGCTTTCTGAATCATCGACTCGTTGCTGTTTTTGTTTCATCGAAAGCAATCGCGGCACCCACTTGGAAAAAACCTTTTTCATGCTCAATTTTTCATGAAGGATAGTAAATGCACTTCCATATGATATCTGTGTTATCTCAGCAATCTCACGCAGCTTCACTTTACGATCTTTCATTATAATTTTTGTCACTTCACTCACATTTTCCGGTGTAACGGCTTCCACAGGTCTACCCGAGCGTTCCGCGTCATTTGTGTCGGTACGACCACGTTTAAACTCGGCAAACCACCGACAAATCGTTGCTTTTGATGGACAAGAGTCCGGGTAACATTTTTCAATCCATTGTTTCGCTTGCACGGTGTTTTTATCCATTAAAAAACAATGTTTTATCAGAACACGAAACTCGGTTTTTTCCATTTTTTAAACAAACTACAAAACGACTTTACTCCAACCTCGATAACTCAGCTGTTTCTGGTCCGATCGACTTAAAATTTTGACACGTTTCAAGCAAAGGTTAGTACTCTAGAAAGACGTGGTTACTGGTTTACTACGAGCGTCATCTCTGGGTTAGTCTCGGGACTTATTGATCCATGTGTTATAACCTGGGAGGCGTGGCCTGCTTATATACTCATTTTTGGACGTTTGATGACCGCAAAAATGAATCTTAAAAATGATTTACAAAAGAAGGACACTTTGGTCCGCAAGTTGAAACATTTATGATAATTTTCTGAATTCTGATTCCAACGAATCGCTCAGGAGAATGATTCATTTTTTGTATGTTCTTGTTATATGATGTTTTATACTCCATTCAGCTAAATTGGAACGAAACACCTCTTCTTGACCATAAACTGGTTCATTGGAAATGGATTCGTCAGAATCCGAGAAAACTTCACAATTTTCAGATTCACTAACCACATTATTGTCATTAGAAATCAGGGGATCCCCGAGAATTTCTCGAGAATTTTCGGGAGTACAAATTGGAGATTGCTGGCTATCGGTTGAATAAACACTTTTAACTTGTGTTATTCTTTTCACAATCTCCTCAGCTTCTCGCATTATGCTCCGACGTTTCATTTTTGATTTTTATTTATAATTAATATAAAATCACGTTTATTTTAAACCGCACTCACTCAACACAGTTTTTTTTAACTGAAAACAGCATATAAAGAAAATGGCACTGTAGTTATTTCTTTTGCTTTTATTAATGACAATTCAAACAGAATTCGAATTTTGATCTTTAAGTGAACTACAAAGTTCTATTATTCTTAACTGTGACTAAAAATGAAACAAAACCTGCCGTATTCTTCTGTCAAACATTTCCCCGCCAACTTTTAAAAATGAATATAAAATGAAACATTTGTGAACAAAAAATATGAAAAACTTTGACGGTCGGCTTTATATACTAGATACCGTTCGTTCATAAGTTGAAAATACTTGGGAATACATTGTCGTCCCTTTCAGAGCTGATTTTCTCTGTCGCACAAAACGATCAGTAAACGCTCATATTTGATGAACGTTCATTTTTTGGTTTAGTGGGTTGTGTTTAGCGAAAATAAGTTGGTGTGGGTGGGTATATACAGAATTATTTGTTAAAAAAAATTTAATTTTTTAACCCTGGACCTGTGTACTATAAAACTTCCATTCATCGTGAAATCATAAAAATTGGTTTATTCGTTAAACAAGTAGAAATACAATGGGAAAATATAATTTGCAAAAATCGACTGAGAATATAGACCACCTTGTAAGCTCGCGAATCTGCTACTCGATATCTCCAACAAATCATGTACTCCACGAAAGACAATGCAATACATGACAACAATACAATATAAATATTATAATATAAATAATATAACAATACAATATAATATCTGCATACAAGAAAAATCATAAAAGGGGAAAAACCCAAAGCTGTAGTCAAAATAAAAACATAACAAAAGCTATAATGGCCAATCTGGCAATTATTGAAAACCCGTATGGTGATTTAAGTCAACGGCGAACAGTTGTATCAAAATTCCACTTTGAAGTCAAATTTTCCAATAAGATTTTTTAAAATTTATTCCAATCGGATTTTCATGTATGGGAGTAGAATCATATCCTAAATAACTTTTGTTCTTGGACTTTTTTGATAAGATGCACCGTTTTTGAGATATTCGCAAAAAACTTTTTCGTTCGTATAGAACAAAACTCATCATGAGTATCATCACTTCGCGATCATGAGTTCATCTCGCGAAAGGCCTTCCATTTGAGAGTTTATTTTGGCGAATTTACTATCGAAAGTACTCGGCGAGCTTCTCGCCAAGAATATTTCCGCGAGCGCTCTCTAAACCTTATTCACTTGAAATTTGACACTTGGCTTACGTGGAGAGTAATCAAAATGTTGTACCGCAGAAAAATTGTAGCAGCTATCATAATTCTTAAAATTTGCAGGAAACGAAGAAAATCAACTAAAAAAAGTGCTGGGTTAAGCCCTGGATTAGGAGAAGAAGTATTTTAGGTGCCGGCAACAATCTACTACGGGAATTGCAAATTGGAGACGCGCAACAATTCCGAAATTTTTGTAGTCTGACTAGCTCTCAAATCGAGTTTCTCATAAAAACTGTCGGGCCGGTAATTTTTAAAAAGGACACTGAAATGAGACAAGTGATATCAGTGCGTGATCGAATTCTGGTCACCCTTCGATTTTTTTTTGTATAGTAGCCTTCAGTACGTTTTTAGGATTCCTGTATGTACCATAGGAAGAATAGTAAAAGAAGTAGCTCTCGCAATTTACAATGCCCTGAAAGAAAAATATTTACAGGTAAAAGGTTCAGATTCTAGTGAAACCAAAACCAAAAACTGGTATTCAATGGAAAACTCAAAAGTGCTGGAAAAATATGGAAATTACTGTAATTAAAAAAAACCACATAAATATAAATTCATAAAAATTAATTTATTGAATCTGGCATGTACATGGCTGTATATTTACATAAGGTCTCTTCGATATAAGTCCTGGACTTACTCCGAGTATTTTCACTTTACTCCACAAAATGGCGCATTTTCTTACTCTGAATTTGTTTTTATCGAACAACTTGGAGTAAGTTCAGAGTAAGTCACTAACTCTATTTTATGAGTTTATAATTATAGATTATAAAATATAACAAATATAATAAAAAAAAACCCGAAACTACTCAAAAATATATATTGGAAATAATTTATGATGTCTTTTGTTGCATTTCTTCTTCCAAACACTGTAAAAGAGAGGTTATGTCTGACAAATATCAACTGCCAAAAGTTTACTCCAGCTAAAAGCAAGAGTAAGTAAGAGTAAGTCCAGGACTGTCCTGGACTTACACTTTTCTGTTCGATATGTGTTCGGAGTAAGTCCAGGACTCGTAACGAACAGAAAAGAGTAAAAATTTTTACTCCGAGTAAGTCCAGGACTTATATCGAACAGACCTATAGAATCATCCGCCAGTACAGGTGTTGTTGATATGAAAAAAAGCCTTTCTTCAGAATTGCTACTGTTGTCACATGTGCTTGCCGTGAAAACTTCATCTTGCTCAGCTGCACTAACTATAGGCCCTATTCCAGAATCCGATACGAATGGTTCGGAACGTAAACTAAATGTTGTTGTTGGTATAAAACACTAACAACAACATTGAGTTTACGATTCGAACCATTCGTATCGGATTCTGGAATAGGGCCTACTATAAACATAATAATATTATAATAATGTAAAATAAAGTGTTTTACTTGATTCCTCAAATTGTGTAGTTTTCTTTATATTTCTCCTCCGGAACACGAAAACATGTCCTCCAAAGTCTTTTGCTTTTCATTCTGTCACGGTAATCGGCACATTTCACGTTCCACAAAATTTCCCGAACTTTATATTCTTCAATTAATTTTTTTATGTCGTCTGGAGACGGCCGCACTTTCGAAAGAAACTCTCAGAACACGAATTTACTCTCATGTGGACGGGGACCAGGGTTCCCACCCCAAAAGTGAAAAGCGGAGTGTTACTGATCGAAAAATAGTAGTGTCAGAGAGATTTCAGTAGTGTCAACTTTTTTAACAGTCATTTAGAGTTTTATTGAGACAACACATTTTGAATGTTATCGTCTAATGTTTTATTGCATATGATATCAGTAAATTTTTATATTAGTACAAAAATCGAATTTTTTTAAATTAAAATTAAAGGAAGGAATTAAGGGGCCTATTGCGGTTATCGATATATATTCGATCGACCATCGTTGGCCGGAACATAGAGGAGGTGGATGACAATGGCGATATGAGCGAAATTACACCAGAAGACGGTTTTACAAACCAACGTCAAGGCGAAAATATTAAACACCGAATGTTGAGTTCTTTGAATTGACCAATATTTCAAATCTATGTGAATAAAACAGTTTTTAAGTTCATTTTTTATTTAAATTATTTTTATACCACTTTGGTCTTATTTATCTTCATTTTTTCAACCAATTTTTATATTGGATTTTTGATCGAGGTTTTGATCAAGATATTCCTCATTAATAATTTCCTAATGTGTACAAATACTTCCATTTTATTATTAGCCTCTAATTTTGATAAAAAAAGTAATTGCAATACTTCACCGATTGATGACTTGACATAAACTTCACCGAACGATCAAACAAATGTCATCGTTCCCAACTGAACGATTTTATCGTTCACGAACGATAAAATCGATGATCGCAATACCGATTTTTCGATTTGACATTTCAACGATCGATTGACGAAGCTCACAATAGGGGCCTAAGTATTAGGTCTGTTCGATATGAGTCCTGGACTTACTCGGAGTAAAAATTTTTACTCCACAAAATGGCGGATTTTCTTACTCTGAATTTGTTTTTATCGAACAGCTTGGAGTAAATTCAGAGTAAGTCACGTTTGAACTGTCAATGTTGAGGTTAAGTTTTCCGTTTGTGTACAACATTTTTAAAATGAATATCAAGGAACTAATCATATTTAATTTGATTTCTGATGATTTCGATCAATATGAATTAAGTGAAGACGACTTTTTAAGTGAAGACGAGGAAGAAATCGTCCGCACAAAAAGGAATTGCATAAAAAATTATTTTGAAGAAGTTGTTCCGTCGTATTCAGAGGAGGAGTTTGTCCGTCATTTTCGAATCAACCGATCCTTGTTTCACTCATTAGTGGACAAATTCGAAAAAAGCATGGAGTTATTCAGCCGGAAAGCAAATTGCAATCTTTCTCTGGTTTGCTGGACACGAAGCGTGTGCTTTTCGAGACTTTGCTGACCGCTTCGATATTTCTTTATCCACTGCATGCCTGATAATTCGACGCTGCACAATGTTTATTTCACAGTTGTCTTCATCAGTAATTACTTGGCCATCAGCGGAAGAAAGAAAATGTAGTGTTGATTATTGGAGACATACAAAAGGGATTGACGGAATTATAGGTAATAATTTTGCATTTATATACAGAGAAGAACTCACAAACTACTATTTGTTCCAGGTGCTATTGATGGAACAAAAGTCGAAATTGATCCCCCATCAAGACAAAAAAAAGACCCTTACATTGATAGGAAGGGAAATGTAACTATCACGATGCAAGGAATTTGCAATGATAAAAGAAAATTCATTGATATTTTTGTTGGATTTCCTGGCTCCGTTCATGACAGTCGAGTTTTTTTAAACTCTGACATTAAGCCTAAGCTACCATCTCTTTGTTCGAGTAAGTGCCTTAATGTTTATACATTTTTATGTACTTATGTGTATTTTAATTGCAGAAAATCAATTTCTTCTGGGAGATTCAGCTTATCAGTGTACAAAATACCTGATAACTCCGTATAGGGATAATGGCCACTTGACAGCTAGGCAAAAATATTTTAACACCAAACACAGTTCCGCCAGAGTAGTCATTGAACATACGTTCGGCATTTGGAAGCAACGGTTTCGGCAATTGTATTATTGTAAATTGCGCGGCATTAAAAACATCTGTCATTTTATACGTACCTGTGCTGTTTTGCACAACTTGGCAGATGAAAAAGATTTAGATTTTTTAAAAGATGAGACGCCACCAACAGAGCGAACTATTTCCAATGAAAGCGATGATGGTGAAGATAACACTGAAGAGCCAAGAATGACAGTCGCTGAAGGAAGAACAATAAGAAATAAATTAAGCCAACAATTGTTTGAAAATCTGAAATAAATAGCATACAAAAAGCTGCAATTGTCATGTGGCAATTGTAAAATACTCTATGTGTATTTTATGTAGTTATCTGAAAAGTTTCAGATCAAATAATATAAAATAAACAAATTCCAACTGAAATTTCTATCGTACCTCAAAAGACGGTAGGACGTGACAAAAATCGAAAAAAAATTTAACTTTTGTTTGAGAAGGGGGTGAAACTGCTGTCCAATAAATTTTTCATTTAGGAAACACTTATGTGAAGTGCGTTTATTCGAGCTTCAGCTACAAAGTATTTCGATCAAATGCACGGTTTTTGAGAAAATCAAACCAACTTTGGCAAACACGTAATAACTCTATTTTATGAGTTTTTATTTATAGATTATAAAATATAATAAATAAAACCCGAAACTACTCAAAAATATATATTGGGAAAAATGTATGATGTCTTTTGTTGCATTTCTTCAAGAATTTTCTCCAAAAGCTCGTTGCGCTTGTCAGCTGCTTCAGCTTGCCTTTTGAAAACTGCCGTTCGCTCTTTATAAGCTTCTATTTTTTCCACCATGATATTTTTTTTGTTGTCTTTAATTGAGGCGGTTGATGCACATGGGCTCTCTCTGGGTGATTCTGGCCCTGAAGATTGTGAAGTATCACTAGAATAATACGAATGCGATGTAGATGGTCGAGAAATACCGTCATCACTGCTTCCTAGGACGAATTGTGGTGATATGGCGTCGTTACTTCCTAAAATCTCATCCAGTTCCCTGTATATAACAGATATAAATCCAAACTTCGTCTTATTCATCACGAACTGTATTGACTTACTTTTCATATGTGCAGGTTGTCCGACCATTTCCTGTTTTTTTTGTTTAGGCACCTCACTTTTTTGTATTGCCGCTCTAGTGCTTTTCACTTATTTTCGATGGCATCTGGGCTCACATTATAGTCATGGTTTCCCATTTCACTACATATGTGTTCCCACAATTTCTTCTTCGATTTATTCTTGATTGATTTTCCTACTTTGGGTTTATTTTCCCGATATAGGTCCATCAGTAGCTTTGTCGAGGAATCGGTCCACACATGTTTATCTAATTTTACAAAAATAAGGAAACAGTTTCAATTAAACAGCAGTCTTACAAAAATACCTGTACTTTTCTCAACTGCATCTATATTATTAGGATTTTCTGCTTCCGAATATGATGAATCGTTTGGTGTGTTACAGCCAGCAGTTAGCTGTGGATCTTAAAATTCGTTTAATATATTAAATGTATTTCATGAAACCTGTTTTGTAAACTTACACTCAACTTGGTATACTCGCATTTCTCCAGACTCATTGTCAACATAAAAATTTTCATAATCACTCATTTTATAAATTTTTGTTGTTTTTCAAACACTGTAAAAGAGAGGTTATGTCTGACAAATATCAACTGCCAAAAGTTTACTCCAGCTAAAAACAAGAGTAAGTTCGGAGTAAGTCCAGGACTCATATCGAACAGAAAAGAGTAAAAATTTTTACTCCGAGTAAGTTCAGGACTCATATCGAACAGACCTATTATATCTGTGCTTATATGACAAAGTCACTTAAGTCGACTTAAGCAAATTTCGAGTTATGTCAAGAATCGTGTTATGCACTTAAAGAGTGCACTTAAAGTTGTTATTTGCGGTATGTTTCTACGACTAGTAGATACAGAGATATTAAACCGCCTACATAACTTAAGTAGAGTTTTGGTACACAATGGCTTTCGAAAAATATCTTAGGTCTATATTAGTTATTTTGTTTACATTCCACATAGTTAGCTTCTAAAAATAATTCTGGTAAAAAAACTTATGTCAAAAATTTCTCGCAAAAAAACCGTCTAACACCGCGTCTTGACCTGGGATTTTTCATCGCAGAGATTTTTGATTGACCAATCAGAGCTCGAGTTGACGGAGGGGAAAAATCCCAGAGAGAAATTTCTTGAAATCTTGCAATAGCAAAATTTCTTGGAATTTCACAATTCAAGATGGCGGAATCCAATTTCTCCCGACAAATAATTGCAAAAATAACTAATTTTTACAAAATACGATACAAAAAGCTTTGGAAGAGAATATATAACATTAAGGGGTTTTTCTTTTCGTCTGTTCTTCTGTTTCAGCCTTTTCAATTTCACGTATTGCATTAATTACGAGAGCGGGGACTCGTGTTTTTTTTCATTGCCAATTTGAGAAATAAAATTTCAAGAGATTTTTGGCCCAGCTGTCAAAAAAATCTCATTGTGGTGAGATATTTCTCGGGATGAAAAATTGTTAATCAAGACGCGGTGTAACTTGTAATTTTTCGTTTTGACAAATCCTTTTAAGTCGAAATAATGGTTTTTACCAAATTAAGAATTCTTACAAGCTTACTCCTAAGTTTACATATGATGATTTCGAACGGTTATTGAAACATAAAATCTTTTTCGCAAAATAAACTAAGTGACTTAAGTGGTTATGCCAAACTTAGTTCGTCTGGAACATTAAAATTAAGTGGAAATAAGTTCTTTTGTCGAGTGCACCTTCCTACACATATCCTGACTTAAACTCAGTTCCTCCTAACATTTGGACGAAATTCCTCATAAAAAAGTCGTTCCAGAAAGTGTTTCAATAATCGCCATTAAATTTTTATTCGCAAATATTTTTACAAACGTATTGAAAAAAATGAAGCGGGCGCAATTGCTAGTAAAATTAGCTCGTGATAAAATCCCCAAATTATCAGTATCGGAAAATATCCCGGAAAATAACAGTTGTGATAATGGAGAACCAACAAACACTGGTAAAAAAATTATTTTTTTCGGCTGCAATTATGCCGTGTACTTTTTTTAGGAGTCGTTGATGTGAGCACAATAAAAATTAAAACATTTTCGCCCGAGGTTCAAAATGAGACTTATTCTCATTTGATGAATGGATTCACATTTGATGTATCGGTTTTGGAGCATCATTTCCTGCATCTTTTAACACGATGACTGCGACAACAGTTTTGAGGATTCCACCATATTCCCCGAGTACTGGTTGTCATACTTCTGAAACTTGTAATGCAGCCGCTCAGCTTGAACGAAACCTAAATTCGGAAATGGTTGAATTAGATTGCGAACCTATGTTGCACACGAACGAATTGGAAATATCCACATGTACAAATAATAAAAACAGCAGGAAACATAGCTCGATTAAGAAGAATTTAGGAAAGGAATATGTTACCGGCAAAGGGATAGTTGTCAGAGACCGCAATTTCAAGAAATTGGTAACCAAGAAATTGGTAAAGTTGCAAGAATAAGGTGGATCCAGCTCAACAAAAAGCGATTTTTGAAGAATATTGGAAATTAGGAAGTTACAACCTTCGTCAGGCATTCATCGCTAGTCTCATTGAAATAGAAAAGAAAAAAAGTCAGAGAATGATCAAAAGTTCGTCTGCTCCTCGAAACCGTGAGTACTCTAACTACTACTACCTTGTAGTCAATGTAGAACGCATATCTGTCTGCCAGCAATGTTTCAAATACACGCTGAATGAAAGAGATCAATTTATACGCATAGTAGTAGGAAAAAAGCTGAAATGTTCTGGCTCCACATTTCCATCTGATCTGAGAGTACGACATTTTCCAACACATAAAATGCCTGAGGAAAAGAGCTTTCCAGCCTATCAAAGCCATTATACCCGGCGCAATACGGAGCAAAAATATTTAGCATCTGACTTATCATTATCAATTATGTATAAACTCTATACCGAAGGACATAATACTCCAGTTGCTTTTTCATCTTATCATAATTTATTCAAGACAATGAAATTAAAATTCAAATCCAAGACTTATTGTCGAAGAAATGGGACAAAACGATTTCTTCGATTTTGCAAAACTTTCCCAAAAAAAACATACTTGGCATGAGTGTAACGATCAAGGAGA
Source organism: Chrysopilus asiliformis (assembly GCA_964034945.1). Lineage (NCBI taxonomy): Eukaryota > Metazoa > Arthropoda > Insecta > Diptera > Rhagionidae > Chrysopilus > Chrysopilus asiliformis. Next base: position 41,588,464 of record OZ035962.1, read on the forward strand.
AAAGTTCATATGGAAAGAGATCAAATGGGTGAGACACACTAAAAATTCAAGTACAATTCAATACAAAACCACATAAAACTCTCAACATTCGACGGCGAGGAGTTGGTGATATAACATTACAGGATTTGGAAAAGTGTTACCATGGACCGCTTCCGATTAGCAATGAAAAAAAGGAAGACCTTCTTGACATGCTACCATTCATTGACACAAGTTTTCATCAATTTTATAAAGAAAAGCTTTGCGAAAATATGTTGCAGTATCACCCAGATTTGACTGAGAACAGCGAATTTGAAACTTAACAATGTACATTTTATATTTTCGCATTAATTTTTAAAGTGTTCTAGATTTCTTGCTGTTTTTATTTACAACTGTTTTTGAACTATCTCCCATGTCTCAAAACTCATTATCAAATTTCTAACAAAACAACTTAAGTCGACATTATACAACGTTTTGGTATTTCATTTTTTTTGGTAAAAGCCTTTATGTTACATAAGTTTTTCGTGGATTTGAATTAATCGCATTTCTTAATAAGTCAAAAGAACTTATTTTATATTTTTACTAGTATCGCTTTTTTGAAACAAGATATGCAAATACAATGTATGGATGAAATACGGAGCTCCCATTTGGCTATCGAATGGTATACTTCCAATGTGTTAAATACTTATAGTTTTTTTCAGAATTTTATTTTACTCTTAAAATCGCTCTCCTGAAAAATGCCGATTTTCGACTTAAGTGACTTTGTCATAAAAGCACAGATATGTCCCTTTTGTTCAAGAATTGAGTGCCGTTAGTCAGTCACTAAAGTACTTAAATTAAATATTTTAGATAAAGAGTCTGAATGATTACATATTACATATTTTTTAATTTTCCCCAGATAAATGAACTTTTCAAATCTAGAAATTAACTTTCTTTGTAGCACGTTTTTTATAGGGCGAAAAAGGTAGTGTTTTGAGTTTTTCAGTAGTGTAAGTAGTGTTAGGTCAAATTATGTCGAAATAGTAGTGTAAAACTACGATAGTAGTGTAAACGGGATCCCTGACGGGGACCTTTACGAAAGAAAAGTCACACAGTTTTTGCTGACATCTTTGCTAACAGAAATGGTGATGAAAATTTGACATCCGTAAACTTAAGATGGCATATTATAATTTTTCACGTGCAGAGACGCTTTGTTCTATAAACGAATACTGTTTAAAAGTAATTTTTACAAAGAAATGATTTGAAAAAGGCATCGTGGGAGCAGCTGGAGGCCGAATTTAATTTTAGTGTGGAAATTTTAAAGAAAAAGTGAAATTACTGAGATCGTCATATTTACTACTCTCAGTTATTTACTGCTCAACGCATATCTGAAACTGAAACGCCATGCCAGAATCAGCCCACTACGTTACAACAAAATTTTCTAATGACATTTCTGTTAACAGTTCTGTCAACGTTTCCGGCAGGTCTGGATGGCGTGTTCGAGATCTTGATGACGATGCCTGGTGTAGAGTTAAGTGCTAATAGAAAATAAAGATTTTGAAATTATTGAATTAAGGTCTCACATTGAATTAGTGAAATATAGTAAAAATTCGATTTAAGCAATTTGCGAGAATCATTTTTATTATATCCGTATGGTGAAACCAAAGGGTATATTAACTTTTCCTTACCGTTTGTAACGTTAAGATCCCGTCATCACACACAAAAATGAATTACCCCAGTGTGTTTAGAATGATAAAAATAATTAATTTTTGCATGTCCATCCGTCTGTCTGTCCGTCCGTCTGTCTGTGGCGCGGATTGCGGGCGCACGGATTGAGCTTCAGACTTGAAATTTTGCGCAGATCCGTTTTTCGTAAAATGTGAAGCTAAGTTCGTTAATGGGCAAAAAAGGACCATACGAACGAAAACGTTTTTTGCAAATATCTCGAAAACGGTGCATCTTATCAAAAAAGTCCAAGAACAAAAGTTATTTAGAATATGATTTTACATAAAACTCCCATACATCAAAATCAGATTGGAATAAATTTTAAGAAATCATATTGGAAAGTTTGACTTCAAAGAGGAATTTTGGTACAACTGTTCGAATTTTGATACAAATATCACCATACGGGTTTTCAATAATTGCCAGATTGGCAATTATAGCTTTTGTTATGTTTTTTTTAAATGCTTATTTCGAATATTGCTTAAAAAGAAACATAACAAAAGCTATAATTGCCAGTCTGGCAATTATTGAAAACCCGTATGGTGATATGATATTGTTCGAAGTTTAAGTGAACGGTGAACAGTTGTATCAAAATTCCACTATGAAGCCAAATTTTCCAATAAGATTTTATGGCAATTATAGCTTTTGTTATGTTTTTATCATTCTAAACACACTGGTATAATTCATTTTTTTGTGTGATGACGAGATCTTGGCGTTACAAACGGTAAGGCAAATCTAATATACCCTTTGGTTTTACCATACGGGTATAAAAACTAAGAAATTTATTTAAATTGCGTGTTGTTGTGAAAATATAAAGTATGTGACGTTGCATTTGCTCTTGAATCTGTAATAGCGGTTTCATACTGTGCAACGCAGCACACTTTATATTTTCACAACACGCAATTTATAAAAACATTTTTTGTGAAACTTTTAACTTGTTTTTTACTTTTTAGTGCATTTTGAAAGTGTATAAGGTTATAAAACTTGTTTTTTAAAGTGTTTTTTTTTATTTTTTTATTTACCACCTGTCACATCTAATGCAGAATTTTATTCTCTTGCACTTAGACTGAAACGCCAACACAATGAATATTTTGCATCAGTTAATCTTCTTGAAAATTCATTAGCAATTACAAAGAGTAAAATATTAAAAGCATTACCGCCTGAAATGTGGCCAAATTTTAAGTGAAAATCATGCACTACACTACTGTTAGTAAAATATTGTTATTACTTTCTTCTACGGAGTATAATAAAGTATTGTATTCATGAAAATTGAGATAAACCGTTATTTCCAAAAAAAAACAGTTTTTTGCGATTATCTCGAAAACTAACGGGTTTTTGCTGACTAAATGTATGAAGTGAATTAATGAGAATGACATTCTGCACAATTTTGTTTCTTACCGTTATCCGTTATCTTTTATCGTTATTGAGATATTTTCATTAATATGTAAAAAATCATATGTTTGCGAATAATTTGCAAACTAACGGTTTTTCGACAAATCAGTTAAAAGAATAATTAAAGATGTTAACATTTTCTACATTTTTGCCATTTACCGTAAATTGATATCTTTTACAGTTCTCAAGTTATCTCAAATTTGGTACGTTTTTGATATTTTTGAATAAACCAAGAATTTATTGGGAGGTCGTCTTAGGTTGATAACGCGACAGGGCTCTAGCGTAAATTGCGCAGAGTCGTAGATTTTGTAGAAGAAAGTTTTGTGTTGACCACCTAATGATATTTTTTTTTAGCAACAATGTAAGTTGAAAACATCATAACGAATTTATTTATATTTTTTAGTTATTCGCTTCTCATTTATTTAAAACACTATTATTTTTTCCACTATAGAGGGCTCTGGGCCTGTTAATTGTATTATATTAATTTTTTTCCACAAATAAAGAAAATAAAATAAAATAAATAAAACACTTGAGTTCTTCTTCCGGAATATCATATATGGAATTCGTTACTATCTATGCATTTGTAAATGATGGACGATTACTACCGTCAATTTCTTCTAATAAAATCTATGTCCAGTTTAATATATCATTTTAATTTAAATTAGATTCAGGAGATATTTGCCCATAAAAGTGGGCAATAGGAATCTCGTCTTCTTCATTGAAATAATTTAAATTAATTATCCATTATTGCGTCGCATAGTGGTTCGAGATCGTTTTCTATTGGTAAAAATTCGATATCTTTCGATCCATTGAGTTTTTAAATGCGTTTTTTTATTAAATAGAAGAGTTTTCAAGCTTTATTAATCATAAAGTTTCATCAAAATCGGATAACTAGTTTCTGCGATATTGTAAAAATAAAACTCAACTTTTTATGTTCTGTCCATTCTTTAGTAGGAAAGTAGTTGCTTTGATTTGAATAATTTTGAAATATCATAAAATATGATTTTTTGTTACTATTATTAAATTTTTGTGAAATTCTATAAGTAGTTAAACATAGTATATTTATCGTTAAAGTAGATTTTATTAGTAACACCAAATTAAATAACAATTTAACTAAAATTGGTTTATCATACAGATTTCATTAACATCGATCGTTAATTAAATTTTGTTTAGGGGTAATTCTTGTATTTCATCTATAATTTGAGAGGGGTTGTTTGTATTATGTAGTAACTTTTTAGCTTCTTCATCTAATTCCAAATGTGGCGATTTCCATTGGTGTCTAAGAGCCTGTTCACATTGGTTGAAATAGTCCGCCTAAATAGGACAGAAACTGGCAACATTAAGGCAAGGTGAGGAAGTGGGACTGCTGATAGGAAAATCATCCTCAAAACTAAAAACTCCGTTCTCAGAGTTCCGCCTGTCGTGCTCTGATTGGTTGGCTGCCACACTGAATGTGTTCCATTGTCATTATTGTTTCGGCCGTCGTCGATGCAACACGTCGCAGAGCAAAAGGCAGCCACATATTACTTGCGATTCTTTAGAAATGTTCCGTTTCTCAAATGTTTCACGCCAGTCTGATTGCTCACAGCTACTGGTTCAAATAGTCTCAATCTGAACACGAGCAATATTTCATCCGTCCTATTTAGGCGGACTATTTCAACCAATGTGAACAGGCTCTAATGCTCGAAACGAATGGATCTGATGTTACGAGCAATATGTTAAATAAAGGAGGATCTCCATTACCATGACTTCTGTAACTGCAAAAAAATGCAGAAAACTAGAGCAAGATAGACTTATATAGATCTAAAGAGGAATGACTGAATACAAGTATAAACGCTTTCCCTTCCAGTTTAACAACTTTATAGCAATCATATCAAACCTTATGCTATGAATATAAGGTTCAAATTAGCATAGAAATAAAGCTATACAGCTGCATGTGTGTGTTTGAACTACATAAAAAATGACAGCTACGCTATAATAGCACTTTGTATGTGTCTGTGCTCACTATTCACTTACAGGGACAATGTGTGATTGTAGCGGAAATCGCTATAAAAAAGTTCAAGTCCGTCAACTGCAACCATAAAATCGCCATAAAAAAAGAGGGGAAATTATTTTTGCAGTTGCCGACAAATTTTTGCAGTTGATTCTTATCTCCCTTTCTCGCCAAGGTATCTTCACATAAATGTGTCTCTATTTTTTTGCAGTTGGGAAAAGTCATGGTAATGGAGGGCCAACTTAAGTCTTCATTTGCGCTATTCCTTGACATTTTCCTGGTGTTATGTTCTCTGAAATACCTGTAGTCTTTATTCCTTTTTTATTGAGCTTCTTCTGATAGATCTCCAAGTGGTAGTAGATTATTTCTGATGATGTCTTCGCCATGATATCATATTTTGTGGACTGTTTGTGGCATATTTCTCCATGTGTAATTCTTGTTATATATATATGTTTGGGGTAAATCCTCGATTTATTTGCAGAGATATGTGGATTTTATAGTACATAAGTTATCCTTGTTACGGGTAATTAAGGATCAAATTTCCAGCACAATAATTTTCATATTATGTGTAGCACACCTAGATGTCAAAAATCTGTCAGCTATGAAAAACCTGCATGCGATAAAACTTTCGGCTATGACTTTATGTGTGTAAAGTTGCGGTTCGGGAATTTCCCGACGGGATTTCTCGAGAAATTTTCAAGATTTTCCATCTTACTTTTTGGCAAAATTTAAAAAAAATCCTTTTTCAATGCTTCCGCAAAGACACATTTTTAAAGATATTGACCTAATATTTTTTATTCCCTACTTTTGAACTATCTACTATTAAATTTGATCAAAAAAAAAATCAAATTGGTTATCACAAAAAATTGAATTTTGGCCAATAGATTTTAATCCTGAACCACTGTGCGTTGGTAGAATTATTAAACAGATGTTTAAATGTATTTATAACATTTTTTTTAGTTCAGATTTCAAATTAATTTTTTTTAGTTTTTCAAATAAATTGATACCATACATAGGTAAAATATTAAAAAGCAATTTTTTAGCTTTAAACATTGGATAATTTGCTTATCTAATGGCTGTAATAAAGATGTAGTGTTGGGTGGAAGGAAAAAAACGAAAAAAATTACCATATTCAATTTTCAACGTTTCTGTATTTCCATGAGACGTAGCATTAAGCTAGAACCTGAATCGTACGTCGATGCGTCCGCCATGCGTGCGTCCGGTTGACAGTTCGATGCGGTGACAGTTGGGTACGGCAACGAATCTGGAGTTAATTCATTGTTTTGCACTTCTTCTATTAGTTTATCGTCGAAACAATTACTTTCAATTTGTTCCATACTTAAATTGCTTAAATCGTAAACAAACTTTTTTGCGAAATGACATTTCCGTGCGTTGCCGCATGTAAAAGTAGAAATTCGACCTACTCTATGCGGTTGCCGCATCGGAAAACGTATTATTAGGGAGTACTCATAGCAGCCCGTTGATTCTACTCGAACTGTCAACTGCAATATTCTGCAAATATTTGCACTATATAGGAGTAGATATAATAGATATAAATACCTCCATTGTTATCCATTTTATAATTAAAAGTGTAATTTTACAGCAGTCAAACAAGAAATGTCAAAACACAACTTAAATGTATTGGACCTCACTATTTGTTTACGGAGAATGTGTGAGTTTAATTTTATAATTGCACACGATCTTTATAGGAAAAGTTAAAGTCGTTCAACTTCATCTACAAACGCGACATCTGGCGACGTGTGCATCCTATAAAAAAACTACTAATGCGACATCTGGCGACGTATTGCATTTTTTTGCACACGTTGTTCTCTCTCTTTTTTACGAAGGCCTTTTTACGTAAGTGTGTCTCTATATTTTTGCACACGTCGAATGCTTCAGTAATGGAGATCCGCCATAATCCTGTTATATGTTATTCGTTTAGTTTACTTTCGCAAATTACTGAACAACTAATGGGGGAGATGGAAGAAAATGTTTTGTGCAATTTGCGCAACTTCCGAGTATATATTTGTGAAAATGCTCTATAAGATTTCAGAATTAAACATTTGTTCGTTGTGTTACAAGTGAAATTTGATTTTTAGGTACAATATGCCGAAATTCACCAAACGGAAAGGCACATCCCGTAATGGGCACCTTATACGTTCAATATATTGAACAATATTTTGGTTGTGTTCAATATATTGAGCGTGTAAGGACTATATTAAAGCAAAAATATTGAAGCGATCCATACGATTTTGAATACCCTTCAATATATTGAAGCAAAAATATTGAACGTGTAAGGCAGGTCTAAATGTAACCACAAACTAATCATAAGCAGACTAACATTTTCATTCAATCCATTCTAGAACAAAATTGAATTTCAACTTTCAAAATTTAAATACCCATAGCAGCCATGAGCTTTACTGCCAACAGCACAAGACTTCGTGATGCAAGTGTTTTTTTTTTGTGTGTTTGTATTGTGTGTGCGTGTTTTTTTGTTTGTGCGTATTTTTTCCTTCCGCAGGTTTTCGATTTGAATATTTTGATTGCTTACAATAATGACGTTTTCGACTGGCAGATTCAGGGCAGATTCAGAGCACGCTCTACCCCAGTTTAGAGCAAGGTATTTCGAGCAGATCTCGAGTAGATTTCGAGCACCTCTGCTTGGGAGTCGAGCATTTCTCAAAGAACAAGAAGAAGCATAAAACAAATTAAAATTAATTTTGATATATTCCCCTTAAGTTGACACTGCACTAATATATTTCTGACCAAATGAAATTCTTCTTCACTAGATGAAGAAGAATCCAAGAAATCAAAATCATAAATATCTTCCATTTACGATTCCACACGATTTTGTTAGCCTTAACCTCAAAAGAGCAACTCAAATCTGACTACATTAAGCAGATCACAAAATTGCTCGAAAAATGCTCTTTTAGTGCTCGCATACGGAGTACTTGCGTCACTCGAACACGTAACTCTTTTTCGAGCGATCAAAAAATCTCAGTCGAACACAAGATCTCAGAGTGAGCAAATTTAGAGCAACTTCAGAGCAAAAAGAGCATGCCAGTCGAAAACGCCATAAATGTGTGACATGACAAAATTTTTAGTTTGTTCGTTAATTCAAAATTTATTTTGAACTTTAAACGTTAAAAAAAACAGCAAACTAAAAATTTTATCTTGTTATATTTTGTTCATATTTTTAAATTGCTTTGAGAATGTAAGTTTCAAGTTTTATCAAATTTCCACAGAATTGTAGTTTGATAAAGCAAGTAAATGCATTTTATTTAAACAATTTAAAGTATGATTTAAACAATTCAAAAAAAAGATGTGAATATTACATGACTTTCTTCTGCAATATTTAAAGTTTCCGAAAAAATATGTGAAAAATAATAGTTTTCAAATTATCTAATGAACCGTTAGAGATATGTAAAAACTTCATACTCGACTTGAATGGAGCTTGAAAGTCACCTTTGTTTTTTTTTTTAACTTTTTTCATTTGGATGTAGTTAGGGACCTAAAAAAAAGATACCCGTATTTTTTTTGTTTCGGGGAATAAATTCCAGTAGGCGGAGAGGAGGGGGTCAAAGTCGGCGAAAACTCGAAATCACAAAAACTTTAAAAATTTGTAACGGCTTAACCGATTGAAATGATATTGAACATTTTCGAAAGGTAATTCCTTGTGACAACAAAATATTTTTTGACTTCCTCTCCCTCCCCCTCACCTTCATATTGTAAAATTCAATTTAGTGACAATAAAAATAAAAAAAAATGCGTTATTTAAAAAAAAAAATCAAAAAAAAAATCGAATACAAGAAAATTGTATATATTTTACTGATTTTAGATTGGTTTTTCTGTTTTCTGTACATAATATTAACTCAAAAGGTTTAGGAGTTTAAAATTAATTAGAAATTCATTTAAAAGAAAAAGTTTTTTTTTCTTTGAAAAAGTTTCCGTCTGGAATAACAAGATAAAATTTTTAGTTTGCTGTTTTTTTTAACGTTTAAAGTTCAAAATAAATTTTGAATTAAAGAACAAACTAAAAATTTAGTCATGTCACATATTTGTTTTGTCATGTCACATATTTGTTGTTAGCAATCAAAATATTCAAATCGAAAACCTGCGGAAGGAAAAAATACGCACAAACAAAAAAACACGCACACACAATACAAACACACAAAAAAAAACACCAAACACACCGCTTCGTGTCGCTTGCATAAGAATTCAACGAGAATAAAACTAACTAGAAACGAAAACTGGTTTTAACAAAGGGCGAATGTAAGCAGCGGCATGTATACGCGATCACCACGGCTGGAGTGGCTGCTACGGCTGGAGTGGCTGCTATGGGTATTTAAATTTTGAAAGTTGAAATTCAATTTTGTTCTAGAATGGATTGAATGAAAATGTTAGTCTGCTTATGATTAGTTTATGACGTAACATTACGGTCAATCAAATTGTTTCTTTAGTTTCCTTTTCACTAAAATTTCTTACTTAAATATCTATTCGCGATCGTTGTAGGCGGATCCACGTCTTCTGGCCGTCTCTACGAGACAGACACCTTGCTTTTTTGACTTCATGTATAAAACTATTGAAAAACCATTCTTGAAGTAAAATCGTTGTTTGCCACGCGCTTTTCGACGACTTGTAGTACACATTTGAAAAAAAAATCGTTTTTAAAATATTTTGTGGTTTTTTTATTTTTCGATAATCATTCATGGTAATTTACGGTTCCCAGTTAGGGATGCAACATCGTTCATAAAACCCCGATATATCGAAAATCGATGTATTTTTTAAGGCGACATCGATGTCAAAAAACATCGTCCTGAAACATACCTCGAAGTTTTTCCGATGTTTTGAAAAAGTTAAATTTAATAAATAATTTAGCCACCTGGCGGATGCTCTACTGTGGGTGGAGTGCACCCAGGTAGAATTAACACGGTTTTAATTCTTATACGTTGAACCACCAAAAACCCGTTAGTTTTCGAGATATTCGCAAAAAACTATTTTTTTTTTAAATACCGGCATATCTTCATAACGGAGTTCTAGTAAAAGACATAAATGTAGCAAATTTTATTGTCTCCAAGTATTGCAATACATAAGACTACTAAACTTAGTTTCAGAATAAATCGCAAAAAAACGCATAGTTTTTAAAAAGCCACCGTTTTGGTTACTTCCGGTTAACGGATGTCCACATCAGGACCAAACTTCTCTGTAAAATTTCATGGCTAGCTCTGGTATTTTTTGCGAAATCTTTTAGAAAGATGGAACCGAAAATTGATACCAAAGGAAATTTAAACAAATCTTTAAGTAGAGTGGCTATATTAAATCTATCTAAAAACTAGTCCCTCTAGTCATAAAATTAGTTTCTCTACTAATTTTGTGATGAATAACCCGGCCTTTGCACGCGATTGTAAAGTCTGTCAGTAGCACAGACTCCAAATGTCAAATTACTGACAACGAATTAGAAGACATTTAGCGAAATGGCAGTCAGTTAATTTCAAAATGACTTTGTTTGTAACACAGCTGCATTCCCTCGTATTCCAGAGGCATGAATCTTGCTCGTATGCTGCATTATTTTAATTATCTCGTCCCTAGTTAGTCTTCTTTCACCAGTCTGAGAGTTCTTAACTTTTGTTAAGAAATGAATTTATAAAAGTAGATTCATAATAATTTAAAAGATTTACCTCAATCTTCAAAGTCTGAAATGTCAAATTACTGTCAAAAAAAAGTCCCGTCAGTACAAACTTGTCAGTGCCAGTAACCATTTACACACGAGACTCTGTCAGCTCTGCAGACGCGTGTAAAGGTCGTGTAGTGTTCTAACATCGTGGATAGCAACATCGATACCTCGACATATCGGCCTGTTCAACATCGAGGTTAAAACTCGATATTTTTCAACGATACAACGATATGTTTGCAAAACATCCCTATTCCCAGTCCAACATGGCACAATTGCTATTCACCCTTGTTATGATATACGGCGTTAGGCAGCTAAACATAACTCATTCGATTCGATTCGCTACGCGATCGGTGTTCTGAAAAACTACGTTCTTTGATTAAAACAACGACAAGCATCGCATGATAAAGAACTGTCAAAAATCAGCTGGCTTTGTTTGTATCTGGGTTGATAGCCATTTCAGTGCAATTTTGAAATCAAAATATGGATTTTACGCTGCCAATATATTTATTATTGTGACAGGAGGAGGTAAACGGGAGCAAAGAATTTTTCCGATAAGTTCTTCGAACGTCATGAATTTAAGTGAAAAAGCGTGAGTAAATAGAACAAGTGTAACTTTCAATTCATATAAATTTTTTTCCTAGCTTTAGGAAGGATTTCGGCTGAGCCACTGACTTATATACTTCGTTGGGCTGAGCAAAACATCATTTTTATATCTGTGGTAATTTGCCAAAACTTGATAACTACATTTTTCAAATTTTGAACGAAGCAATTTCAAAATTAAAAAAAAAATATGACATGATCAAATTTTTAGTTTGTTCGTTAATTAAACATTTATTTTAAACGTTAATTTAAACTTTAAAATAACCAGCCAAAGGAAAGTTTTGTCATGTCATATTTTTTTTTAATTTTGAAATTGCTTCGTTCAAAATTTGAAAAATGTAGTTTTGGCAAATTACCACAGATATGTTCTGAGGAAATCCTTTTTTGGTGGTCCCAAGCTGCATAATTTATCTGATATCGATTGCCAGATTGCGTGAACCTCTGCCACTGGTCTTCGTGAGTAGCCCTTCGCTATATCAGGGTGCTCCTTCATTGCATCAATCAAATAGTTGAACTGGGAATTATTTGTTGAATTTTTATTTCCACTCCTATTTAACAAATACACTTGTTAATTCATACTTCAATATATAGTTCCATTATTTTCTACTAACATTTTAATTGATCACAAAAGAAAACCTGAAACTGCCTTCAATATCCACCAGACGCGAGAAAACTCAAGTGAGCAATTTAACCTCAAATATCAGCTCCCGGCGAATCGCAGAACAACGAAAATCGAATCGAATGCGTTGCTCCGCGTTCAACTCAAGTTGGTCACTACGTATTCAAGAACAACGAAAATGGGATATCGAGTACTGATCGAGTAAATATCGAACAAACTAACGTAACGCCGTATCTCAGAACAAGGGTGAATGTTTTATGGCCAATACAGCCAGTTTCACCCGCATTATATACTTGTTCTGGTCAGATTTAATTTGTTAATTTTATTAATAAAATCTTTTTCAAACTGAGGTACTGATTTTTTGTTCTTTTAACTTTACTTGCACGTAATCTGACATGAATTTTTCCAATTTTTCTTCGCTTTTCTTGATTTTTATTGTGATAATTTTTTTCAATATTAAGCGGCTTACAAATATCCTTAGCTGTTTTTTTTATCTTCTGTAATTTTTTATATTTCTGTTTAAGACTACGTTTTAGTTTCGCATTCATTTTTTAACCATATTACTTATTTGCTGAAAATCTGGAGGCCTATCGGCGAACACGATTCGAATCGACACACGATACGATTTGCGCACACGAATTTATTTAGAATTGGTATCACCAAACTCGATAGTATCGTGTTATTAGTATTGCCGCAGTTTGTCTGGATTTTCACACTCGCAGCTAACTTCACACTGACTTTATATGTCAAATAGTACGAGCACGTATTTCTGTTCCAATATATTTTTCTGTGCTCTTTCACGCAGTCCACCATTATTTCAAATTGTTTGTGATTTGTAAGCTTTGCCCTAAAAGTTAAACAAAGTACATAATATTTCTTGCACACAAAATAATGCCCTATCAACATAAAATATAATTTGGAGAAAATTAGCCAAAATACCAACAAAAAAACTTACATTTTATCAAAACAATATTCTTCGAACCCATCACTCGTCATGTAAAATGTCATCGAATGAAATACACGAAAGAAACGAGTGAATCACACACGAATTCGTATTGCTTCATATCATTTATTCGAATTCGTGTGCCACACGTTTCGATTCGTGTTCCTGATTAAAAATAATATTGTTTTGAACACAATACAGGGTGCGCCATCTATTCCTCCGGTATGTAAACATTCAATAACTTCGCCATTTGTCAACCGATTTGCTTTCCTAGACACGTTTTGGAAACGTCAAACCAGTACAATTTTAACCATGAACCGCTTCACACCGAAAGAACGCGCCGAAATAGTGACGATGTACATTGAAAATAGTCGTTCAATTGTGCTAACTCAACGTGCATATCGTGCAAAATATCGTGGCAAAAAAGCGCCTACCGACAAAACAATTCGGGCGCTGGCTAAAAATTTCTTTGAGCACGGAACAGTAGGCAATCTAACCTATAATCATCCACGCCCAAGACGTTCCAATGAAATTATTGAAGCCGTGAGAGAGAGTGTTGCCGAGGACCCAAATGTCTCGTATCGCCACCGAACTCAGCGGTTGAAAATGAGTGGAACCACGTTGCGGCGCATTTTAAAGGACGATCTCCATTTGTTTCCTTACAAAATACAACTAACTCAAAGAATATTGGCAACAGACAAGTCGCGTCGTATAGAATACGGCAAATTAGTCGGCCGAATGTTGGAAACCATGCCGGACTTTTGGATGCAAGTTTTAACGACCGACGAGGCACATTTCACTCTCTCTGGCGGTGTTAATAAACAAAATTGCCGCATTTGGGCGACAGAAAATCCTCACGAGATTCATGAAATACCATTGCATGATCGAAAAGTGACTGTTTGGGCCGGCGTGTGCGCAAAAACCATCATTGGGCCATTTTTCTTCAATGAAGGTGAAACAGTTAATGGTAATCGATATCGGTGGATGTTGGCACATTTTGTGTGTCCGAAAATGCGTGAAAAAGGTCTGACTGACTTCTGGTTTCAGCAAGACGGGGCGCCATGCCACACAGCGGACCAAACAATACGGTTTTTGCAACAAAAATTCCCTAGACGTGTGATATCGAAAAGAGGCGATATTGACTGGCCACCAAGATCCCCTGATTTAACCCCCCCAGACTTCTTTTTGTGGGGTTATTTGAAGAGTAAAGTTTACGCCAGCAACCCGAAGACCATTGACGAGCTCAAGACCAATATTCGTGCCGAAATAGCTGCCATACCGACGGAGATGCTCGAAGAAGTGATGGAAAATGCCCGAAAAAGAGCACAGTTTGCGGTGGCCAATAAAGGTGGTCATTTGATCGATGTTGTTTTCAAAAAGTAGTCCACATAAATTGTAAAGGATTGAACTAAATAAAAAAACACCATTTTTTGCAATCTATTGTTTCTTTCAAAAGTTATTCAACATTCTCATACCGGAGGAATAGATGGCGCACCCTGTACATACAGTGTTCAAAACGTTCCCATTTCTAGTCTTTCGTTCTGCTCCCAATGAGGAATTGAAATCAATGGAAAATAAAAATTCTGGAGTGGGATTCCGTAACTTGCTTCAAGCGTTTGTTTCGAGTTAGAAGAAAAAGTAATATTCGATGTCTCTGTTTCGACCAAAATAAATTTTCAGTAAAACCCCCAAAGAACGAGAACGAAATTATGGTTTTTACGTTCTTATTCTTAAGATCTTTACATTTGCGTTTCGTTTTTACGTTCTTTGAGAACAGAACTTTAATGCTGGGAGCGAAATATCGTTCTCTCACTAGTAAAATGCATACTTACATGTGTGTGTGTGCATCATACCAAAAAGCCATCGCTCGAGGCTTTCATTCATTTTTATGCGAGACCCACAAACCGCTTTGAACAAGAAGCGAAAACTTAAATAGAAATCATTTTCGTTCCCAAGAACGAGAGTCGGAAACCACAGCAAACGCTCTTGCCGTTAAGAGCGAAAAGAACGAAATAACATGACATTCAATGCATCAGATTCAATACACACAAAGGAGCATAAAAAGAGTATAAATGTGAAATCTGTATTATAAGTAGCAAATACACCGGCAGTGAAAATTTAGATTTTGATTTTTAACAAAATAATTGAACATAGTTTAACATAACAAAATACCCTAAACAATACTTTAATGTAGGCCGTATTTTATAACACAGTTTCTGTTGGTATGTCACCACAAACTATCGAGTATCATCGATTACAAATTTGTTATCATGACAGCAAGTCGCTTTTCTAATCTGTACCCCCATAACCAAAATCCAAGACGCATCCACGTCAAAACTCTTTCAATCACGATTAAATCTCGATTAGTCGATCATTAATTTTTTGCCCTCGAAGTTTTATTTTCATTTGACTGAAATACAGTGTTTAAGATAATTGGGGTTGCTTCATGGTTTAAATCGACCGGCATTTTGAAAACCGGTAATCCTGTTTTTCTACAGTATTTTTTATATCGTTTTCATTTTAAACAATCTGAATCTCGTAAAACTCCTTGGGCACAGATATAAAACTATTCACTGGTTTTTCAACATCTCCGGTGTCTTTTTCACATTTTTTTTTGGATAATTTTCATAGTGTTGGCCCTCTTTTAATTATTTTATATAATTAAAATTTCGAAAAAGAACCTCGTCTGTAAGTGCTGCCAGATGAAGACACGATACTGTATCTCTACACTTGTTAAAATCGAAATTCATTATCGAGAATACCAATTTCTATTAAAATTTCAAAGTTAACAGATCTATCTAGTGGGTGAGTTCGTCAGTCTATTAACTTCGATTACAATAGACTGTAAACATAATGTCAAATTATTAAAACCGGATCGAATTTCCAATTTTTTTAATACCTTGCAATTATCTTTGCTATATATTTATCACAAAAAAATTGTATCATTTTTTTATATTTGCTTCTTAGCTTTACGAGAATTATTAAATGTCTGCTTGACCAATCTTTGAATTACCAGCTATCTGGTTCGCAGCGACTTTTTCCCGTGTGATAATTTTCATAGCACTTATGAGTGATTTGCAACAACTACGTACCGATATTTTGCGGTATATAATTAATCCTAAGAGCTTGATTAAACGCAGAGTGAATCCAAACTAAAGTTGTCCCACAACAACGCACAACGCGGCGCGCTGATAGATAATAGTAGAACCTACAGGTTTGTATAAGTCAGTGTCTAATTGCGCGTTTGTATGAGTTGGTGTCTAACAGAGATGTCACAAGTGGTGAAATGGTACTTTAATTTGAATTCGGGAAACTCGATACATTATGTCTGCCATCTCCAAGCACGTTGTAGCAAATATTTTTATCAAGTGAAAAAATGGAAAATAACTTTGAAAACGTATTCGAAACGGAAATTAAAACCGAAAAATTAATAATCTTCAAATTCACTGGGATTTGTAGGTTATGAGAACACAGATTGAACTGTCACCGTGCCGCATCCGCACCGCGTAATTGGGGTTTAGGAAATGAATGCTTCTTTATGAAAAAAATCGACCCTTTTATTGTTTTTATAAAATCTCTAAAAATTTTAAAATTATTAATAAATTTAGTTTTGCACTATAATTCTAAGCCAAGTGATGGAAAGGGATGCAGTGGAGAGGGAAACCAAAATAGTCGAATGAAGTTTAGAATCACTTAAAAGTGTTGATCGTAAACCGGTTCGTGCCTGAGACAGATTTAAATATAAAAGAAGGTGCGAAGCGAGAGATCACAGTAGGAAAAGTGCGAAAGAAGCAGCGAATGAAGAAAAGTCAAATGTAAATATACTCTAATGGTGAGTTCGTTTATTAAACCGCCCAGTGAAAAATTATTAAGGCATTATCGCTAAGGTGTCTTTAAGACATGAGACAAATAATATAAAAGCCTCCAAATTAAAATGAGATGGAAGTTCATCTCAGGAAAAACGCGCCTCTTATGCGTGTGTTGGAAAAGTGAACTAAAAAAGTTATTTTTTGTTGAAGTTTTGTGTTGGCTATCAGGAGAATTTAAACGACTCGGTAAATATTTTTATAGAAAAAGTAATAGATTAAGGCTTAAAGACCGTTTTAATAAAGAAATTTTTACCATCTAAGCAATCAGCGCCATCACCGGGGAAAAAACATCTACTATTAATGTTGCCTTAGTTGTAAGGCCTTATATACGCGGAAATGGCCTATATAAAAATAAGGCAACAATAAGGTAAAGATAATGCATTAAGATAATGCCTTAATAAGACATTTTTTGTTCACTGGGCGGTCAAGCAAGCAGAACGAACAGACTTTTTTCAACTAGAGAGACTATATATTAATCTCACAGATATCGCACTACTAGATCAAGCCATTTGCTATCTCAAATGGACCACTGAAATGTCAAAAAGCTATGACGAAAAAAAGGGACAAAGCTAGTAATTCTGGGAAATTAAAATTTTGGAAAAAAATGCTTATGCAGGTCCCCGACGGAATATTATTCAATCCCTATACCGATTATTCATGTTAATATTCAGAGCTGCCACATACATTAATATGCAATTCCCTAAAAAATGTTTGCAACCTGTGTATAAGTCTTATGAGTTCGACGTAAAACATATAATTCAAGTGTTATTGAGTTTGTTGATTCGAACATCTGACATCACTAAAGTTCGAAGAATAAATGAGACAACCATAGTCCCATATTTTTGCTATGGAATTGTTCGAGTGCCGCAATCTAGTAGTACGATATCTGTGATTAATCTACAGTAGTGAGCCTACATATACAGAGTGGCCAGGTGCTTTTGAAGTGAACTATTCGTCCGAATTCAAAAATGCGAGTGATCTGTTCGAATCATATGTGTTAATGTATTAGTGACTTTATTACTAGTTGTCGCTTATTCAAAAAATTCACGAATGTTGATTTTTAAGTTGCCTACGAAACTCCACATTTGATTTTGTTGCTGCCTAACCCGATTGTAGTAAATATATATGTATTTATAGGTCTGTTCGATATGAGTCCTGGACTTACTCGGAGTAAACTTTTTTACTCTTTTCTGTTCGATATGAGTCCTGGACTTACTCCGAACACATATCGAACAGAAAAGTGTAAGTCCAGGACTCATCTTTTCAGTCCTGGACTTACTCTTGCTTTTAGCTGGAGTAAACTTTTGACAGCTGATATTTGTCAGACATAACCTCTCTTTTACAGTGTTTGGAAGTCAAGAAAAATTTATAAAATGTGTAATTATGAAAATTTATATGTTGAAAATCATGACGGAGAATTTCGAGTATACCAAGTTGAGCGTAAGTTTACAAAACAGGTTTCATGAAATACATTTAATATATTAAACGACAGTTCAAACCTGACTTACTCTGAACTTACTCCAAGTTGTTCGATAAAAACGAATTCAGAGTAAGAAAATCCGCCATTTTGTGGAGTAAAGTGAAAATATTCGAAGTAAGTCCAGGACTTATATCGAACAGACCTTATATATTCAGAAGAAAAGAACTGGGTTTTTTTTTTTGCAAAGTAGAAATATTGGGCGCATTCAAGGTACTCAACAGTTGAGAGATTACTCATCATAATCACTAATCCACGGTGTGTCAACTTAAAACAAAAAGTAAATTTCCTCTTTAGTACCGATTTCAAACACGGATCCGCTTTTGTTGCATGCGTTTTTCGTTTTTCAAACATGATGGCGCGCGTGTTGCATGTTTTTCCCGATTTGACATTAGTGCTGCTGTCCCTTTTTGGTATATACCAGGTAAGTTTTTATATGCAATATTTTTTTGAGTTATATTAATCAGTTTATCATGATTGACCACGCCTTTTCACCAACTACACGACGATCTACATTCTTTGTTGATGGCCGTGGCTGTCATGAAACATATGCAAACCGTGCTATCCAAATTAGAATTTAAGAAGCTTTTCATTTTCGGAGGACTGATAGCCTCGGGCTCCGTGTTCCTTGTCGTTCTCACGTTATCAGGAGTCGTGGCTCCATGGAGTGGACACATCTACTTGCTATGGGACACTGAATACACAAAGATTCACATTCCCATCACTGCGTCTTTTTCGGAACATCAGCCTACAACGTGGTTTTTGTTTTTCTTCGATCTACACAACATGCATTTCACAACGGATGGGTAAATGTTACAAATTGTGATTCCTTGTACTTTAGTTATCTAGTATTCAACTCATTGTTATCTTGTCAAAGTATGATTTGTGATATTTTGTACAAACTTAGATTTCTGTATTGAAATTTAATATAATAAAATAAATTTAAAAGATATTGGTTTTTTATTGTTTTTTTAAATTTTTATTGAATTTTTGAATTTTTAGCAGGAAAAATGTATCAAGGGCACAAACCAAGTTTAGCACAGGCTAGAACTACCCAATACACACACCAAAATAGTTACGATTTCAGGCACGGAAGCGTCGCAGTCAATAACCGAAAGTTGGTCATCTATTGTATATGTATTATCTATGCACTGATCGGACGCCATTTTTTGTATCGAAAAATTTCTGCGATACTTTTCTGCTCAACCGATGAGTGTAGAATTTTGACGTTTAATGTATCGAGGCATTCACGAGAACTCATCGAGATTTACTCAACCGTTGAGTACCTATAGAGCGGGAGCCGTAGAACAAAAAATAACAACGAATAGTTGACGGGATGAAATATGTTTGAATACCTGGGTCTTGATCCAACTAAGAAAAAAATGTTCTACGGCAACCTTGTCAGGCGGTGCTAAATGGGTGACAGATCGCGATAAATGACATACGTTTTAGTATTTTGGCAAGAGTTCAGTTTAGCGACAATGACGCTACAGAATTTTGGTGTATAGGGAGGGATAGAGGGAGGCATCCCCTATCCAAAATGGGTATTTTTAGTCGTCGCTCGCCCCCCTGGCCCCCTCCAGGGGTCCTCAAACGTTGTATGAAACTTTTTTCTGGGGAGTGTGTGGTACCTCAAATTAAAGGTAATGAAGAGTACATTCCAAAAATATATAGCATGATGGGATTTCCCCCCGCACCCTTCGATTTATACCCCTTCATACCCCACGAAGGGGTATAAATCGAAGGGTGCGGGGGGAAATCCCATCATGCTATATATTTTTGGAATGTACTCTTCATTACCTTTAATTTGAGGTACCACACACCCCGTACCACCAGGGGCGTGGCGTGAGTTTTGAAGCTAGGGATGCAAATTTTAATTTTTTGGAATTTAATTGTCAACTTAAGGTTTTTATGTTATTAATAAAGGTATTTTTTGTGTTGTGCAAAAATACATCTCTCGTTAGCTACTTAAATGAATGACAATAAAATAATAAAAAGTTCAAAACACTAAAATAACTTGTACTTTATGATTATGAAAATGATTGAAAAATGCATCCGATCTTTGATCCCCAGACTACGAAATTATAATGTGTTTGTTTTTAATTCGAGAAACTTATATATCCGAATCGAGAGAAAAAGTAAATTGATGATCTTTTTGTATAAAAAATACAGTTATCACCGATTATAGAAACTATAGATAGGAAAGCAACGGAAATTCTCGTTTACCGGCGGCAGAATAAAGAGCAACGCGATAGAAAAATAGTATTTTCAAGGTCGAAAGAAATTGGTAATCTCTTTTCATCCTATTAGCATAAATGCGTTTGATGAAAGAGTCAGGAAATTTGTCTTTCTGAATTCGTATCACAGGGTGCACGAAAATGTACGGAAATCAAAATTTGTTGGAAAGAAAAATCCAAAACTAATGACAAAAGCTATCACAAAAACTTTTATTTCACATTAAAACAGAAAAATTTCACATCAAAACAGAGAATGTTCACGGAAATAACACGAAACAAAAGATATTTTCATTACATTTGACTGTAAAACAGATTTTCTTAAACATTTACCGCAAATCAATAAAAACTTAAAACAAATTTTTTGGAACACTCTCTACTCTAAATAATTTTATTTAAACAAATACTTATGCATTCCCTGTTTTGAATTTAACTAAAATGTGGGAATTTTAAATTTATTTAAGTTTATATAACATTAAGCACTGTCTCATTAGTACCTTCGATTTTTTTAAATAATATATTGTATTATTAAGACACATTCGAAAATTTATTTTAGAAAAGAAATTTGGTTGAAATCAATAAATCGGCTAGACTTTTCAAATATAGAGGAAATGTCAAGTAACCGAGTGTGCAATATGCATTTTGACAAAAACATGTTTAGCGCACCGAACCGTTTTCGAAAATACGCCATTCCTAGAATATCATTAACTGCTATTAGTGAGGTAAAATATTTAAAATTAAATGTGAACTATTCGTCAACGCCACTATATAAGCCTTATGCTACATTTACACGAATGACAAATTTGTCATTTTTTTCTTGTCATTATGTTAATTCCCGTGTAAATGGCATAATATGACTGAATTTTTGTGATACTATAATTGACATAACCAAATAAAAATAATTTTGTGTAGAAATGTGGAAAATCTTAATTAACAAAATTATTATCAAATTGTAAAATTATTATCTGGCAACGCCTTTTACTTTTGGCACACACATAACAAAACAATGCATTATCTTACACAGGGAAAGAGATGGGTGACATTATAGCTCGGTCCCTGTTCCACGGTTCAAGATTTTTGTTACTGGCTTCTTATCTATAGTATATACATATATAATCGATATTTACGATTGTCCGCATACACCCGGATACACCATGATCGTTCTTAACTCAGAATTGCTAATTAAACAGCTTTATGAAAATTATTTAAATCGCTGTAACTTACAGATTGCCAAAAAAAAGTAATCAAGGCCAACAAAATAACTTTTGCTTATTTGCACAACCGCAAAGCCAATTAAAATCTTCGTAAACTTTGACCGAAAATCGTCTCGTACAACTTTTATTTACTGTTGTTATATTTAACTTTGGTTTAGGTCTCCCGCGATCAAGAATATTTTGTTTTTCTGAAAAAGATCGCGAACTAAATGATTGTTTTAATAAGCTATCGATTACACAACAATCTGCCATTTTTACCAAGCTATTGAAATCACAAAAATCACACAATAAAAAGACACGCTAATAAATAAACAATTTAAGACACTACTAACTACGCATGCAGAAACGCTACTACCAATTTGCCTTAATGCATTTTTTTTACTTATTTTCACTCGGAAGTAACGATTCGAATTGCTTATTTCACATCTTCCTGTTGCATATGACATTACGAGGCAAAAGAGAAATGATCGCCCGAAAAAAATTTTATTTTTGGAATGGTTTTTTTAAACGCGAAAACCGCGTATTTTTTGTTCAAAAAGGTATGAATATTAGATATAGAATTACTGATTTTATCTAAATGTCCTTCAAAAAAACTTTTTAAATATGGATCTTAGTTTTTTAGTTATTTAAATAAAAGCGCAAATTATTTGACTTCTGCTGAGGTGGAAGCAATTTTTATTTTGCATCCACATTTTCTCTTTTCTCCAGTAGGTTCTCATCTCTTAAAGTTTAGTTTCGTCTCTCTTCGTACAAAACTCATAGATGCAACAATAATTTCTGCTTCCACACCAGTGATGCTATGTACCTTTAGTGATATTCCCCTTTCCAAATGACGAAATCCCCCTTTTTCCCCTTTTTCAATGACGAAATTCCCCTCGTTTTTCCCCTATAAAAACAACGAATTTTAAATAAAGAATTCATTTATTAAATCCAAAAATTATTGTCATCTGGACTCATGTTAAAGTCTTTTAAGAGAAAAAAGCACAAATTAGGAAATAATTTCATATTTTGTAAAGCTTTAACAAAATACTCGTTAATTGTATTCCCGATTACAACGTCACGGGTCTACAACCAAACGTCAAATAAGATATGAAAAGAAGCCGGGATTCACAATTAGATAATAATCGAAGCAAATCACAAATTTATAAATCAAGGTAGTTCCTTTGCTTTTGAGCTTAAAATGATCCTGTCCTCCTTAAATTCGGTAAAAATTATTTTCATATTTTGAATTAAAAAAATATAAAAATATCAAAAAATGGAAAAAACGAAATTAAGTCGCGACTGTAACTCGATTTTTGTATTCTGGGCACTTTGCCACTGGTCCATGCATTCTTCTTGTGAATATTAGTCGAAATTAGTACATTAAGCCAAATTTTAAAGATGAACAAGAAATTACCGATTTAATTTAATTTTTACATATTTTAAACAAAGCAGTTCTGTTAATTTGCAATTTAAAATATTTCTATTGAAAATATATTGAAGAAATCCGAAAAACGAACAAAAAATATGTCAATAAACTTTCATGGAAACTACTTTCCATCAAAGTCTTTTAAAGTAGTTTAAAGTAATTACTTTGAATAACATGAGAAATGATACTTTTTAATGTTCTTTTTTCAAAGCGGTTAAAAAGTACACTGAAAAATCGGTTAAACGTACCCTTTTAAAGTGCTTTCGTTTAAAAGATTGGTGTGTACTTTACAATTGCAATAAGATCATTCCATATAAAGTGACAAATGCATAAATAAGCATTTCCTTCACTCTTTGCCTTTGCCTAAGCTTGGAATTGGATTGTAATTGTTTTTAATTATTTGTAATTGTTTTTAATTATTTGTACTTCTACTTTTCCGTAATTTTTTAAAAGTATTTCGGATTTAGTTGAAAGGCGAAGATTTTCCCTTCGTTGTAAATCGTTTCCCCTCGTTTTGAAGCGTTTTCCCCTTTTCCCCTATTAAGAATTTTTATAGTCAAATTCCCCGCAAAAAGGGGAATTCCCCTCGATATAGCATCACTGTTCCACATAGTTTCAAAGGCAAGTTAAGAAATTCTCTCTTTTTTTAAAGGCATTCGCGTTTGAATATATCACGACTGTATGATAAAATGCATTTTGTGCCGTACTGAAGCTACAAACGGCACAAAACAGTAACTCTAAGTTGTATTGAAGCTACAAAGGGCACAAAACAGTAACTCCAACAATAAACTCAAACTTAATTATGATCGAATTTTGAAAAAAAAAAAATGTTTCAACTTAAAAACTCAGTTACCAATATTTTGGTGAGATTTGTAAGGGATGCAATGCATCCCTTGCATCCAATGACGCCACGCCTCTGCCTACCACCCCCCAGAAAAAAGTTTCATACAAAGTTTCAGGACCCCTGGAGGGAGCAAGGGGGGCGAGCGACGGCTAAAAATACCCATTTTGGATAGGGGATGCCTCCCTCTATCCCTCCCTATACACCAAAATTCTGTAGCGTCATTGTCGCTAAACTGAACTCTTGCCAAAATACTAAAACGTATGTCATTTATCGCGATCTGTCACCCATTTAGCACCACCTGACGATGTTTGCAAAACATCGAGGTATCGTTAAAAAATATCGAGTTTTAAGCCCGTAACAAATTGACCGGCAGTAGCAGTAGCAGTGGCAGCAAAATGTTCTGATTGGCTGAAATCCGACCACATCGTAGAACATTTTTTTCTTAGTTGGATCAAGATCTAGATCCTGCAATAAATTTTGTCCCGTTAACTCGTCGTTTTTTTTAACAACGAAACCGCGGTATAAAACGCGATCTGTCACCTATTTAGCACCACCTGACAAGGTTGCCGTAGAACATTTTTTTCTTAGTTGGATCAAGATCTAGATCCTGCAATAAATTTTGTCCCGTTAACTCGTCGTTTTTTTTAACAACGAAACCGCGGTATAAATCACGATCTGTCGCTCATTTAGCACCACTTTGGAAGGTCGCCGTAGAAGATTTTTTTCTTAGTTAGATCAAGACCCAGGTATTCAAACATATTTCATCCCGTCAACTATTCGTTGTTATTTTTTGTTCTACGGCTCCCGGGCTACTAGGGATGCCAACGATACCTCGATGTTTGCAAAACATCGAGGTATCGTTGAAAAATATCGAGTTTTAAGCCCGTAACAAATTGACCGGCAGTAGCAGTAGCAGTGGCAGCAAAATGTTCTGATTGGCTGAAATCCGACCACATGTCGGATTTCAGCCAATCAGAACATTTTGCTGCCACTGTTACTGCTACTGCCGGTCAATCTGTTACGGGCTTTAACCTCGATGTTGAACAGGCCGATATGTCGAGGTATCGATGTTGCTATCCACGATGTTAGAACACTACACGACCTTTACACGCGTCTGCAGAGCTGACAGAGTCTCGTGTGTAAATGGTTACTGGCACTGACAAGTTTGTACTGACGGGACTTTTTTTTGACAGTAATTTGACATTTCAGACTTTGAAGATTGAGGTAAATCTTTTAAATTATTATGAATCTACTTTTATAAATTCATTTCTTAACAAAAGTTAAGAACTCTCAGACTGGTGAAAGAAGACTAAAGGTGTAAACAGAATTGCGGCTTTGTGGACTTCAGCTTCGGTTTCAGCTTTGACAGTTCTGTAGACTCAATGCTTTTCAACGTAATGGAACACAATAGCAAAGTTGCAAAGCCGGTGAAGCCGAAGTCGAAGTCGTAGTAGCTCTACTCTCTACTCTTGGTCGGCTTTGACAACTTTAACCTAAGTTTTTTTGTAAGTAAATGATTGTCATTGAAAATGTTTGAAGAAAAGTTGATAAAAATAGTGCAAGAAAATGAAATTCTTTATAATAAAAAAAACCAGGAATACAGAAATGCGAAAAAGCAGAATTATCAAATAAATATGAATAAGTATGAAGAATTATGAATTATTTGTCAAAGTTGCAATTGTGTTCGAATGAAAGTTAAAGCCGACGAAGCCAACAAAGTCCAAAGCTGAAGCCGAAGCCCAAAGCCCAAAAAGCCGCAATTCTGTTTACACCTTAACTAGGGACGAGATAATTAAAATAATGAAGCATACGAGCAAGATTCATGCCTCTGGAATACGAGGGAATGCAGCTGTGTTACAAACAAAGTCATTTTGAAATTAACTGACTGCCAGTTCGCTAAATGTCTTCTAATTCGTTGTCAGTAATTTGACATTTGGAGTCTGTGCTACTGACAGACTTTACAATCGCGTGCAAAGGCCGGGTTATTCATCACAAAATTAGTAGAGAAACTAATTTTATGACTAGAGGGACTAGTTTTTAGATAGATTTAATATAGCCACTCTACTTAAAGATTTGTTTAAATTTCCTTTGGTATCAATTTTCGGTTCCATCTTTCTAAAAGATTTCGCAAAAAATACCAGAGCTAGCCATGAAATTTTACAGAGAAGTTTGGTCCTGATGTAGAAATCCGTTAACCGGAAGTAACCAAAACGGCGGCTTTTTAAAAACTATGCGTTTTTTTGCGATTTATTCTGAAACTAAGTTTAGTAGTCTTATGTATTGCAATACTTGGAGACAATAAAATTTGCTACATTTATGTCTTTTACTAGAACTCCGTTATGAAGATATGCCGGTATTTCAAAAAAATTAGTTTTTTGCGAATATCTCGAAAACTAACGGGTTTTTGGTGGTTCAACGTATAAGAATTAAAACCGTGTTAATTCTACCTGGGTGCACTCCACCCACAGTAGAGCATCCGCCAGGTGGCTAAATTATTTATTAAATTTAACTTTTTCAAAACATCGAGGTATCGATGTTTTCAGGACGATGTTTTTTGACATCGATGTCGCCTTAAAAAAAACATCGATTTTCGATATATCGAGGTTTTATGAACGATGTTGCATCCCTATGAGTACCGTGAATGCGCCCATTGAAGCATCTTTCAAATGAAAAGTCGCAAGTATTTAATATACCGTGTCATCTCCATCGATGTCGAGTATAGCCTGGCACCTTCTTGGCATACTTTCAATCAGTTTTTCTACGTAATCAGTTGACAAAGAGGAACAACATTTTCGAATAGCGCATTGACCAACATTTTCGAATAGTTGCTTCAAATTGTAGACAGGCTTTCCAGCGAAATACGTCTTCATAATCCCCCGCACATTTTGTGGACGGCCAGTCCATCTGCGTGATGCAATTTCCTCTTTCCAGGTCTTGCAGTGACGACTACGATATTTCGGGTCATTATTTTCTTTAACCCTAATCCGTATTTTGTGTCAATTTGACACAATTTTCGAATTTTTGTTCGACGAACCCTCGTCCAAAAGATCACTTCACAGCATGGCCGAATTATACAAGGTCTGCTGGTTATTTTTTGACAGCCACCATTTTGCTACGTCATCGGCAAGAAATTATTTGTAATGTTGATTGTGCGTGCGGAGTTGTTTAGCTAGATGTTAGCTAGATTTGAGAATTAGGGAAAATTCCCATTGAGTCTTATAAGAATTTCTTGCCGATGACGTCAGAGCCAGAAGCAACTGAGCTGTCAAACAGACCTTGTAAAGGGTGGTTAAATTTTAAGGGCCGATGTTGAATGTGAACCACACCTAAACGTCAAGTTTTTTTCTGCATTTCATTTGACATTTCTCAATTTCAGACTAACTCAATTTGAACCATGGAAAGATACACAATCGAGCAACGCGTCGTCAATGGTCAGAATGGTGGCAAGAAATGGCAACAGTGGATGATCAATTTTCGAAGAAAATCATCTTCAGTGATGAGGCACATTTTCACCTCAGTGGATTCGTCAATAAGCAGAACAGCCGCATTTGGGCGAATGATAATCCAAGAGTGATTGTCGAAAAACCAATGCACCCACAAAGAGTGACTGTTTGGTGCGGTTTATGGGCTGGCGGCATCATCGGGCCGTATTTTTTCCAAAATGAGGCCGGTCAGGCAGTTACTGTGAATGGTGTTCGCTATCGTGAGATGATAACGAACTTGTTATGGCCCGAATTGGAAGATATGGATGTGGACGAT
Source organism: Chrysopilus asiliformis (assembly GCA_964034945.1). Lineage (NCBI taxonomy): Eukaryota > Metazoa > Arthropoda > Insecta > Diptera > Rhagionidae > Chrysopilus > Chrysopilus asiliformis. Next base: position 41,616,167 of record OZ035962.1, read on the forward strand.
ATGTGGTTTCAAAAGGACGGTGCCACTTGCCACACAGCTACCGAAACAATCGCTCTTTTGCGCGACAAATTTAATGGCCGTGTTATCTCACGTGGTGGCGATGTCAATTGGCCGCCAAGATCATGTGATTTGACACCGTTGGACTTCTTTCTTTGGGGTTATTTGAAAGAAAAGGTGTACGTCGATAAGCCAGCAACAATTCAAGAGCTAAAGGATGAGATAATTCGGCACATTAACGGCATAGAACCTCAATTATGCCTCAGTGTCATCGAAAATTTGGACCATTGGATGGAGGTGTGCGGCCGAGGTCGCGGCGGCCATTCGATTGTGTATCTTTCCATGGTTCAAATTGAGTTAGTCTGAAATTGAGAAATGTCAAATGAAATGCAGAAAAAAACTTGACGTTTAGGTGTGGTTCACATTCAACATCGGCCCTTAAAATTTAACCACCCTTTATAATTCGGCCATGACTTCACAGGCTCGGACCAATCACGATCTTTTTTTTCGGGAGCCCGGGCTTTTTTGACGTGGATACGTCTTAGATTTTGATTATAGGGGTACAAATTAGAAAATCTGCCTTACTGCCATGATAACAAATTTGCAATCGATGATACTCGATAGTTTGTGGTGACATCCGAACACAAACTGTGTTATAAAATATGGCCTACATCAAAGCATTGTTTAGGGTATTTTGTTGTGTTAAACTATGTTCAATTATTTTGTTAAAAATCAAAATCAAAATTTTCACTGCCGATGTTATGCTGTGTTTGCTGCTTGTAGTACAGATTTCACATTTATACTCTTTTTTTTATGCTTTCTTTTAGTGTATTTTTTTATGCTTTCTCTTTTGTTCTCTAAAGAGAGAAATTTTGAGCTCCGCGGTACTGTTCGTAGGAGTCAGAACGAGTTTGTGGCGCGGATCGCGGGCGCACGGATTGATCTAGAGACTTGAAATTTTACGCAAATTCGTTTTTCGTAAAATGCAAGCCTTAGTTCATTAATGGGCAAAAATGAACCATTAGGGGGGGACTCCCATACGAACGAAAACGATTATTGCGAATCCAGTAGTACCGATGTGAAGTTACCGACCAAGTTAGCGACCAACTTTTTTCGGTTAGTCGCCGCTAGGGGCGCTGCTGGTCTAGCCAATGAAATTCCTACAAATACAACATAACGACCAACAACAACAACTTAGCGACCAAAATCTGCGGATTATTTAATAATATTAAATCACTTGTTCCGATGGGAAAATAAATATATATTGAATATTTATGAATTGTTTCATTTGAAAAAATCCTCGATCAGCTTTTCTTCCGTACTGATCGAGTAAAAAAGACTTTTTTTTCAGGTATTAAATATGGAATATTTAAATCACATTGACATTTCTCGAAAACAAGAAATAATACCAGTTTTAAATTTTCACAGTTTTTAGTCCTCCTCAAGGGCTTTCTATCGACACTACCCCCATATCCGGGGGACTGGGAATAAGGGAGCAATTTTCCTTTTTGTGTGACACTATACAGATTTGTATGGAAACAACGAAATTTTCAATCAAATATTTCTCGAAAACAAGAAATATTACCAATTTGAAATTTTTACAGTTTGTAGTCCTCCTCAAGGACTTTCTATCGACACCACCCGCATATCCGGGGGACTGGGAATAAGGGAGAAATTAACCCTTTTGTTTGTTAAAATAACGTTATACCAGAATTCATGGCGTTGGTATGTCGAATTTTTCAAATTACATTTGAGTTGTTTAGAATTACATTTGACTGGTTATATCTTAACAGTGTCGCATAGAATTTAAAACCTTTTGTACAACGCAAAAGGTATTTTTTCGCGCATGAGCGTGACAAAAAACATTTGAGTGATTTAAAATTACGTTTGACTGGTTTTTCTTAACGGGTGTCGCATGGAATGTAAGACCTTATGTGCAATGCAAAAGGGTTTTTTTTTCCAAACACCGTAACTACTTGAAAATTCCCGCCAAAATGAAAATGAATTAAATTTGCAATATTCCAAATTTTGAAAGCAGGAAAATGCTTCGTTTTTATGCGTATCTATTTTGCAGGTATTTTGCCGTAAAACAGGTAAAAGATCTGTGAAGAAAACGGCCTGGGAACGACGAAAATCACCGAAAATCTGACGGTGCCCACAGAAAGGGAAATTTCTTTTTTGATTTTCCTATTTTCTTCCCATTTAATGGATAAAATTACATAATAATTAGCATTTTCAAAGCGATTTTGCATTTTCTAATCAAATCTCACGATTTGAATTAAAAATCTTTCAAAAAACTATAAAAACTCATTGAATGAAACCAAGTTTACATTCAATGTTCATTTGCCTGTTTTCTCCTGTGAAAATTTCTTCGATTTTTTTAACAGAATTTTTTGATTTTCCAAACGACTTTACCTAGAGATCTGAAATTTTGCACAAATGCAAGTAACGTAAAGAGAAAGAATTGGTAAAAAAATGGGGAAAATCGGATAACTCCTTCTCCTCTTCCCGCTGAAAATTTAAGTTTTTGGCGATTTTATCGAAAACGGTTTACCACATCAAAAAAGTTTCAAATTGAAAAGTGTTTAGAATACAATTTCACATAATTCGGCCATATACCAAAATTCAACCGACCGACATTTATGATGTTTTATGTCGCTCAAAGATTTTCGATTTTCTTCGAAGATTTTTTGCATTACAGATTTGCCTGAAATCATTTTTTTCAAAAATTCATATGTTTTGACCTGTTTATCGCAGATGCACACTCTTTATATCAAAATGTAGAGAAATTGTCTGAAATTTTCAAAAAAAGGATCGCGAGAAAAAAATTTTATACAATTTTTTTCAGGGCGAGGAAAAGATTCGGTAAATTCGAGAAAACTCCTTTTTTGGTTACTTTTTTTAATGAAAATTTTTACTGTTAGATACTAATTATAATTCTCTACAGCTTCTTTAAAGACATAAAGGTGGTATTTCAAACTGTTTTCGTGTTATGAACCGAAAACGAACCCGTAGTGGCAGACATTTTATTGAAAAATTTAAAAAGGGGTGGTCAGATTGAATTTTGGTATATGGCCGAATTATGTAAAATTGTATTCTAAACACTTTTCTCTTTGAAACTTTTTTGATGTGGTAAACCGTTTTCGATAAAATCGCCAAAAACTTAAATTTTCAGCGGGAAGAGGAGAAGGAGTTATCCGATTTTCCCCATTTTTTTACCAATTCTTTCTCTTTACGTTACTTGCATTTGTGCAAAATTTCAGATCTCTAGGTAAAGTCGTTTCGAAAATCAAAAAATTCTGTTAAAAAAATCGAAGAAATTTTCACAGGAGAAAACAGGCAAATGAACATTGAATGTAAACTTGGTTTCATTCAATGAGTTTTTATAGTTTTTTGAAAGATTTTTAATTCAAATCGTGAGATTTGATTAGAAAATGCAAAATCGCTTTGAAAATGCTAATTATTATGTAATTTTATCCATTAAATGGGAAGAAAATAGGAAAATCAAAAAAGAAATTTCCCTTTCTGTGGGCACCGTCAGATTTTCGGTGATTTTCGTCGTTCCCAGGCCGTTTTCTTCACAGATCTTTTACCTGTTTTACGGCAAAATACCTGCAAAATAGATACGCATAAAAACGAAGCATTTTCCTGCTTTCAAAATTTGGAATATTGCAAATTTAATTCATTTTCATTTTGGCGGGAATTTTCAAGTAGTTACGGTGATTCGCAAAAAAAACCCTTTTGCATTGCACATAAGGTCTTACATTCCATGCGACACCCGTTAAGAAAAACCAGTCAAACGTAATTTTAAATCACTCAAATGTTTTTTGTCACGCTCATGCGCGAAAAAATACCTTTTGCGTTGTACAAAAGGTTTTAAATTCTATGCGACACTGTTAAGATATAACCAGTCAAATGTAATTCTAAACAACTCAAATGTAATTTGAAAAATTCGACATACCAACGAATTCTGGTATAACGTTATTTTAACAAACAAAAGGGTTAATTTCTCCCTTATTCCCAGTCCCCCGGATATGCGGGTGGTGTCGATAGAAAGTCCTTGAGGAGGACTACAAACTGTAAAAATTTCAAATTGGTAATATTTCTTATTTTTGAGAAATATTTGCTTGAGTATTTTTCATTTTTCGACCATTTTTATTCACAAAATAGGCCGCTTAAAATATTAATTTCTCCCTTATTCCCAGTCCCCCGGATATGCGGGTGGTGTCGATAGAAAGTCCTTGAGGAGGACTACAAACTGTAAAAATTTCAAATTGGTAATATTTCTTATTTTTGAGAAATATTTGCTTGAGTATTTTTCATTTTTCGACCATTTTTATTCACAAAATAGGCCGCTTAAAATATTAATTTCTCCCTTATTCCCAGTCCCCCGGGTATGGGGGTAGTGTCGATAGAAAGTCCTTGAGGAGGACTACAAACTGTAAAAATTTCAAATTGGTAATATTTCTTGTTTTCGAGAAATATTTGCTTGAGTATTTTTCATTTTTCGACCATTTTTATTCACAAAATAGGCCGCTTAAAATATTAATTTCTCCCTTATTCCCAGTCCCCCGGATATGGGGGTAGTGTCGATAGAAAGCCCTTGAGGAGGACTAAAAACTGTGAAAATTTAAAACTGGTATTATTTCTTGTTTTCGAGAAATGTCAATGTGATTTAAATATTCCATATTTAATACCTGAAAAAAAAGTCCTTTTTACTCGATCAGTACGGAAGAAAAGCTGATCGAGGATTTTTTCAAATGAAACAATTCATAAATATTCAATATATATTTATTTTCCCATCGGAACAAGTGATTTAATATTATTAAATAATCCGCAGATTTTGGTCGCTAAGTTGTTGTTGTTGGTCGTTATGTTGTATTTGTAGGAATTTCATTGGCTAGACTAGCAGCGCCCCTAGCGGCGACTAACCGAAAAAAGTTGGTCGCTAACTTGGTCGGTAACTCCACATCGGTGCTGCCTTTTGCAATGCGACGTGTTGCATCGAAGACGACCGAAACAATAATGACAATGGAACACATTCAATGTGCGTTTTCGTTTTTGACACGGTGCTAGCACCTTACCCCTGGTGCCAAGAAAAACTGTTCGAATTTGCCACTTTGGCGTCAGATGATTCTGACATCGGCTGTTCGAGTTTAGCTCTTTTGACTCTTGGTGGCAGCACCGCTGGATCTAGTCTTGGTACGGGAGCAAATGACACCAAGAAACGGTCGGTCGTTATTTTGAATCTTAAAGTTTTTTTTGCAGACAAAAATCATGTTAGAAGAAAGGAAATGTGAAAGTCTCGACGGGTAATTATTTATCAATCAATACGAGCGATAGATACTTGCTAAACAATTGGCTAAATGGTAAAATATGATATTTTTTGGAAGTAGTAGATGACTTGATTAAAACTGAACTGTCCCTCAAATTCTATAAATTCGATTATGCCTGTGTTGATTTATATTAAATCCCGTGAGCGAAGAAAGTCACTGTTCTTAGGTTGTGCGGCACTAGATTCTCCAAATAGCAAAGCTCATATAATTAAAATAATCTCCATATCTTTAACTTCCAATTGTGCAGCATAATATTCATCAAATTCTTTCAATAATTGATGAATAACAGCAAAACCTAATCCAAGACTTGACCGGCGACCTCTCATTATGAAGGTTTTGACAGTTCTTCACTCCGGCATACTCGAACACGGAGACAGCACTCTTGGTAGCAGACTTCATTTTTGACAGGTAGCAATTGCTTCGGTGCCATGACTCCGGTGCCAAAAACGCCCAATGTGGCAGTCAACCAATCAGAGCACGACAGGCGGAACTCTGAAAATGGAGATTTTAGTTTTGAGAAGAATTTTCCTATCAGCAGTCCCACTTCCTCACCTTGCCTTAATGTTGCCAGTTTTTGTCCTAATTAGGCGGACTATTTCAACCAATCTGAACATGGTCTTTGTGTTACAAGTGGTAAAGCAAAGTTAATATACCCTTTGGTAGGATGATTTTCCTATCAGCAGTCCCATTTCATCACCTTGCCTTAAGTGCCAACGCACACGCTTCTTCTCGTCGCGGCAACTTTTGGTCCTCAAAATGCCTTTCCGACGTACACGCTTCTTCACTTTTTAGTAGGAAAAACTTGTTTACAACAAGCGATCGCTCATGTGTGTGTGGTTCTCATATATGTGTTGTATTTCCAGCTCATTCCCTTTCTAGCTAGCACCGAGGCAACATCAATTGCCAAAATAGAAACTGCCAATAATAGAAGAATAAGGACTGGTAATTGGTTATTTACCTACCTACCTGAAAAATAAAACTACCTGCAATTGGGATTCCACTATTTGCATTCAATTTTTGTTTATTTGGGATATGTTTACGAGTCGGTGGCTAAGCACCGACTGACTCAATGAAATTATGCACACATGCATGCTGACGTGCTACACGAGCGACTTCGTTTGTGTGCGTAAAAGAAGACGAGAAGAACAGTTTTCGAGTGGCGACTTTTCCCCTTTTGCCGCATTCGTTTCTTTCCTACAATTTGGTGAAGTTGCGGTATGCTGATGACCGAAAGTTGCTCCGTGTACGCCCTCGCTAATGCTGATAGTTTCTGTCCTAATTAGGCGGACTATTTCAACCAATGTGAACAGGCTCATACGGATCCACGTCTTCTGGCCGTCCCTGCGAGAGAGACACTTTTTTCTTTGTGTTTCTCGGAGAGCAGAAGTTTTGAGGTCGTGGGACGGTAATGTATGTTTGCCTCCTGTAAACGCCGTTGAATAGTGTTGGTACTAATATATAATCCGCACTTAGCAAGTTGAGCGTGGGCCTGGTGCAGCTCGGACAGCTGAAGAATCACCCTGTCCTGCTTGCTCGTCGTCGCTCACTTCAAGCCCCGATCGGGAAAGTCATCGACGTTTTTGTACACTATACCGCTGGTTCCACATCACAACGAACTTCTTGGATTTCTTAATCGCTTTTGTAGCCGCGTTATACAACAATTTTGATCCTTTTGGGTTCGAATATAAAAATACTGCCTCGTAACGCTTAGCGTACACCGCGCTCATTTTGATGAAGTTGCGTTCACTACGAGGTTTCGAGCGACACTAAAATGAATCAATGAGCCTTCATCGTAGCCCTCTGGTGGCACAATCGTGATCACAAAGGTACACGCAAATATCTTTTCTAAACGGTCTTTCAAAAAGGACAAGGACGTTCGAAGTTTGTTAGGTTATAGCGGCCGTGCTGTAAAACCAACGTCTGTCAAATTTCTTGTGAATTGTTCAGTAGTGTCTGGCAAATCACCATGGAAGGTTATAGCATTAAACAACTTATGCAAATCATCAAATTTTATTTTCAAAATCAGTGCTCCGTTCGAGAAATGTTCCGCCCATTACGTGTTTTTTATCCTCGCCACAACCGTCCTGTCGAGTCAACTACTCGACGTTTGGTAGCCAAATTCGAGTCAACCGATTCGATAAGTAATCAGCCGTACGTCACCGAAACGCAAGGTCTGTGGAAAACCTCACTGCTGTGCGTGACAGTGTATGGGAAATCCCGAGGCAGTCAATTTCTTGTCGTTCTTGGCGTTTCTGCGCCTTCAACTTGGCGAATTTTGCGTCTGAACTTAGGTCTGCACCCGTATAAAATCCAACTGACCCAGGAACTTAAGATAGACGACCATAGACAACGCCGTATGTTCGTTGATTGGACTCAACCAATTGGAAGTTGACCCAAATTTCGCAAAAAAATCATTTTTAGCTACAAGGCTCATTTTTGGATGAATGGATATGTGGACAAGCAAAATTGTCGGATTTGGGGCGATACCAATCCACAGGAGATACAGCAGCACCAAATGCATCCCAAGAAAGTCACGTTTGGTGTGAATTTTGGTCTGGCGGAATCATCGGTCCGTACTTCTTCCAAAACGAAACTGACATTGCCATAACCGTCAACACCAAGCGCTACAGATTGATGATAAGTAACTTCTTGTTGCCTAAACTGAATGATATAGATACCAACATGTACTTCCAACAGGACTCCGCCGCCGCTACATACGACACAGCGCATGCCACGATGGACATTCTACACGAGAGAAACCGCAAACAAATGATGCCACAAAGCCAACATAACGAACGAAATCCAGCAAATTCAGCCAAATTTATGCAAAAAGTCATCGAAAATTGGACCTCCCGAATACGTGCCATCAGCTTTGCTTGTGGCAGACATTTGAACGACCTTATATTCCATACTTAATGACATAAAATATTTTTTCAAACAAAAAACAAATTGAGTGGTTATCTCACACACAACTTGTTTTATTTAAATTCAACCCGCATCCATCGTTTGTATCAATTTGATACAAATTTACAATATTAATTATTATATTGTTTTAACGTTTGAATAATTTCAGTTGAATTTTTGGCTACCTTCCTAACTTTTCAAAATATAAAAAAAAACATTTAACTGATGCCACAAAATGTACCGTTAGGGTTGTACAAAATTTGTAACAAATCCGACGGTAACAAATCCGATACTCGTGCCTTTTTTGTTATCACCTGCATTGCATTCAGTTGTTTATTGAAGCTTGTTGAATAATTCGTTTTTTTATAAAAAAAAAATCATAATGGCTAGTACGTCAAGTGAAGATATATCTGATAGTGATATTGAAAGTTATCCATATGGAAATTATGTACCAAACGAAAGTGATTCAAATTATGAAGATGATTTTGTGGATCAAGAAGCAAGAGAACAATCAATCTTAGTACCTGACTCATGGCTTCAATCAAAATATACAAAAAATCAGTATATAAAGGATGATTGACTACAAAATATCAGGCGAAGTGCTGCTGATATCACTGATAATGATTTGTATAAATTTGTGTCTTTCTATGGCATCATATGTACAAAAAAAAAAGTTATTCTTCTTAGTACATTGCATACTAATACTAAGTTCGCACCGACGCAAAATCACGTAATTTTGCGAAATGATTTAGATCTTAAACCAAAGTGTTCACACAGATATTAAGGTAATTCTGTTTGACATTTCAACTACGTTAGTAGTAATGGATCGAGGAAGTTCGTGGAGGATTACTATGAATTTTAGTAATATGATGAATAATACAATTCAAAACATCGGTAAAATATGTGCAAACAGAATTAGACACTTTAGACGAAAATGGGAATTATCTGTAATGAAAATAAACAATTATTTTCCATTTCATATCTAATCGCATCAAAAACAGGTCCTTTTTTTTGCCCCGCGTAGGTTGTTTACTAATATATCCTCTTCGCGTGCGGAACACGGCTTCTTTTTCTTATATCTCCGTCGTTCCAATCCAGCACAAATGTCAAAACTGATGTACTCAAGAGAGCTGAATGAGTGATGCAGGGTTGTATTCATTGTTTTTACTTGATTTCGTTCGTAATTTTGTGGAAATTGTATACTTTTAGTGATTTTGAAAACAGGTTAATGTACTGGAAATCTCGTGATTTCGTTCAAAATTACGAAATTCTTCAAAATTACGTAATTTTGTGTCGGTGTGAACATAGTATAAGAAAACTATTCGTGATGAAAATGCAAAAAAATCAGAAATCATTCACTATTATAATGAAACGAAAGTGGGTTTTTTGAAGCAAAACTTATTTAAAAAATTCGTATGTCTTAAACATCATTATTTTATTTGTGGCAAATGTATCTAATTTTTATATCTATTATACCTTTGTTCGAAAATAAATAAAGTCTGATGTTATCAATTGACAAAATATAACACCAAATTGTTTTTCTAAATCATTTAATTGGTCTTTTTCTAACATGTATCAAATTGATACACAGCGTACTATTTGTTCGTTAAAATAAACTATGGATGCGGGTTAAAAATCGATGTTAGAGGGATATAAACTTTATTTATCGTCTTAAACAATTCCATCTTACCATCTTGATCATTTTTTCAAAACTCACTATTCTATTTTATTTGCCAATCGTCCTTGTCATCGGTTCCTTGTTCTGTTAATTGTTCGTCAGTCAATTAGTAAATAGTCATTCCCACATTCTCGGCCATCATGTTTTCTTCCGTCCCAAAATATATATGAAAAATCTACTTCTACACGAAATCTATTAAAGTCCTTGTTTGCGTTTTGACATTCAATTGTCCATCTTTTATCTTTAATTCATAATCTTTTTTTTCATAATCTTCGGTTTCTTTTATTTTGCTTTCTAATTCTTTCGCTTTTTCGTCTTTCTCTCTTTTTCCCTTTACTATATTTTCCTGTTTCCTCCGCGTTTATTTGCCTTCTCCGTCTTCATAATCTTTTATGTTTTCTTTGTATTCTTCATTTTTTGAATCTTCTTCGTCTTTTACATCAACCTCTTCATCATCGCTTTTCTCTTTTTCGTCCTCTCCGCACAGAGCTCCTATAGAAGCTCTCTGTTCTCCGTATTCATTATTATCTTAATCTTTTGCCTCTTAGTCGTCTGCGTCTTCTTCTTTATTTACATATTCTATTGCACATCATCTTTATCTCTTTCGCTTGCGTCTCCCCCGTCATCTTCATATTTTAAAGTCTTTCTCGCCTTCTTCGTCTTCTACATCTTTCTCGAACTTTGCGTCCTTATAGATTTCCTCTTCCTCATCTTTATCATATTTTATGTTTTCTTCGACTTTTACATTTTCTTCGTCGATCTCGGCTTCATATTTTATGTCTATTTCATTTTCTACTCCTTCGTCTTCATAATATTCTCCGTAATTTTCGTTTTCGTCATCTTTTACATCTTCCACTTCTTCGTTTATCATATCTTCTACGTTGATTTCAACTTTCGTTGATTTCAACTTTCGTTGATTTCAACTTTCGTTGATTTGAACTTCGTCTTCATTGTATCATTCGTCATCGTTATTTTGCAAATTTTGTCTCCTTACCATCAATTCCATAATTTTTTTATTTATTTTTTGTTATATAGCATGTAACGAAATTAAACCGTTATAACGTAACGGAATGAATTCTTTTTCGTTACATATCGAAATTACGTAACAAAACAAAATTTGAATTTAGTTACATAACGAAATGTGTTACGTTACGTTTTATTTTCGTTTTACAGTCCTGATATTTTCCATACTTTGCACAGTGTATAGAAACTTTTGACTATTGAACGGCTAAGGAAATAATAAAACTACTTATTAACAGTGTTATCATCTTCTGATAATTAGCAATTATTCACACATATTTCAGTAAATTTTATACTAACGAAGTTAAAAATTTTAACATATTATAAATAAGTTAGTTTGAGCTTTCGATTAATAACGTACATTTTATTTTTTGATAGAGAAGAAATCGTAAAATACTTTTTTTTAATTCTCAAGTGAGGTAAAGGTTAAATAAATATTAAATAAGCTGAGTTGTATACCGCCTTACGAGAGTTTAAAGAGAAGTGAAATTAAGTTTTACTTTTTCAGTTTTTTTGTTGCGGCGTTGAGTATTTTATTACGAATTTTACTTGTCATAGTGCTGTCTAAAAGAGATGAACACGTAGTTGTTGATTTATCGTAACTAGTTACTTGTGGTGGCAATTGCAAATTTAAAGGATCGCGTAACCTTCTGAGATCATATTCAATTTCGGCAGCTTGTCGTTTTAATATATTGTATAAATCTATATCGAAACCACCTTTTCTGGCACGTTTATGCATGGTTATTAAATATTGTCTATCTCGCACGTCTGGATAGTTGTATTCCTGAAAGTAATTTAAAAAAAATTGAATTATATTATATATATGAATATATATTTGAGTGGATCGCAATTTGTTTTTCGAAATTTAAAATTGTAGTGGATGGGGGGAGCAAAGTTGTGGATAGATATAAAAATAAAATTTGGAAAGTTTCCACTCAATCAGAGGTCATGTTTAGATTCCGCTTTCGCCTGAAAATTTGCCCACAAACTAAATACTGGAGGGATCAAAGTCGAAGAATAGCCGAAATCATGTAAACTTTAAATACAGGCAAATCTCGATTATTTGAACACCCTTTGTTTTTGTTCATGACCTAATATTTGATCTTATGTTCCATAATTTGAATTTTTATAAAATAATTGCCGCCTAAATGAATCGAACCGAAAAAATGAAGAATTTCTCAGAATTGGCAATATATGAATCAAATTGCGAAATCACCAACTACACTGAGAGAAAGATAGTAAATTTAAGTATTTTATAATGGGGAATCGTAACTATCATTAAAATAGTTAATTTTAATTACAAAAATTGTCAAAATCAATTCAAATAACTATTTCCCCATTATAAAATAGTTAAATTTACTATTTTTTTTCTCTGCGTGTATCGATAAAAACGTAAATAAAATAGTATTTTATTACTTAAGTATATGTTGCTTGACGAGTTTTTTGTTGTGATTATTTGAACATTTCGATTTATTGAACTACGCTTGCAAACTTTAGTTCAAATAATCGAGATTTGCCTGTATTTGTGCCGTTTTGGGAAGGTAATAGTATCTTTTATTCAACAAAAATTTTAATATTGTACTTTTTTTAACCCCTATTTTTTACTCTGGAACCAATATTTTTTTTCTCTAAATATTATTGTTAGCTTCTCAAGCACATTTCTGCAGAATTTCAGGTCGAAACTCGCAAAGCTTCCAAAGTTATAGTCGCGCAAGAATTTTTGACATTATATGTTGATCCCATATAAACCTTTATCAATAGCTGCGTTCCCGACCCATGTAAAAACTACTGCGCAGTACTTGCCAGTAATTTTTGTCGGGAACGCACTTTTGGATGATTGCAAGCAAATCCTAAGATTCGGAATGAGAGGATGTGTAGATGCGAGCGTTCCGCAGTACTCCGCAGTAGGTTTTTCATGGGTCGGGAACGCAGCTAATCTATATATATAAAAATGGATGTTTGTTTGTCTGTCTGTTTGTCTGTCTGTTTGTTTGAGATTACAAAACTCAAAAACTACTGGACCGATTTTTACGCGGTTTTTTGCAAAATGATCTTCGTTGCCAGGAGCAGGTTTTTAGCTATGTAGATTTTCAAAATTCGAAACGGAAGGTCCTGTAAGGATAATGAAAATATCCTTTTTCCCATTTTTCCCCGGAAAAATTTGCATTATAGGGTTTTTGGGGTCGCTGATCACGAATCCGGTATTAGATTTTCAAAATTCGAAACGGAAGGTCCTGTAAGGATAATGAAAATATCCTTTTTCCCATTTCTCCCCGGAAAAATTTGCATTATAGGGTTTTTGGGCTCGCTGATCACGAATCCGGTATTAGATTTTCAAAATTCGAAACGGAAGGTCCTGTAAGGATAATGAAAATATCCTTTTTCCCATTTTTTCCCGGAAAAATTTGCATTATAGGGTTTTTGGGCTCGCTGATCACAAATCCGGTATTAGATTTTCAAAATTCGAAACCGAAGGTCCTGTAAGGATAATGAAAATATCCTTTTTCCCATTTTTCCCCGGAAAAATTGGCACTATGGGGTTTTTGGGGTCGCTGATCACGAATCCGGTATTATATTTTCAAAATTCGAAACGGAAGATCCTGTAAGGACGACGAAAATATCCTTTTTCCCATTTTTCCCCGGAAAAATTTGCATTATTGGGTTTTTGGGGTCGCTGATCACGAATCCGGTATTAGATTTTCAAAATTCGAAACGGAAGGTCCTGTAAGGATAATGAAAATATCCTTTTTCCCATTTTTTCCCGGAAAAATTTGCATTATAGGGTTTTTGGGGTCGCTGATCACGAATCCGGTATTAGATTTTCAAAATTCGAAACCCAAGGTCCTTTAAAGATAATGAAATTATCCTTTTTCCCATTTTTCCCCGGAAAAATTGGCATTATGTGGTTTTTGGGGTCGCAGATCACGAATTCGGTATTAGATTTTCAAAATTCGAAACGGAAGGTCCTGTAAGTATAACGAAAATATCCTTTCTCCCATTTTTCCCCGGAAAAATTTGCATTATGGGGTTTTTGGGGTCGCTGATCACGAATCCGGTATTAGATTTGCAAAACTGACACGGAAGTTCCTGAAAGGATAACGCAAATATCCTTTTTCCCATTATTCCCCGGAAAAATTGGCATTATTTTGGGATCGCTGATCACGAATCCGGTATTAGATTTTCAAAATTCGAAACGGAAAGTCCTGAAAGGATAACATAAATATCCTTTTTTCCATTTTGCCCCGGGAAAATTTGCATTATAGGGTTTTTGGGGTCGCTGATCACGAATCCGGTATTATATTTTGAAAATTCGAAACGAAAAGTCCTGTATGGATAAATATTCCTTATCCCGTTTTTCCTCGGAAAAATCGGTATAGGGGGGTTTTTGGGGCGCTGATCACGAATCCGAGATTAGATTTTCAAAATTCGAAACGGAAGGTCCTGTAAGAATTACGCAAATATCCTTTTTCCAGTTTTTACTGGGAAAAATCATCATTAGGGTGTTTTTGGGGTCGCTGATCACGAATCCGGTGTTGGAATTCCAAAATTTGAAATGGAAGGTCCTGTAAGGGCAAATGTCCTTTTTCCCGGGAAAGATCGGCATAAGGAGGTTTTTGGACAACGCAAATATCCTTTTTCCCATTCTTATCCGGAAAAGTTGGCATTATGGGGTTTTTGGGGTCGCTGATCACGAATCCGGTGTTCGATTTTTCAAATGCTAAACGGAAGGTCCTGTAAGGATAACGGAAATGTCCTTTTTCCAATTTTTCTCCCAAAAACAGTCTTTGGGAGGTTTTCAGGGTTGCTTATCACGAATCTGGAGTTGGAATTTCAAAATTCGAAACGGAAGGTCCTGTAAGGATAACGCAAATATCATTTTACCCATTTTCCCCGGACAAATTGCCATTATGGGGTTTTTGGGGTCGCTGATCACGAATCCGGTGTTGGAATTCCAAAATTCTAACCGTAAAGTCCTGTAAGGATAACGCAAATGTCCTTTTTCCAATTTTCTCCGGAGAAATTGGTATTATGGGGTTTTTGGGGTCACTGATCACGAATCTGGTGTTGGAATTTCAAAACTCGAAACGAAAGGTCCTGTAAGGATAACGCGAATATCCTTTTCCCATTTTCCCCCGGAAAAATTGCCATTATGGGGTTTTTGGGGTCGCTGATCACGAATACGGTGTTGGAATTCCAAAATTCTAACCGTAAAGTCCTGTAAGGATAACGCAAATGTCCTTTTTCCAATTTTCTCCGGAGAAATTGGTATTATGGGGTTTTTGGGGTCACTGATCACGAACCTGGAGTTGGAATTTCAAAATTCGAAACGGAAGGTCCTGCAAGGATAACGCGAATATCCTTTTCCCATTTTCCCCCGGAAAAATTGCCATTATGGGGTTTTTGGGGTCACTGATCACGAATCTGGTGTTGGAATTTCAAAACTCGAAACGAAAGGTCCTGTAAGGATAACGCGAATATCCTTTTCCCATTTTCCCCCGGAAAAATTGCCATTATGGGGTTTTTGGGGTCGCTGATCACGAATACGGTGTTGGAATTTCAAAATTCGAAACCGAAGGTCCTGCAAGGATAACGCAAATATCCGTTTTCTAATTTTGTCTCCGAAAAACTGGCTGTAGGGTGTTTCCGTGGCCGCTGATCACGAGCTGGCTGTTGGAATTTGAAAATTCTAAACGGAAAGTCCTGGAAAGATAACGCAAATTTCCTTTTTCCTATTTTTCCCCGGAAAATTGGCATTATAGGGTATTTGGGGTCACTAATTACGAATCTGGTGTTGGAATTTCAAAATTCGGAACAGAAGGTCCTGTAAGGTAACGCAAATATCCTTTTTCCCGTTTTTCCCCGGAAAAATCGGCATAAGGGGGTTTTTGAGGTCGCTGATCACGAATCCGGTATTAGATTTGCAAAATTCGACACGAAAGGTCCTGTAAGGATAAATATCCTTTTTCCCGTTTTTCCCCGGAAAAATCGGCATAAGGGGGTTTTTAGGGTCGCTGATCACGAATCTGGAGTTGGAATTTCAAAATTCGAAACGGAAGGTCCTGCAAGGATAACATTTTTTCCCAAAACTTTTTAAGTTATTTATGGTTTTTTGGCATTCTAAAATTTATGCAAAAAACTTTTAGCTGCCAACGTAGGGTCTGCTAGTATAACTATATAACTCTTGAAAATTGACAGATTTTGACCTGAAATTTTACAGAAATGTAGTTCAGGGCTAGCAAAAAGATTTAAAAAAAAAAAAAATAATAGGTCCGAAAAAAATCCCCTCCCACAGAGATTAAAAAAAGTATTAGAGTTTTTTTTAAAAAAGATACTTTCCAAAATGAGAAATCAGGGCTTTAGCGGTTGAGTCCTTTAGGAGCTACAAATATTTAAAATTTATATGATTTCTGCTTTCCTCCAATATTCAGTTCTTTGGCAACTTTTCAAATGAGAAGCGGAATCTTAAGATGACCTCCAATCGAGCTGAAACATTTCCAATTTTATTTTTACTTTTATTAACAATTTTTTCACCCTCCACTGAATGTTAACATTGCAAATTTTTTTTTTTCTTGTTGGAACCACAATCCTCTTTAATATATATATATATATATTTGTTTTTATATATATCGTCGGGTAAAAGTGAAATTGTGCTAAGTCCATTATACCAAATTTGACAGAAGAGCAATAAAAAACCGTTTAAACAGAGTCTCATTTAAAGAAAACTGAGCCCAATTTTTCTCATTTAAAGAAAACTCAGTGTTGTTGAAAGAAAATTAAAACGATTTAACAAGGTTTTCATTGCTCTTCTGGAAAATTATACCAAATGGACTTAGCACAATTTCACTTTTAGCCGACGATATATTATGTATGTATGTCGGTATTCTTCGTCAAAACGGCCACTCTCTCTGCCCCAAGTTTGTATGGATCGATTTTCCTAAATCTGGGCTTAAATTGTAGGTAATCATGTCTACTTTCATTTGCCGTGCGTTCTTTTTGGGATATTCAACATGGCGGGCCTATCATGAGGACGCACCATATTTCGGAAGAGTAATCCCTCAGTATTTTGGAAAGCAGTGTATTTTGCCTCAAAAGCAATGTTTTGATCCTTATTTTTTTAAAATTTCATTAAAATCGGACCACCATTTCCCTTTCTATGTATATTTAAGAGTTAAACGGTTAATAATCCGAGAACGGTAGCTTGTACAGAAAGTTTTTTGAACAAAAAATTATTAGAATACGATTTTACACAAGTTCTCCATACATCAAAATCCAATCGGAGCAATGCTTATACCTCACGTGATGAAATTTTCAAACATTTCATACTTGTTTTAAAAAAAACTTATCGATTAAAAATTGGTTTTTAAATTATTTGGTTTCGCTATTAACAGCAATATTGTTTTCGAAAACTAAAAAAAATGTACACAAAAAATTGAGTTTTTACTCGAAAAATTTATTTATAATAAATTACATTTTTAAGGATTTCATCACATGAGGTATAAACGTTGTTCCGATTGGATTTTGATGTTTGGAGAACTTGTGTATACTCGTGTTCTAAATATTTTTCTAAAAATAACTTTTTGTGTACTAGGTACAGTTTACGAGATACTGGCCGTTTAAGTTTCAAATGTAAGTTAAGTATGAAAAAGTGGTTCGAATTTAATGAAATTTTAAAGAAATAAAACTCAAAATATTACCTTTCAAACAAAAATACTTATTGCGTAAAAAGTTATATGATTTTTGGCCGATGAATTTCACATTCGAACCATTGTGCGTGGTCATATTAGGGCTGCCAAAATGAATTTCCCAAAAAGAACACACTGCAAATGAAAGTAGACATGATTACCTACAACTTGAATCCAGGTTGGCCAAAATCGATCAATATAAATTTTTGAGCAGAGGAGATAGCCGATTAGACAAAGAACGCCCCATATCTAAAAATATATATCTGAATATAAAGGTAAAATAGCCGTGTTTTTGACACAGTTTATGAATAATTGAAAAATACATTATCCTAATTCGAAACAGTTTGTAGCCATTTTTGTTCAACTGAAATTATTTAAGTCACAGAATATCTAGGGCATAAGTAGTCTAACGATTACAGGTAAACGTCATTTTGCGCCGGTTCGATTTACGCCGATTCACAATTACGCCGGTTGGTGCCGGCGTGGGATTCTCTGGTTCGACCGACACCAGACGACAGTAGGCGCCGCGATTCTAATAGCAGAGACACTTTTACACGTTGTTTTATTCTATTACCGTGTACGTATTATTAAGCTTAATTCTATTAAGCTTCACTTTTTTCGTGTTCTTAGAACATATACATACGTATTCATGATAATTTCAGCATGGTACATGTGATAGTTAGTTTGCTTGAAATATTTTGGTTCCTTGAAAATGCCGCGTTTTAGGAAATCGAAGATTGTTTAACAAAAACACAGCTGTTTACCTTTACATATATATTATAGTACCTGTTTAGTAATGCAAAAATATGCATATGCCGCCATCGCTGTTCCATAAGTTACAAAATATGTTACAGGTTCCATAATATCCCAAGAATATTCCCACCACGTTAAACGAGCTAAAATGCCAAACTGAACGGACATTAAGCCCAGGCCAACCCATGTCATTATATTGGTTTTCCTTACAGCCCGCGTATCAAGCTCATTTTTTTTCTGCAAAATACAAAGTTTGTATATGAATATGGTTAAAATAGTTGTTTGAGAATACCAATATGATATATATAAAAAAAACATTGGGTTTGTATAAATGGGGGTACTTTATTTTTCGATTTTGAATTTATTAATGAAACACAAATATTTTAATTATAAAGTAATGCCAGCGCCCATACAGATCAGGTGGACTAATTGTACTTTCTTCACTAGTGGCTCGAGGACAACTGGCTTAAGGAACAATATAAAAGGACTCATCTCGCGGTACAAATGATAAAGGATGCGACGTGCTTATTTCCACTTCAGATTTATTTTCGTTCACAGATTTATTTTCGCTCACAGATTTATTTTCGTCTGAACAAAAAATAGCATTTTCTTTAAGAATTTATGACTGATTCAGAACAAGAAGTTAACAATACAATTGTTAAGTTCATGTTCTGACCCTTCTGCAATTGGCTGAGAGCTAATAATTTTTATTTTTTACATGTTTCCCTTACATTACTTCCCTAGCATTGAAGTCATTATTATTAGTTCGTGCAATAAATTTACGGTTTCTACAAAAATATTTACTAAAATTATCCACAACAATGTATGCCATTATTCACTTATTCATTCTTCCCCATTTATTCTGTTATTCATGCTGTTTTGACTTTGAGTTGGTCTGAACAAATAAATCCCGCGTATGCATCAATAACAACTAACCAGTTTACTCTACCCACAGAACTATATACATAGAACGCTCAATCTTCTATCTCTTAGAAGCAACGAAGTATATACAATGGAAGTATAATCTCCCATAATACGCTAAGAAATCGAATAGCGCGAAACACAGCTAGATTCTCTTTCGCACAATTTGACTCTCTCTTTCAAAAAGGATCCCCTTGATACCATTACCAACCTTGACGAGTACATAGGGATGTGTTAGCAACCTTGTTTGAAGAAATAGGGTGGCCAACTAATCAAATCATCTGTTGATGTTTGAGGTTATGTTGAATGGTTCCTGTAATATTCTTCATTCAAAATGCCAAATGGAGTGTATAAAACAAACGTGTCTATATCAAAGGACATGTTTGATTGATTCTAATTAAAAAATTAAAATTGCACTTCAAACTTATTATTATAGTATTCACATCGCGCCACATTCAAATAAATTCGCGCTAAAATACTACCAGATGTCATTCACATAAAACACGAGTTCGCAATTTTTCATTCTCGTGTGAGAAACAAGGCGATCGGTAAGAGAAAGAAAGATCAAGATAAGTGTTTGGCATAAATGACAGCTGGTTGCTGCAGAAATGGCAGCAGGGGACTCTCAACTTTAACTTTCAAGTGAAAAAGTTTAACATTTGCGTTTTGCACTGATTTTTTTCGCATTTTTGAAGAATCAAATGTGCCTACTAGATTTAGCAAGTAAAGACTAACTATCTGTGTAATTTTCATGTAATTTGAACATGACTGCAGGTGAATTGACATGAAATTTGTATAACGCAAAATGTTTACGAGTACAATTAGGTTGGCGACTACTGAATCCCAAAGTAAAATCTGCTGCCGTGCCATTTTTCGGCTCGGATGCTATGTCCATTGTATATAAGTCAGTGCTTAGAAGTCATTTTTTAGCAGTTCAGTGGGGTAAAAAAATTGGGCCAAAGGGAGACAAATATATATAAAATCTGAGTAGTTGTCACTTTTCCACTGTAAATAAGTTACTCGAACTGTCATATAATTTGACGGTTTTCATAACCTAAGTTAATTGAACTGTAATCATGACAGAACATGATTCGATTTCGTTTTGAAATTAAATTCAAAATAGTTTGCAGTCAATATTAAAAGTGATTATAAAATTTATTTGTGTGAATTAAATTCTGTCGCGTCATCATGCCACGGCCTAAGAAAGGCTTATCAAAATGTATTGTCGAAAGTTGTGGAAATACTGAAGAAGATGAGGTGGCAATGTTTCAGTGATTCGTTTTTTTATTATTTCCACATATTTCAAAATTAAGGGGTTGGGCAAAATTAAGCTGATGTTGGACACCATAGAATTGAATCAAATTTTTCAATTATTGGAAATTTCAGCAAATTGCTGCGAAATTTAAATATGATTTTATTACTGAATTAATGGGAATAAATATTTGCGTAGAATGTTTATTTAAAGTAATCACGCAGACATTTTATTCAATCAAATATAAACTAATTTTGACACGAAGGACGGTTTCGGCTATTTAACTTTGTCATTTTTTTACATTAGTTCATTTGATTTTGATATGACTGGGTTGCTAACATTAAAAGAAATCCTTGAGTAAACATTTTTAGGAGAAATTGGGCACAAGAATGAACTGAGAAGAAAAAATGTTCAGTATATTAATTTGATTAAGTTTTGTGTTTGTCTTGGTAACAAAATCACTTGAGTGGAAGTCGGTCAAAAAGGGGGTACAAAAATCCTAACTCTCAATTAATATATAGAATTAAAACAACAAAAATTTCTAATGCGATGGAAATTTTGGATTTATCGCCGGAAAAAATTCAAATCTTAGCGCCTTAGGTAGCTATACATTTCAATTTCAGTTCAGTGAATGAAAGTCACATGAAATGTCATTGAAACGAAATATAGCCGGACAGAGAAAGCAATAATTTTTGACTTACTTTTAATGTGCGTTTTCGTTTTTGACACGGTGCTAGCACCTTACGCCTGGTGCCCAGAAAAACTGTTCGAATTTGCCACTTTGGCGTCAGATGATTCTGACACCGGCTGTTCGAGTTTAGCTCTTTTGACTCTTGGTGGTAGCACCGCTGGACCTAGTCTTGGTACGGGAGCAAATGACACCAAGAAACGGTCGGTCGTTATTTTGAATCTTAAAGTTTTTTTTGCAGACAAAAATCATATTAGAAGAAAGGATATGTGAAAGTCTCGACGGGTAATTATTTATCAATCAATACGAGCGATAGATACTTGCTAAACAATTGGCTAAATGGTAAAATATGATATTTTTTGGAAATAGTAGATGACTTGATTAAAACTGAACTGTCCGCAATTTTTTTGAACAATTCTCGTGTTCTAACAGACTAAAATTACTTTAGAAAGTTTTCTATTAGTGTCTAAATTGCTGCACAATTGACGTAGAAACTTTTTATTTTCGTTCTGACATATTAAGAAAGACGAACAATACAGAGAGATACGAATATTGTTCAGTTTTTTACTTCTGGCAACATGTTTTAAGCTTCAGTATATGAAACAAGTTTTGTCCATCAGCCTTGTACTCGTATTAATTCAGTGCTACCGTCAAGTCTCATTAAGCCCTGAGTAATCCCGGATCTGTACCCGCCAATGTCAGGCGAAGCTATTAATAAGATATCAAAACCGCTTTTTTGGCACATTTGAATGGTGCAGACGTGTTTGAAGCTAAACAGAGATCTAAATGAGAAAATATTTGAAAAAAATAAAACCAGGAGAAGTCGACCTAACGACGTATGTACGTCTAAAGCTAGCATCAGACGAGCACACAAAACCTTAACACGTGTGATGACTGACGTAATTTTGACGTCACAAAATTGTCACACCAGTTTACACCGTCTGATAACTTACTACTAATCCACACCTGCCATGAATGCCGTCAGTGTTGCTGTTACGTCTGATGTTATGTCTAGTGAAGATTGAAATGTCAGCTGTTACGACAGAAAAGTCTAACATTTTTTGCTGACATCTTTGCTAACAGAAATTGTAACAGAAATGGAATTTAAGATGGCGGATTCTAATTTTTCACGGGCAGAGCGCTCCGTTCTATAAACGAATACTGTTTAAAAGTAATTTTTACAAAGAAATGATTTGAAAAAGGCATCGTGGGAGCAGCTGGAGGCCGAATTTCATTTTAGTGCGGAGATTTTAAAGAAAAAAGTGAAATCACAGATCGTCATATTTACTACTCTGAGTTGTTTACTGCTCAACGCATTTCTGGAACTGAAATGTCATGCCAGAATCAGCAGCCCACCTACGTCACAACAGAATTTTCTAATGACATTTATGTTAGCAGTCCTGTCAACGTTTCCGGCAGGTCTGGATGGCGTGTTAAATTGTGACAGAATTTTTGTTTACACACTGTGTGATAACCTGTGTTACGACAATTTTTTTGACGTGTGTTAAACGAATTTTGCCTCCGTCTGATAACCCTGTGTAAAACGTGGTATGTGTGATGTAAAGAGTGTGGGAAAATGTCCCAATGTGTAAACTGGCATGAATTCGTGCCATTTCACACGCACTGTGTTATAGCGAATATCTTAAAAACGGTGCATCTTATCAAAAAAGTGCAAGAAGAAAAGCTGTTTAGAATATGATTCTACATAAAACTCCTATACACCAAAATCCGATTGGGAAAATTTTTAAAAAATCTTATTGAAAAGTTTGACTTCAAAGTGGAATTTTAATACAACTGTTCGCCGTTCACTTAAACTTTGAACAATGCCATATCACCATACGGGTTTTCAATTATAGCTTTTGTTATGTTTATATCTGCGACTTCACCAATTGTTAACAAATTATCGAATTGACCGCCCGACATCCGTAAGAAATTCCGATACAATTCGGGTTCTTCAGAGCGCAATTCCACCATCAATTTGGCAAAGAAACCTTCCTTCTCGCGACGCGACACCCAATCCTTTGTCCAACAACTGCGCTTTCGACCCATTGACTCCTCGTCGTCGTCGTCGTCACTGCTTTCCAAAATATAGGCTGCCAAAATCGGCATATCCATCATCTCCTCATATTTCCTTTTTGACATTCTAATTTAATTTGATTTTTCTTCACAAATTGAAAATAGCGCACAATTGCTTGTCAAAATGACAGAGGAAAGTACACAAAATGTCAGAGAGCTATCACACCGTCTGATAGAAAATCAGTGTGTCATAGCAAATCAGACGATTCCGACTGCTGTCACACGTCTTTCATCATCACACCTTTTGAGGCTTTTCACTCCGTCTGATAACTACTCAATCTGCGTTACACAGTGTGTAATTGTGTGACAAAATTTCGTGTGAAGACTAGCGTCGGTAACACGTTTTGGGACAAAAATCCGATTGTGTGGAAAAAAATTTCACACCGTCTGATAGCAACACTTTTCAAGTGTAAGGACGTGTCGTGTCAGATATGTGTGAAATGTGTGTTGAGTTTTTTTTCGTGACGTCAGTCATCACACGTGTTAAGGTTTTGTGTGCTCGTCTGATGCTAGCTTAACTCACTCTTTTCTGTTTTGTATATTTTTTATCATATCTGACCCAGAACTGATATACAAGATTTGACTCGGGTAATACTGGGTTTACACGAATGACAGATAATGACTGTCATAAAAGAATGGACAAGTTCATTATTTTATGAGAGATTGTCATTTTTCTGACAGAAATAATGACAAAAATGATACTATTTACACGATGAACTGGGAACTGATCGTGGGAACTGATCGTTTTATCTCAGAATACAGAAAACAAACTCGAAAATGACACAATTAAACACATATTACATTCATAGGCAGCAAACACTGGAGTAAACAACACAGCCATATATGCTTGTCATCGAAAATTTGTAAACAAAAGTGACATAGCTGACCAACATTGGGTCGGATCCAAAAATTATGGCAGCATCGACCACTATACTTTTGTACAGGGTGGGCCAGAATAGACGCGGGGTTTGAATTCTTTATAAATTTGTATTTTAGCGAAACCTATCATTTTTTTTTCAAATACATGTAGTTGATTGATGGGGAATATTTTTGCTCTAAACATGGAAAATTATATCCCGCAAGTGGTGGCCATTTTCTGCTTCGCAAATCCGTGCTCTTTCCAAGACATTTTCCATAACCTTTCGTGTTATGGCCTCGATTTCACTGCGAATGTTGGTTTTCAAATGGCTGATGGTTGTTGGCTTGTTGACGTACACCTTTTTTTTTCAAATATCCCCAAAGGAAATAATCTGGAGTCGTTAGATCAGGTGAACGCGGAGGCCAATTGAAATCGCAACTTTTCGAAATAATGCGTCCGCCAAACATGTCCCATAAAAGAGCCATTGAGCCCACCGCCCACCGGTTCGTTGTTCTATTGTGTACAGGTCCATTTTAAATTGCCCAAGTCTTCTTAACAAAATGCTGAAACAAAATTAAAAAAATAAAAATAAAAAAAAAGTTATAAAGACTTCAAACCCCTGCGTCTATTCTGGCCCACCCTGTAGTAAATTTTGCTGCGTTTTCTGGAGTGAGATTACGCAACTTGTTTCAAGCGTTTGTTTCGAGTTAGAAGAAAAAAAAATATTCGCTAGCTATGTTTCGACCTGTCATTTATTTTGATACGAGTTCATTTTATTCGACAACTAATTAGCTGTCGAGTTGAACAATACGAAGTCAGAAAATTGTGCAAATATGTAAGTTTATTAGATTCTATTTGTTTTTGATTATTGTTTTTAAATTATTTAAATATATTATGTACGAGTATACTTCAGGGATATGCAGAAAAACATATCTCAGCCAATTAACAATCAACAAGTCGAATATTTGGTTGAATATTATGAGAGATCACGGAGATTTGGCTAAAGGTATTTTGAAAACTATATAATGGAAGGCAGAAATCGAAAAGTTTATGGGATGCATTAGGTAAATCATTGAATGAGCGTGGACCACCAGTAAGAAATCTTCATGAATGGGAGAAGGTAATAACAATTGTCTTTGAAAGGATGCGTAATACATTATTTTCGCATTTACTGCTATAGGTTTGGAGCGATTATAAATATAAAGTTAAAAGCAAGCTTCGTGATAACCTGAAAAATATTAAAAGCACCGGTGGAGGACCGTATAAAGGGAAGAAGATTAGCGATGTGGAGCAAATTGTGATCGAATGTGCGGGACTTGAAGCGGCAGTGAGAGGAATTAAAAACGCAAAAAGTGTTGGTCCTCCAACGACAGAAAAAAATACCAGTCCAGAGGATAATAGCGCAGAACAAATTATAACTGAAGAAAACAGTGAATCAGTGGAAAATCTGAACGATCTGCTGGATCAGCCAGAAAGTATTAGAACCGAGGAAAATGAAGCACATATACAAGGAAACATACCTCGACGTTATGCAAGACTGAATAAACTACAAATTATGGAAAAATTCTTAAAGGAAAAGGAAAAAAAGCAATATTCTCAAAACAAAGATGTTGGATCTTGAGGAAAAAAACCATGCTTTAAGAGAGAAAAACTATGAACTTAAAGAAAAAAATTATAGAAATGAAAAGCGAAGAATGGAAAATGAGACTGAAAATGGAAAAGAGCTATTAAACCTTAAAAAAATGAAGCTAGAAATCCAAATAGAAGCCAACAGACTTAAGTCAATTGAACTTGGGCTAGACCACTGATGTTTAGCCTATAAGAACTATAATTTAAATGGATTTATATTTAAAAAATATTTTTTTAATCGTTTTAATTAAATATATGTTATTTATTTGTTTTATAAAGATGCCTTAATTCTATTTCTTATAGCTACTGCACTGCGGTTTAATTCACTCGCATTCACAAACCGTGCTATTTACTCTATTGGGATCTCCAGAAACAAAGTCTGTCTCACTGAAAACTTCATTATAATGCCTACATATATTGTGTAGCGCTGCCGTTACATTTATAACGGATGACACACGTTGGGGAGGAAATCTCATTTTGCGTTCGTCGCATAAAATTCTCCACCTTCCTTTCCATATCCCGATGGATCTTTCGACGATATTTCGTGCTCTGCAATGTACCTCATTATACAAACATTCCCTGCTGCCTTCAAGTGGGTTTCTTTCCGGCGTCATCAACCCCGGCTCCAATGAAAAACCTTTAAGCTGTATGGAAGCTTGTTAATAATTTCTTCATTTCGAGACAAAAAATTTATCCATTGTTGCCTATTTGCTTAAATTCATGGCAACTTATAAGTTACAGAAAATCTTCGATTTACAACGTTTATGGTCCGGTAAAACTTTGCGATTTTATGAAGTAAAAACTTCTTCAGAGTAAATTTCAATCGAACTTCATATCTCGAATCGTTATCGAGATGTACCGTTACTTCTAAAAATTTACTGTTTGGCGTTTTTCTCGAAAATTAACGGGTTTATATGGTGCTATGGAAATCAGTTATCTAAATTCTGGCCTTTAACGGCAAATCACTATCTTCTACCTTTCCCGAAATATAGCACCTTAGGTTTTTTGCATATTTTTGACAATTTTTAATTTTATTTTGCTCTATTTTGCTCGTCTTCAACCTTTTTCGGGGTAGGCTAACCGCGACTAAATTTTTAAAGAATAGTACGCGTAAGCGGATTTTATAAATAGAAAAGCTTCAGTTTTACCCCCAAATAGACCAGTTTTATATTATTGAGAATTGAACCCCCATTATTATATGGAGTTAATATTTCTACAATGCGATTTCATACAACGCGGCATTTTCCAGGAACCTAACTACCGCGTTGTAGGAGATTTACCCGTAATTACGTTTTCTTAAAAAGAAATCTAAAAGCGTCAAGTTAAGTATGGTTTGGTTATGAGTATTGTCTACTCATGGCTGTAAGGCTACATTTTGTTGTTTTACATTGATTTTTCATACAGTGCAATCTCGGCTCGTGCACCTAAAGAACGCTCACAAACCTACGTGTTCACAAATAAGGGTTCCAATGTAATTCTAAAACCAAGGTAAAACATTCGTATTTTTTGAATAAGATTTTGATAAGGTACAAAAACATTTTTTTTCAAAGCATTATATCAAAATTGATACAAAATACCGTATACTAACTAAAAACTTGGATGCATTTTCTTCGGATTTCTTAGTTGATTACATGATTATCTGTCATATGTCAAACTAATTTTTTTTACCAGCAGGTTTTCTTTCTGGGGCAGTTTAATCAAAATACTTAAAAGTCTGTTCTTTTTTCATGAGTAATTTGCCCTCCTAAGAATCATATCATCCATTCCTGTAATTTTCATCATATTTCTACCAATAGAAAGTTAGTTTCAATCAGAGTTGGGCGTTAATAATTACAAAGTAATTTAATTAATAATTAAATTACTTGTAATTGAATTACTTTGTAATTGTAATTACATGTAATTGTTTTTGTTTTTAATTACAAATAATTTAATTACAAGTAATTATTTTTCATCAATTACAAATTAATTGAATTACATGTAATTACAATTCCAAAGTAATTCAATTACATGTAATTTAATTACAAGTAATTTAATGACACGTTTAATTAGTTAAATAAAATTGGTAACTAAATTGAATTTCCACCGTTCTAAAAAAACCGGTTTCTGAAACGGCGACATTTCAGGTTTTAAACTCATAGTAAATATCATATGTCATATATATTATAATCATGTCAAATGTAAACATAAGAAAAGCTATAATTGCCAATCTGACAATTATTGAAAACCCGTATGGTTATATGACATTGTTCGAATTTTAATTGAACGGCGAACAGTTGTATCTAAATTCCAATTTGATGTCAAACTTTTCATAGGATTTTTTATAATTTATTCCAATCGGATTTCGATGTATGGGAGTTTTATGTAGAATCATATCCTAAATAGCTTTTGTTCTTGCACTTTTTTGACAAGATGCATAGTGTTTGAGAAATTCACGAAAAACGTTTTCTTTCGTATGGGGGGTACCCCCCGAATGGTCCATTTTTGCCCATTAAAGAACTTAGTCTTTCATTTTACGAAAAACGAATCTGCGTAAAATTTCAAGTCTCTAGCTCAATCCGTGCGCCCGCAATCCGCGCCACATACGGACGGACAGACGGACATATATATATATAGACGGATATCTGACATACTAGGGGCTACGCCCCGAACCGCTTCGCGGTTCACCCCCCACCTACAGGTCGGCCTTCGGCCTCGAATCATACGCGGCCTACGGCCACGCGTTTTATATCTTTATCTATACTGAAAAATATCGGGAAAAATTTGACAATATATTTTGAAATAATAGGTAATTGCCCATTACACAAAAAGATTGTAAAAATACACGCAAATTTCAAATTAGACAATAATATAGATTCTGCGGCCCTGGAAGAACCACGCCTTACTCGGCTAGGTAGTTACTCGGCTTTTGACCTCGAGTCTGACTTTGCATGGAGTGGGCTAGCTATTATTGGGCGAACAATTGCCCTGAGGGCTGGCCTTCCTAATGGAGAAAATCTAATCCAAGTCTCGTCAGTGTTGTAGTAGATAGCTTGCGAGGGAGTCTACCGAGAAGGTGGGGGGGTAGATATTAGTGGGCGAAAAATTTCCCTGAGGGCTGGCCTTCCTAATGGAGGAAACCGAATCCAAATCTCTCACTGTTGTAGAAGATAGCAGACGAGGGGGTTTATTGAGAGGAGGGAGGATAGATATTAGTCGATGAAAAATTTCCTTGAGGAATGACATCTCTATTAGTGTAAGCCGCACCCCAATCGGTTAAACGGTTCGAAAGTTATCAGGGGAGGGGTATCGAAGAAGAGGGGGGAGGTCAATAAAAATTAGTCTATCATTTATTCTGCCAGTAATTCTACGTGTGTGCAAAGTTTCGTCGAAACCGGTTGGGCCGTTTTCACGTGATGTCGGAACAAAATTCGACAGACAGTCAGAATTACAGATTTATTATATGTGTAGATAGCTTGCATACCCGCCGTTGTGGGGTAAAAGTTTTTTGCAAAAATTTTCTTGCGCAAAAAAAACAATGAAATAACTTAAAAACTTTTGAAAAAATCGTTATGCCTTCAGGACCTCCCGTTCCGAATTTTGAAAATCTAACACCGGATTCTTGATCAGCGACCCCGAAAACCCCCTAATGCAATTTTTTCCCGGAAAAATTAGAAAAAGGATATTTTCGTTATCCCTACAGGACCTTCCGTTTTGAATTTTGAAAATCTAACACCGGCTTCGTGATCAGCGACCCTGAAAACCCCCTAACGCCATTTTTTCCCGGAAAAAATGGGAAAAAGGATATTTTCGTTATCCCTACAGGACCTTCCGTTTTGAATTTTGAAAATCTAACACCGGCTTCGTGATCAGCGACCCTGAAAACCCCCTAATGCCATTTTTTCCCGGAAAAATGAGAAAAAGGATATTTTCGTTATCCCTACAGGACCTTCCGTTTTGAATTTTGAAAATCTAACACCGGCTTCGTGATCAGCGACCCTGAAAACCCCCTAATGCCATTTTTTCCCGGAAAAAATGGGAAAAACGATATTTTCGTTATCCCTACAGGACCTTCCGTTTTGAATTTTGAAAATCTAACACCGGATTCGTGATCAGCAACCCCGAAAACCCCCGAGTGAAACTTTTCAGCCTTCTATTGAGCAGGATTAATGGCGAAAATTACGGTTTAAAAACACCCAAACCCCCTTTACCCCCTTATCGATAAAATTTCGGAAAACCCCGCCTTTGTGAGCGCCTACGGCAATGGTTGGGACATACTGTGAAAGTTTCAAGTCTCTAGCTTCAGGGGTTTGGGCTGGGCGTTGATGAGTCAGTCAGTCAGTCATTCAGTCAGTCAGTCACTCAGTCAGGTTAAACGCTTTTATATACAGTAATCCCCCGCTTTACGGACGGGATGCGTTCTACGGAAACTGTCCGTATATCGAAAATCCGTAAAACGAAACCTATTTTAGTATGAGATTGTATTGGGAATAAATAGATGTGTTCCAATCAATAGAAATGTCCGTAAAAAGAAACCTATTTAAAAGCTTTTATTTAGCTCGCTATCTTGTTTGTTTGTCTGTTTGTCAGATCAAATCTTGCAACCCAATTTTGACCCACTTCCACTTGTCCGATTGACTTGAAATTTTGCACACTTATATAAGTCCGATGACAATACAATATTTTCACTACTTCGTCCTTATAAGGATAACGGAAGGTCCTGTAAGGATAACGTGATTATCCTTTTCTCCAAATTTTCCGGAAAAAAATCTATCCTGGGGGTTTTTGGCGTCGCTGAATCCGAATCTGTCATTAAAAAGTCAGTAAGGATAACGGAAGGTCCTGTAAGGATAACGTGATTACCCTTTTCTCCAAATTTTCCGGAAAAAAAAATCTATCCTGGGGGTTTTTGGGGTCGCTGAATCCGAATCTGTCATTAAAAAGTCTGTAAGTATAACGGAAGGTCCTGTAAGGATAACGTGATTATCCTTTTCTCCAAATTTTCCGGAAAAAAATCTATTCTGGGGGTTTTTGGGGTCGCTGAATCCGAATCTGTCATTAAAAAGTCTGTAAGGATAACGGAAGGTCCTGTAAGGATAACGTGATTATCCTTTTCTCCAAATTTTCCGGAAAAAAATCTATTCTGGGGTTTTTGGGGTCGCTGAATCCGAATCTGTCATCAAAAACTCTGTAAGGATAACGGAAGGTCCTGTAAGGATAACGTGATTATCCTTTTCTCCAAATTTTCCGGAAAAAAATCTATCCTGGGGGTTTTTGGGGTCGCTGAATCCGAATCTGTCATTAAAAAGTCTGTAAGGATAACGGAAGGTCCTGTAAGGATAACGTGATTACCCTTTTCTCCAAATTTTCCGGAAAAAAAATCTATCCTGGGGGTTTTTGGGGTCGCTGAATCCGAATCTGTCATTAAAAAGTCTGTAAGTATAATGGAAGGTCCTGTAAGGATAACGTGATTATCCTTTTTCTCAATTGTTCCGGGAAAAAATATATTCTGCGGGTTTTGGGGTTCGCTGAATACGATTCTCAAGTTAAAAAGCCTGTAAGGACATCTCAAATGTAAAGCTATATATTCGAAGACTAAAAAGAACAAAATAAAAAAAAATAAAAAAAAAATTTTTAAAAAAAGCTTTTATTAAAAAAAATGCACTAAAAAGAAAAAAATAATTTTCTGGACGCTGTGTATCACAAATATAAAAGCTTTTAAAAAGCGAGATAAAGCATAAAACAATAAAATAAACATTTATCTCGCTTTTTAAAAGCTTTTATATTTGTGATACACAGCGTCCAGAAAATTATTTTTTTCTTTTTAGTGCATTTTTTTTAATAAAAGCTTTTTTTAAAAATTTTTTTTTTATTTAGTATAAGATCGTATTAAAAATAGATAGATGCGTACCAAAAAAATCCGTAATACGAAACAGATTAGTATAATATATTAAAATAATTATTTAACCATTAGAATAATGAGAAAATTATATAATTATAGAAAAAAAATATTTATACTATTTGAAATGGAGCATAAATCAATTGAATATGTTAAAACCAACAAAATATTATGGGACAAATCATGCCGCGGACAAAAAAACGTAGCTGTTTCTACGTAGGTTTCTGCTAGTTTCGTCAGAATTCAAATTTCATTGTGGGACAGAAAGCAGATTCTGCTTCTGCTGCTGCTTCTGCCTCTGCTGCTGCCTCTGCCCAATTGGAGTTCTCGCTTAAGAATAGCAAATAGATTTTTTAAAAATACACCGCACTGCAATTTTTTATTGCCTTTTTTTAATTCTCTTTTGTGTATATGTTACGGTCAATTTGATTATTCAGGGCAGTTTTCATAATGCTTGGTCATTATAAATAATGACCGATAAGATCAGGCAATTTAATAATTTTGTATTTGTCTACGACAATCTAGGATAATTTATTATATTGCCCGGTCATTATAAATACTGCTATTATTTCTCTGCTCACTTTAATAAATTGACAGCAAAAACGCACTTTCACTAGGACAATGGGGTGGGAAAAAGTGGGATGTGGCTGAAAAGTTTGTTCGCTCTGGGGGGTCCGCTGGCGCGGACCCCTAGCTCCAAAGAAAGATTGGTTTGTAGCTAAAGTTTTTTTCGTCAGAAAAGTGAGGTTATATTGCCCATTCGATTTCCAGCATTATTCATAATGCCCGGGCAATGTAATATTTTCTATATAATTTATCATTTTGTCACATCACATTGGGCACTTTTTAAATTGCCCGGGCATTATAAATAATGCCCAATTGTTTACATTGACCGTAACATATACACAAAATGTGCCAGAAATTTCGGAGAAATTAAGTAATGTACATTTACAAAAAATACAACATAATTATGGAGGACTTTTTCTTGATTTTTTTCTGTGATTCAGAAAAAAAAATTTTTTTTTGTCCGTAATAGCGAATTTTTTTATCCGTATAGCGAATTTGTTCCTATATTAGTCATGTCCGTAACTTCGAATTTCCGTAAAACGAGCGTCCGTATAGCGGGGGATTACTGTATAGAGATGATATTTACTATGAGTTTAAAACCTGAAATGTCGCCGTTTCAGAAACCGGTTTTTTTTAGAACGGTGGAAATTCAATTTAGTTACCAATTTTATTTAACTAATTAAACGTGTCATTAAATTACTTGCAATTAAATTACATGTAATTGAATTACTTTGGAATTGTAATTACATGTAATTCAATTAATTTGTAATTGATGAAAAATAATTACTTGTAATTAAATTATTTGTAATTAAAAACAAAAACAATTACATGTAATTACAATTACAAAGTAATTCAATTACAAGTAATTTAATTGTTAATTAAATTACATTTTGCCCAACTCTGGTTTCAATGCGAGGACGAACTTCAACCCATGGGATAGAGCAGAGCGGTCAGTGGTTCAGGCTCTGGTGCAACCTCTAGTATTTATTAATAGAAATCAATTTTACATGTCATTCAAACATTAATGAATTAATTAATTCGGTTCATGACCGCACTTCAGAAACAGAATAAGTTCATAAGCCAAGATATTCGACTAGTTACAATAAAGCACGAATATTCCTTACATTGATATTACAGAGTATTTGTAGATGATAAATTATTTCTTACCTCTTCTAAAGGTGTAAGTTGGTATTTCAGCTCTTCTAGTCTTTCTAAAAGGTCTTTCTCCTTTTTGATGTTATGCTCCCCAACATGTAGTGCTTCATATAACTAAAACAGACATGATGATTAGATTGTATTCAGATTAAATTTCAGTTTTTATTTGTACAAAAAAGATTTAAAAAGATAACTGGGGAATATTTAACCACACCTTCCCCCTCTCCCAAACAAGCGGAAAAGATTTTTGCCATTTTCTCGAAAACAGTTCACTAGTTCAAAAAATATGTTTAGAAAGAAAAAAAAGTTTTGAATATGATTCTGCATAACCTTCTTATTCAATCGAACCACTTTTTCCCCCTGTCTCATACACATGGGAAAGATTTTTGTAATTTTCGCGAAAACTTTTCAATTAATTTTTGCCTATGGGATGACAACATGCAGAAACCGCGTCAAAATCGGTTAAGGTTTAGTGGTGAAAGTCGATCTTACAAATTTCGTTACATACATATATACGCATGAACACATAACGAGATGTTGCGGACTCATCGAACTATGTCGATGGGCATATGACCCCGGGACGTTCGTGGCTCCGTTATGATTTCAGTTTTCGATGTGATTTTGATACCTATCTTGTAGACAAAAAAGGTAAAAATATATAATTTTGCTTACACGACACAGTTGAAGTAGTCAGGGTCGAGTTCGGAGGCTCGCTAGGCTCAGTGACATTGAAACTGTCATTTTTTAACGAAACATTTGATGCATTTGAAAAGTTATGGGATGTAAAACTACCATATCCGAGTCTAATCTGCAAGTGAATTGACTAATTGGTTTTGCAAAGAGGGGAATTACGGTTGCCATCGGATCTCTTTTCCCTGGACACCGTTCTCTTTTTAAGGGTGTCCGGGGAGAAACTTGAAATGTTTCCGGGATTTTTAAACCTGCCTCTCTTGCTTTCAATTTAAGGGAATATTTGACCTCAAAATGCCAATATTTTCGACTGCGACGTATTTCTGTAGTGGATTCTAACTGCTCACAGAGAAAAAAAAGTGAATTGAACTTTTTTAGAATGGGAAATCGGAACTATTACTAAAATAGTTAACTCCAATTACAAAACTGTGAATTTTAATTACAAAAATGATCAATTTAACCACAAAATAGTTAATTTTACTATTAAGTAGTTAAGATTATTATAAAAACATAACAAAAGCTATAATTGCCAATCTGGCAATTATTGAAAACCCGTATGGTGATATTCGTATCAAAATTCGAACAGTTGTACCAAAAATCCACTTGTACCAAAAATCCATAAGATTTTTTAAAATTTATTCCAATCGGATTTTGATGTATGGGAGTTTTATGTAGAATCATATCCTAAATAACTTTTGTTCTTGAACTTTTTTTTGATAAGATGCACCGTTTTTGAGATATTCACAAAAAACGTTTTCGTTCGTATGGGGGGTACCCCCCCCCCTAATGGTTCATTTTTGGCCATTAACGAACTTAGCCTCGCACGAAAAACGGATCTACGCAAAATTTCAAGTCTGTAGCTCAATCCGTGCCACAGACGGACAGACGGACGGACATGCGAAATTCAATTTTTTTATCATTCTAAACACATTGGTGTAATTCATTTTTGTGTGTGATAACGGGATCTTGGCTTTACAAACGGTAAGGCAAGTCTAATATACCACTTGGTTTCACCATACGGGTATAAATATCCCATTTTGAAAATTTTTGTATTTGAAATTAACTATTTTAGTATATGTCACGAATCCCCATTAAAAAATAGTTAGATTCACTTTTTTTTCTCTGCGCGTTTGGTGCGCGTCTTAAATTTTTAAAAAATTTTCCTGTGGCGTATTTCTGTTCTTTTCGTTCGCAAAGCATATTTTGCTTTAAGAAATTGTCTTATAGTTAGCTCAAGGAGAGAAAAAAAAACAACAGATGTCTCTCTCTTTTGCTTTTATTATAATAAAATAAATGGTTTTAATCTTCCTCGATAGAGTTGATCTTAAGTTTTTTTTTTTAAATATTTAAGGCGTATCCAGGGTTTTGATCGCTATGTCCGGAGTCTTTCGCTGACGAGTCCAAGTTTTCTAAAATTTGTTATTGTGATTCTGGACTTGTCAGGTATGGTCTAAAAACCAATGGGCGGTGCTCTTTCTAAGGCAGGGGTCAATAACAATAGGTACTCCCGGGCACAATTTCAAATCTCTCTTGGAGTTACCTTATATTACATTTAACTCTTACAGCCGGTTTCACAGTGCGAGCTTAAGCTTCGAATTTGGTTTAAGCTTTCGCTTAACTGTTTTTACTGTTTCACAGTGCTGGTTTAGTCATTAAACTGAGTTTAAATTTCCGTTTATTTAAGCCACCAAACTTGAGCGCTTAAGCTACAGCTTAGCATGCGAAATGCCATTTTATGTTTCATGTGTCCAAAGTTGTTACGTCGGTTCTACTTATCACCCAGTGAAATATTTTGATTATTATTGGTTTTTACATCGAGTTTTCAAGAATGGATAGTGATTTTGAAGAATTGTTTGATGAGAGTGATGAAGAATGCTACTGTCTGGTTGTTCGGAATGAGAAGATTCCATAGCAGAAGAAGCTTTGATTACTGGAACGATTCAGAATTTTATACTCGTTTTAGGATGAGTTGAGAAGACCGCGCGCACCCAGGCGTGAGCACAGCGCTACACTCGGAGGTTTAGGATGAGTAAGCAGTGTGCATTTACAATATTGGACCAGATAAGGTCTCAAATAGAAAACAAAACAACATAGTATTGAAGTGCAAGTTTAATAATTTCTTCAATAAAATATTTTATAATGTTTGTAGGAATAACGCAATAAGTGCCGATTGCATGTTTCTTTTGACACTTCGGTTTTATGCCATAGGTAGCTTCTTGCTAACGGCTGGAGATTTATTGGGTGTATCAAAGTCATCAGCGTCGAGAATTGTAAAAAAAGTTTCACATCACATTGCACTGTTGAGAACTTCTTACATAAAATTTCCAGAAACTGAATCTGAAAAGGCGAAAATAACAGAAGAATTTTACAACATTGCTAGATTTCCAAGAGTAATTGCAGCTATGGATTGTAGCCATGTACGAATTCAATCTCCGGGTAGCTAAATATTGTTTACCATGAGTACAGAAATTTATCGCATATTTTTTGTAGGTGGTGAAAACGCTGAACTGTTCCGAAATCGAAAAACATATTTTTCTATCAACGTCCAAACATTATGTGATGCTTCCCTCAAAATAATGGATATAGTAGCAAGGTGGCCCGGCGCAAGTCATGACTCAACGATATTTAATAATTCTAGAATCAAGTCAAGATTTGAAAATGGTTAATTTGGTAATAGAGTTATCGTTGCAGATGGAGGGTATCAGTGCAGGAGCTACGTAATGACACCTCTTCGGCAATGCCATACGGATACTGAAAAATTGTATAACGAATCTCAGATTCGAACCAGGAATTGTGTCGAAAGATCATACGGCGTTTGGAAAAGACGTTTTCCTGTCCTTGCAACAGGCTTACGTTTGACTCTTCCAACTGTAAAGAGCATTATCGTTGCCACAGCAGTCTTACATAATGTTTGCTGTATGTTCGATGATCGTATTCCACCTCCAGTTGATGAGAACTTAGAAGATCTTGTAAATTTAGTAAATACAACAAATTCATCGCTCGTAACATATGACGACAATTCTCCAGCAAGGCAGGTTTTAATTGCTGATTATTTTAGGAATCTTTTAAATGAAAATAATTCCGATTAATTAAAAATATATGTATTTCACGGTTTAAAAAATATATTTCAATTCAAAAAAACAACAAAAATGTTCCAAAAATCTTTTTAATCTTTTGTCAATGTTTTTTTCATTATTTTACATCTAAATTCATGTTCTTGAATCATATTTTTCATTTCCAATTCATGTTTTGATTTCATTAGATCCATTTCCAATGCATTTTTCTTTATTTGCTCTTCAACAAGTATTATTTTCTTATTGACCAACAACTCCCATTTGTCGTTGCATCCAGCTTTCTTGCAAACATTCAGAAGTTTATGTTTTCGTGATCCAATCACAAATTTATCTGAAAATAAATTAAAACCTAAAACAAATATTTCACGCAAGTTTCCTTTATTTAATTTACTTTTATTCGTTATCCCCTCTGCCTGACTAGTTTTTTCACCTCGGTCAGGATCATCGTCATCAGTACAATTCTTTGTAATTATTTCACCCGCTGTGCTTGGATTTGAGGAAGCTATATTTCTATCCGTGGTTTTGAGTCCTATGCCGCTACTTTCTCCTTGAGTATCTGAAAGGAAATGCGTTCATTAAACAAGAAATTTTTTTAATTAGGCTTTTGAATTTTACCGTTTAAACCATCACAGTCATATATTGCGTCTAGTCCATCAATTTGAGCACCAATAATTTATTTATTTACATCAATGTCAGAAATAAGTTTCGGTGATATTTTTTTGGTAGATTTTTTTATATTTTCGTACTTTTTTTTAAAACATCGGCGTTTCTATAAATGCCACCGGACTTCGTATTGAATTCTGACTCAATATCTTTCCATTTTTTCGCTTTCATATCAACGGTGGTTTTATTAGTTTGTTTATTTTCTATTATATGTTTATACTGAGACACAGTTGTCACTAGCAAATTTATTTCTAATGTTGAAAAATTTGCACTTCTTTTTCGGTTTTCTTCCGACATTTTTCAAACAATAATGACTAAAAAAGGTGAAACTAAAAAATAATTTTCAAACACAAATCACGTTTTACCTTTTGACAGACACACCGAAATTCACAGTGGCCTACTAATTTCACTAAACTGAGTTTTGTTAATCGACACACAAAATTTAACTGTGAAACAGGACTTGTGTGAGCGAAAGCTTAAGCTACCAGGATAAGTTTAACAAAGCCGAAGCTTAAGCTTCCACTGTGAAACCGGGCATAGTAGTAATTTTTTTTTCTGTAAATCCTCAAAACTATACTGGTTACTATGACAAAACTTTCGAAGAGTAAAAAATTTTTTTGATAAAGACAATATTAGCCTGAGGTTTCAAGTATCGCTCGGTTGGCATGTTTAACTTTTATAAGAAGGAATATTGGAATTGAATTATAGACAATATTAATGTTAGATATTATTTTACACCTTTCCGATGTAGTATCTAACGGTCCGTTCTCGAAAAACTGTGAAAAAACGGATGTACCAAAGGTCAGTTGCTTGTCTGATCCATCGATGAAATGTCGGGCTAATGTAATACATGAGACCCAAAAGATCGACTAATGACACCCAATGCCTGTGGTTCAATCCGTTAAGTGAAAACCGTAATCACACATGTACGGATGGCTATGCACACATCAACTTTTTCATATCTTCTAAACACACTGGTGGAATTCATTGTTGTGTATAACGACAGGCTGTTGGCGTGTAGCCTTTTAGTTTCACCATATAGGGTATAAAAACGCTACAATTATTAAAATTCGTTCGTAAAATACTTTATATGATTCAATATTAGTGAATTATATGATTCACGTTTAATTGAATGGCGAACAGTATGAAAATTCATTTATGAAGTCAAACTATCCAATAAGATTTTTTAAAATTCATTCCAATCGGATTTTGATGTAAGAGAGTTTTATGTAGAATCATATCCTAAACAACTTTTGTTCTTGGACTTTTTAGATAAGATGCACCTATTTTGAGATATTCAAAAAAACGTTTTCGTTTGTATGGGCGGTACCCTCCCTAATGGTCCATTCTTGCCCGTTAACGAACTTAGCCTCGCATTTTACGAAAAATGGATCCACGAAAAATTTCAAGTCTCTAGCTCAATCCGTGCGCCCGCAATCCGCGCCACAGACGGACGGACAGACAGACGGACGGACGGACGGACAGACGGACGGACATGCAAAATTCAATTTTTTTTTATCATTCTAAACACACTAATGTAATTCATTATCTCCCAAACATTTTAAATTATTATCCCAAGAACCAGAGCAAACATTTGCTTTTAGAAATCGACAGTAGTGGGGATTTGCTTAGTGATGGTCTTGTGCGAGGTAAAATAAGCAAAGACAGTTCGATCGAAACGCAGTGAGCAAATTGGATCATTGAATTCTGATTTAAATACAATTTTGGCTTGGGGCAGAATCAACAGTGTGGAATTCAACGTATCTAAAACTCAATCAATGCTGTTGTCGATGAAATGCGAAAAATCCCCCGAAACGGTCAAATTTTATAAATGAGTTCATTAATGACTCTAAAAACATCAGAAAGTTGGGCATCGAAATAAATGGAAGGCCCTGTACGGATAACATCATTATTCTTTTTCCTTAAATTTTCCGGAAAAAATGTCATCTTTGGTATTTTGACATTGTTGGAGTTAAAAAGTCCGTAAAAATATTACAGAGACTAGATTTTCGAATACTAAAAAGTATAAACAAGCAAGACGAAAGATACACGTAATTTTGAACTAATCAAATACAAAATGACTAAAAATGATAAAATAAAATTTAATTAAAAAATTTTTTTTAAAAAAAGCTTTCATTAAAAAAATGCACTAAAAAAGAAAAAAATTATTTTTTGGCACTGTGCATCAGAACTAAAAGCGAAATAAAAATAAAATAAATATTTCCTTTTTAGTGCATTTTTTTAAAATAAAGGCTTTTTTTAAAAAGAAATTATTTAATTTTTTTGTGATAGCATTAACTATGAAACAATTATTATTAAAATACATAATTTTTACCTGTGCAACTAAAGCTCGAACGTCTCCTAATTTTGTAAGCTCTTCAGCCGATATTCTTTCACGCTTTGGGGGCGTGACTAAGTATCGCTTATCATTCACGTGCAACCTAAAATAAAATAAGAATTTAAATTCTGCAACATTCCTTGAGGAAGGTTTATATCATGATTCTATAACAAAAGGAAGCCGAAAAATGATGATTTTAGTTTTAATCGAATCTAATCAAATCGATTAACATGGTTATCCGTATGTTGTATTGCTTCACATTAAAGCTCTGAGACAGGGATATTGAAAAGCAAATCCAATTTGCAACGCATCAATATGCGATACTCGACATGCGAAAAAGTAAGCTTTTTATGTCTGAAAGATCAACCATATTCAGCAAAAAGTACACAAAGGGGAAAAAGAGGAAAACGATCCGTTCTTGCATTTGTCATTCTACATCATTCTGTTTCACTTTTTAAAAGTCAACGACGTTAAAGCGCAACTAGGTCTTAACTTCCAATTCGTATTTCTGATTTTCCCCACTTTTTGCAATTTTTGCAATTTTGATCCTAAAGTATGTCCACAATAACGCGCTACGAGACGCGGCGCGACACGCTGAGATGAGTGCGGCACGATGACAGTCGCAGTCATTGCCTAAACCTCAATTACGCGGAGAGGACGCGGCGCGACGCGCTGAGATGAGTGCGGCACGATGACAGTCGCAGTCATTGCCTAAACCTCAATTACGCGGAGAGGACGCAATGCGATAACAGCTCAATTTCGGTTCTCTTAACCTCCAAATCCCAGTGAATTTGATGATTATTAATTTTTCGGTTTTATTTTCTGTTTTGAATATGTTTTCAAAATTATTTTCCATCTTTCTGTTTGATAAAAACATTTGCTACAATACAACATTCAGAAAACGTAAACAACTGTTTGGAGATGGCATTGAATGTGTTTACATTGAGACTCACTTTGAGGCGGCACGTCATTCGTGAGGGTGAGGGACGCAGTGGGGGGAAACCAAAAAGAGCGAACGAAGTTTAGATTCACTTAAAATTATCGGTCGCAAACCGGTTTTTGAGTCTGGTCGTTGAAACCTGTCGTTTAGTTTTGTTGATGAAACCGGTTTTTGAATCCAGATAAAGCGAACCGTGTGCATACGGCAGAAAAATGAGGAAAGACGTGCCGCCTCAAAGTGAATCTCAATGTAAACACAGTCATACATAATGTACCAAACTTCCCGAATGGAAGTAGAAACTAGACTTACCTTTGGAGCACAATGACCGCAACCAAGCCGCAACCATCACGCATCCAAATGTCACTTACGAGTTTATTTCACAGAAATGCTTTTGAGTGAGCACAGTGAACGCATTGAACGCAACCATCGACGTAAAAGTTGCCAAACTTTGGACTTTAACGCAACAAGTCTGCGTTGACAGTTCATAAAGTGAGGTTGGGGAAATGTCGTTCGAGGAAAAATTGATAGTCTTAGTGCAATAACATACAAATAACAAAGATAAAGACCAACAAAGCAAATTATCGCTTCAAAATTATCCATTTTTTATATATTTTTATACTTTAGTTCACTTTTAATTTTTCTGTGTTTGTCTCACAACGCAACAGACGACGCTTTCATTGTGCTCAACCGCTCCTGAACTGCGTTGCGTGACAGTTCGAAGCGTCCTTAGTTGCGGCTTGGTTATACTAAGTTCAGACCGACACAAAATCACGTAATTTTCCGAAATGATTTAGAACTTAAACCAAAGTGTTCACACAGAGATTAAGGTAATTTTGTTTCACATTTCAACTACAGGATTGCTATGAATTTTAGTGTAGGATTGCTATGAATTTTAGTAATATGATGAATAATACAATTCAAAACATCGATCAAATATGTGCAAACAGAATTAGACACTTTAGACGACAATGGAAATTATCTGTAATGAAAATAAACAATTATTTTCCATTTCATATCTAATCGCATCAAAAACAAGTCAATTTTTTTTTGCCCCGCGTAAGTTGTTTACTAATATATCCTTTTCGCGTGCGGAACACGGCTTCTTTTTCTTATATCTCCGTCGTTCCAATCCAGCACAAATGTCAAAACTGATGTACTCAAGAGAGCTGAATGAGTGATGTAGGGTTGTATTCATTGTTTTTGCTTGATTTCGTTCGTAATTTTGTGGAAATTGCATACTTTTAGTGATTTTTGAAAACAGGTTAATGTACTGGAAGTCTCGTGGTTTCGAGGAAGATTTCGTTCAAAATTACGAAAATCTTCAAAATTACGTGATTTTGTGTCGGTCTGAACATAGTATTACGTTCATTGTGCTCCAAGGGTTACTCTTCGTTCGTGGCGCAGCACGCTGCCTTGGTTGATCAGTGCGCAATTAGACACAAACTCATATAAACCTGTAGCTTTTACCATTGAAAAATATGCTTACATAGAATGCTTACAAGTGCGAATGCACACGCTTCTTCTCGTCGCGGCAACTTTTATTCCTCAAAATGCCTTTCCGACGTACACGCTTCTTCACTTTTTAGTAGGAAAAACTTGTGTACAACAAGCGATCGATCATGTGTGTGTGGTTCTCATATATGTGTTGTATTTTCAGCTCATTCCTTTATTAGCTAGCACCGAGGCAACATCAATTGCCAAAAAAGAAACTGCCAACAATAGAAGAATAAGGACTGGTAATTTGTTATTTACCTACCTACCTGAAAAATAAAACTACCTGGAACTGGTATTTCACTATTTGCATTCAATTTTTGTTTATTTGGGATATGTTTACGAGTCGGTGGCTAAGCACCGACCGACTCAATGAAATTACGCACACATACGTGCTACACGAGCGACTTCGTTTGTGTACGTAAAAGAAGAAGTGAACTTGCCGCACTCGTTTCTTTCCTACAATTTGGTGAGGCTGCGGCATGCTGATGACTTAAAGTTGTTCCGTGTACGTCCTCGCCAAGGATCAAACTTTTTCAAAAATTTCCCCTACAATAAGGGGAACATCGTGCTATCTCTTGTTTGTAGTGCAAACAATCGTGACGAGTGAATAAAATAAATAATCTAATTTACCCCTATTAATACGGTGACCATCCGTCCTTTATTTCAAAGGATAGTCGTTTATTTCAGAGCCTTGTCCTTTAGATTTATTTTTTCTCCAAAAACCTGATTTTGTCCTTTATTTTGATTATTGTCCTTTATTTTCATATGACGTCAAATCATTTTCAAAATTTTTCAGAAAAAAAAACAGTTTTTCAAAAATTAGTTTTCGGACTTTGATTATGACCGCTCTAGGCACTCGTCTGACAAAAATACTCAACTCTTCCACTGAACGCAACAAAACTTCGACTGAATTTTGCTAGTTGGCAACATTGATTCATCAGAAAGTTAGCAAATGTCAAACGACATGACACGTTTAACACAGGGACTACATTGACTTTTATTTCTGGTGTACCAACAAAACTGTTTGCTAAAAAGCCAGTTTGGACCAATCTGGTTCACCAGTTTTTCTGGTAAGACAGTGATGGTATACCATTTTCGTAGACAGCGCTGGTATATCAGATTTTGACAGGCAATCAAATTAAAATGGCGGAAACTAAATTTTCGAGAAAAGATATATGGGAGCTTATCATTATTTTACGAAAAAGGAATTTTGAATGGAATGCACATTTTAACCATTACAAGAGAGTTGATTTGAGAAGGCAGAGGGTGGATTCGTTCTATTGTAGTCATTTTAAAGCCAATATTTTGGCAATCATAATTTGTTGTTTCCTATTCACTAACATTTCGCCTACTGAACTGTTTTACCATAATTTGCCCACCAAACAAATTTGACAGATACCGATTAAAAGGCTTACCAGCTGGTATACCAGAAATAAAAGTCAATGTAGTCTCTGTGTAAGACTTGAAATGTTTAGTCAGCGTTTCCCGGGTTTTTATTTAAATTAAAAGTAACTGACTATTTAAGAGCGATCACATTACGCAAGCGCAATTCTTTTGGAAAGAGGTACGTCGAAAGCAAAACTGAAAATTATAAGGTCTCTAAAATAATTTATTTTTGATTTAGATATTGTCATGGCACCTAAAAGAAAATGCTGCTTCAATGAACAATTACGTGAGGAATTTCCTTTCATTACCAAAATGGAAATATAATATGATGTTAGGTGTGAAAAATGTTTTGCCACTTTTAATTTTGCTAACAGCGAAAGAGCTGCAATAAAACAGCACTTACAAACATCGTATTTTTCATTTTTTGTGTTCACACACTAGAGTAAGTTCGGGTATTGTGGTACACCTTCTTTTATTTTTATAATAAATCACTAGTTTTAAAAGTAAGTATGTTAAAATTTCGTTTACGATATCTCCAAAGGCTTGCCTATGACCACGATTAGACGCAGACACACTGAGCTTCCACACTGAACCTCTCGTGTTTACACAGGTTGAGCTGAACCCAAACGAAAATGAAACGAATGGAAATTGGGCCATTTTGTTATACCCGTATGGTGAAACCAAAGGGTATATTAACTTTGCCTTACCGTTTGTAACGCCAAGATCCCATCATCACACACAAAAATGAATTACACCAATGTGTTTACAATGATAAAAAAAATTGAATTTTGCATGTCCGTCCATCTGTCTCTCTGTCTGTCTGTCCGTCTGTCCGTCCGTCCGTCCGTCTGTCTGTGGCGCGGATTGCGGGCGCACGGATTGAGCTAGAGACTTGAAATTTTGCGCAGATTCGTTTTTCG
Source organism: Chrysopilus asiliformis (assembly GCA_964034945.1). Taxonomy (NCBI): domain Eukaryota; kingdom Metazoa; phylum Arthropoda; class Insecta; order Diptera; family Rhagionidae; genus Chrysopilus; species Chrysopilus asiliformis. The sequence continues at coordinate 41,661,065 of OZ035962.1, forward strand.
TAAAATGCGAGGCTAAGTTCGTTAATGGGCAAAAATGGACCATTAGGGGGGGTACCCCCCATACGAACGAAAACGATTTTTGCGAATATCTCAAAAACGGTACATGTAATCAAAAAAGTGCAAGAACAAAAGTTATTTAGAATATTATTCTACATAAAACTCCCATACATCAAAATCCGATTGGAACAAGTTTTAAAAAAATCTTATTGGAAAATTTGAATTCAAATGAAATTTTGATACGCCGTTCAATTAAATCACCATACGGGTTTTCAATAATTGCCAGATTGGCAATTATAGCTTTTGTTATGTTTTTTAATTTCGTTTTTGTGAAAAGTTTTTTTATACCCGTATGGTGAAACCAAAGGGTATATTAACTTTGCCTTACCCACAAATAATATACAGATGACCAGAGCTCAAAGAAACTCATGATACAATTTTTAACGATCAGCCGACAGAAGATCAGCCGACAAAAGCTTTTGACTTAAATTTTGAGCGAGAGTGGAGAGATAGTTTCTCGTCAAATCGTATGCCGAACACACACAAGTGAATGTAATAAATGTGTTGAATTTCTTGTATGATTGGCGCGGCGGTGGGGTTGTATAAAACAAGTTTACAAAAGCTTGAAATCTTCTCAAAAGAACCGAAGACAAGGTTCTCTCCCAGAGGAAAAAGTTTTTCGGCTTTTAAAAGCTCGCTTGATTTGGTTTCATATAACATGGTTTTCTTTGAGCTCTGTTCATCTGTATATTATTTGTGCCTTACCGTTTGTAACGCCAAGATCCCGTCATCATACATAAAAATTAATTACACCAGTGTGTTTAGAATGATAAAAATAATTAATTTCTGCATGTCCGTCCGTCTGTCTGTCCGTCTGTCTGTGGCGCGGATTGCGGGCGCACGGATTGAGCTAGAGACTTGAAATTTTGCACAGATCCGTTTTTCGTAAAATGCGAGGCTAAGTTCGTTAATGGGCAAAAATGGACCATTAGGGGGGTACCCCCCATACGAACGAAAATGATTTTTGTGAATATCTCAAAAACGGTGCATCTTATCAAAAAAGTCCAAGAACAAAAGTTATTTAGGATATGATTCTACATAAAACTCCCATACATCAAAATCCGATTGGAATAAATTTTAAAAATTCTTATTGGAAAGTTTGACATCAAAGTGGAATTTTGGTACAACTGTTCGAATTTTGATACAAATATCACCAAACGGGTCTCCAATGATTGCCAGATTGGCAATTATAGCTTTTGTTATGTTTTGTATTTAATTTCGTGTTTGTGAATGTCAGATAAACCGGGGTGTTGCTCGTATGCTTCAATCAAAACCGTTGTCTGACTTTTATTTCAGTTTGGCATTGAATAAACAAATTTTAGCTAAACAACATGTACGCACTCTACGACGATCACAGAGTAAATGATTTTTTTGTAACAAGTGGAAATGAATCAGCCAATCAGCATTCGTACCGCTCCTTGAGCAACTGAAATTTTTAGTTTGGGTTCGACTTTTCGTGTCATCGTTCCCACTTCGTCCCTCGCCCGTAAAGAGTCGATTTGTGGCGCCACACTAAGCGCGTGTAATCGAGGTCTATAATATTCCACAACAATGTTGGCAATCATAAAGGCCCAACTACGATCGACATAGGAGCACATATGTTAAGGCCCAACTACGATCGACATAGGAGCGCATATGTAGCTGCATATGTCATTTCTAGAATAAGAAAGTCAATGTTATTACCCACAATAGACATGTGTCAAAGTGTTGCCACTTTCAAACCTTAATATGGCCACAATATTATTAAATTCACACTAAAATTTTAGGCTATGTTCACTATTTACATATGTACCATTTGTATCGAATCATTCATGCTTAACGAAAGTTTAACGAAGGTTTGAAAGTGGCAACACTTTGGCACATGTCTGTTGTGGGTAATAACATTGACTTTCTTATTCTGGAAATGACATATGCAGCTACATATGCGCTCCTATGTCGATCGTAGTTGGGCCTTAAGCATACAAACAAAAATATGATCAAAAAAATACACTATTAGAAAAAGCAGTACTTAAAAAAATTGGCGGGTAATGTGGAATACTGTTTCTTCCATTCAAATAATAAATATTTGTATGGAAGAAAATTTTAAAAGCCAATTTAGAGTAGTTTTTTAACTGCGACGCAGTGAACGATTATTTAGACAACACGTTTGATTTTTGAAAGGAACATTTTTGGATTGAGGCGAATTTAACTAAGAAATCATTTTTTTTGGTTTGTCATGGTGAAAACGGCTAATGTGGCATACTATTTCTTCCATACAAATATTTAATATTTGAATGGAAAGCGTCGTTGTCATTGATCAAGTTACTTGAATCAAGTAGTCGTACATGCACGATATTTGACGTTGTGTACGTCGCACGGATATGTGTTAGTTGCTGACAAATCAACTTGATTCAAAGTAGACGGCATTCCTACTTTTGTTTCAACTTGATTCCAACACATGCTCATAAAAGCGTGTGGAAACGAAGCAGTTCTATATGTGTGTGTTTAAATTCATTTTGTTTTCTGTTTTCGCTGGAGAAGGTTGCCGACTTTTGTGAGGTAATTTTTTTTGTATATATTTTCATAAGAAATTTGTTTTTTAATTGATAATTGGTTTTAGAAATGGCTCAAATGAAATGGACAAATGAAGTTACCCTAAAATTCCTTGAGCTTTATAAAGGATACAGTATTTTGTAACAAACACAATTGTCACAAATCTTCGTACAACACAATTTAAGGTTAAATTTAATGTAGCGATTTATTTCTTCAGAAAATTTATGATTATGTTTTCGCCCAGATGTCAATTTTACTTGCAAGAGCTACTTGATACGTGTGGATGGCTGAATGTAGCGGAATGTTGCTGAATTATCTACTTGCAATCAAGTAACTTGCATAATGACAACGGCGCTGAAGAAACAGTTTTCCACATTACCCACCTTAAATATTTGTATGGAAAGAACAGTAGGGGAAAACACCCAGATCTGAGCCCCCTTAAGCATTTTTTTCACTTCATACCATATTTTCTTTGTCTTCCGTATACTTTCTGAGAAACTTATATTTACTGGTCGAAAGTATGGAATGTTAAAATTAAATTAACATATACATATTCCTCAACAATTTGGATAAAAAAAAGAAATTATGTGTAAATGTGGAAATTATCCCAAAATCCAGTTCTGAGCCCCCTGTATTAAATTAAGTATGCCTCGTAACTTATAGCAATGAGAATTGAATTCGAAGAATAACGCCGGCCGGCCGTACACTTGAGCTAAGCTATGTGAGCGAGGCTAGCTATAGTTACATAGCTTAGCTGGGTTAGCTCTATCGTTGCACACTTCAGCTAAACTACGCGGCGATATTTAAATAAATGTATGCCATCAGTTGTATGCAATTGGCACTTACACATTTATGTCCACAAAATACTACACTTTTGCAAACACCGATTCTACACTGTATAACGCCGAAAATATTTATATGTGAGTGTCAGCGATGCCAGCGAAGTAGTTCGCGTAGTTGAGGTCTGAACTACGCAAGCGAACTTAGTCCCCGTCGCCCATGACTACGCGATGTAGTTTCATAGTTTCGCTGAAGTGTGCGGTCACCAATGCAAATGCTAAGGATTTTACTTTCAGCGAGAAACTTAGCTCACGTAGTTCAGCTCGCTTAGCTCAAGTGTACGGCCGGCGTAATTGGTTTCATCACTGTGAAATGCGGTTTAATCGGCACAAACGCGCACAATTCTTGTTTTAACCGGAAAATTAACAGGGGTGCTCAGAACTGGTGCCGGGGCTCAGATCTGGATACTTTACCCTATATCACATTACCCGCCAATTTTTTTAAGTACTACTTTTTCTAATAGTGTACTTTTTTGTACATATTTTTGTTTGTATGTTTATGATTACCAACATTGCTGTGGAATATTATAGGCAAACCTTTGAAGATATCGTAAACGAAATTCTAACATCCTTACTTTTAAAACTAGTGATTTACTGATCACGAGTCTGGTGATGAAATTGCCAACGGAAGCTCCTGTAAGGATAACCCAAATATCCTTTTTACCGTTTTTCCTCAAAAAAAACTGATAATAAGAGGGTTTCGGAGCCGCTGATCACCAATCTGGTGTTAGAATTTTAAAATTCGGAACGGGAGGTCCTGAAGGCATAACGATTTTTTTCAAAAGATTTTAAGTGATTTTTTTGTTTTTTGGCCGCAAGAAATTTCTTGCAAAAAACTTTTACCCGACAACGGCGGGTATGCAAACTAGTAATTAATAATTATCAACGCGGACGAAGTCACGAGTATAGCTATCTCTATATATATAAAAGAGAAGTGTTTGTGGGTAACGCATAAACTGAAATTCTATGCCATAAGCATGGTTTATAGTTAGGTGTGGTCCCCTTTTACCTCCTCGCTTATTATCTTCTGAACCACTCGCTTGTTATCTTCTGAACCACTGAAGGGATTTGAATTTTCAGTGTTGGGCAGGTCGGTCATAAAAGAAACTTTTCGCCTATTTAAACCACTCTTTCCCGGGTTATGTGAATCTCTCTCCTGCTATAGGCTCAACCACGGCATAGAGACAAACAAGGTATGCTGTAAACTCAAATCTGACATTTCGTTGCTACGTCACTTGTGCCGATTAGTTCGTCAAGTGCAGAAGGAATTTTGTATTCTGGGTGGTTTTTTTTAAATTTGTGCGATCTAAATAAGATATTTGTAAATTAGTGGACTGATTGCATTAAATAGTGATCAATAAACATAAAAATTAATTAAAAAAAATCGGCACAAATGACGTCACACCTGACTATCAAAACTTAACAGCATACCTTGTTTGTCTGTATGCCGTGGGCTCAACTACAGAATGTATTTTAATACGAGTTTGTGTTGCACAGGCCGATCGTCAAGAAAAATTTATGAAAAAGATTTAAAATATAGTTCTTGCATAATGTTTCTATACATCAAAATAATTTTGAAAATTTTTTTTTTCTCATACTCAAAAGTTTATTATTACCTAAGCAACGCAATCTAGCAAACAATGAAAAAACTACGGTAGCGCTTTTACTTGTAAGAAAATTTCCAAACAAGATGAAATTATCTTATTTTAGATTTCGATTAAATATAAAATGCGACTTTTTTATAAATTGCGACAGACATATTTTTTCGAGCATTTTTTGCCCAAAAAATATGAAAAAAAAACTTGAAAATTCTGACGGGATATTTCAATGGTGGGCCCACAGATATCCTACTACTAGATCAAGCCATTTGCTATCTCAAATGGGCCACTGAAACGTCAAAAAGCTATGACGAAAAAAAAGGGACAAAGCTAGTAAATTCTGGGAAATTAAAATTCTGGAAAAAAATGCTTATGCAGGCCCCCAACGGAATATTATTCAATCCCTATACCGATTATTCATGTTAATATTCAGAGCTGTTACATACATTAATATGCCACTGCTGCATTTTTGCGTATCTTGCTGACTCCAATTGGGGCGGCGAGGCCTTTTTGCATCACCACTAATCGTACCACTACCGTACTCAATTACATGTTTATAAACAAATATTAATTGAACCGAACTCAAATTCACGGAACACAGCGAACAATAATACAAGAAAACCGTAGATACTCAAATTCATGGAACACAGCGAACAATAATATTTCAAATTCAAATGTCAAAATAGTGTCAAAATCGGTTTTAGACGTATTATCTTAGTTTTAGACGTATTTGCCGCTAGTACCGGCTGATACTAGCGATGTGAAGAAATGCACAAGTATTAACTTTTTGTTGGTACCGAGTACCAGAGATAGTACCTGGACTAGCTAGACTCCACTTTAGTACTCTGTGAAGAAATTTGCCGTAAACACGAAAAGCAACATTACTAGTAAAAAAAATTTACAGCTTTATTTCACGTTAAATGAGGTGAAAGCGGTGAATATGATTCCAAAATGAAAACGTTTCGTTACCAGAATACGATCTTTCAAACGTTTCGAATTTTGATTACGAAATTTGTAACGTATCGAAACGTTTCGAGAATAGCCGCACTGGTACGTACCTTTTTGGTTTAGGTGGTACTTTGGACATTTTGAGTTGTAAACGTGCCTATTTCGGCAGCACTGCATAACTTATTAACTTTAGTAAATATTGAACTCACCAAAATGGCTCATCCATTAAACTCTCTATAGAGCAAGTTGAAGCTATTCTTATCCCTTCGCTGTTTAAGACGGCCGCACGATCAATTCCGCGATCTTCTGACTTCATCATGTGAAGTAAATCACCTACATTATGTGATACTGGTTTTAAAGCGAAGCGGCATTTTTCATTTCGACTAGGAAGTGGCACCGTCAAGTGTGGTAATCCTTGTATGTATTTAACTGCAACCTCTAGAAAGATATATTACGAGTTAATATTTCTATACTAAAAATAGATTAATTTTATTTTCTGTTTTTGTAATTCTTTAATTAGTTTTTATTTTAAAGATAAAAAAATATTCATATAAAACAGTAAGAACCCAAATACCACTCACTCTCCCATTACAGTATTTCCCGAACCAGTAAACCGATTGCCATGAAATTTGCACACAGATTCGTCTTACCTTATAGCTGTTCGCTACAAAATTCGAAACGGAAGGTCCTGTAAGGATAACGTAAATGTTCTTTTTTCCCATTTTTTCTCGAAAAAACGGGCTTTAGAGGAATTTTGGGGTTGTTGATCACGAATCTGGTATTAGAATTTAAAAAATCGAAACGTAAGGTTTTATTTTTTTTTTAAATTTAAATTATTATCTCATTTCATTTTTACCCCCGACGGAACCCCCGACCTTCCCTCATAACTTTTGAACCACTCAACCAATTTCGGTCCCGTTTTTTTGCATTCGGCTGGATATGGGTGTCGCAAGATTCTTGCGTTTAAAAATTCCCCCTTCCCCCCTCAATTTAAACCCTCTCTCCTTGTATCTCCTGATCCACTGAACCGATTCCGATCCCGCTTTCGGCATTCGGTTGTAAACAATGAAAGGAATATTTTGGTGTACAAGAGTTCCCCCCCCCCTCAATTTACACCCCTCTCCTTGTATCTTCTGATCCACTGAACCGATTTCGATCCCAAATTCAACGACCAATAGGCTTTCCCGACGCACACATATTTTAAATTTACTGTAATGATTATTTTATCCAGGAGTTTATTCAGGAGTTTTTCAATTTTTTATGGTTTTTCTTTAGTCAGGGGTTTTTTATTGGAGACTCATCAAACTGAGTCTATGGATAAATATCCCGGAAATGTGTGGCCCGCCGCCATGATTTTGAGTTTTGAAACGATTTTATTACCTTTCTTAAGGTGGGTTTAGAAACACGAGCATTTTCATTTTTACTGGCAAAGTGAGTGAAATGCCAGATTTCTTATGACTTTTTCACCAAGTGGGAAAGGGACGGGAAACCACTCAGTAAAAATTTTACTGGAAATTTTGCTTGCATGTAGTGGTTTTACTATCCATAATTTTCGTCGACGATAGGAAAGTTATGGCAGTAAACAACAACAAACACATTGGAGTTCCCCGCCCTGCCAGCAAAATGTTACCCCTGAATTATGGGGAATTATGGCAACCAGCAAAAGTAAGGTTAAGTTCGATGTTTATTTGAAAGCTACGCATTTTAAATGGAAACGGGAGGTAATAATAATTATGTTATTAATTATAACATCACACAAAATGATTTTGTTAGGTGAAATTGAAGTGCTAACAAACGTATTGCTGCGAGAAGGTGATGTGCAGTGACAGTTCGCCATAAAGTGGAAGGGAAAGTACGTGTGAGACACTGATGTGATCGACTTTTTGCGCACGTAAATTTGAATTTCGCTATCCCGCTCACTTTTCCAGTAAAAGTGAAAATGCTCGTGTTTCTAAACCCACCTTTAAATGTAAAAAAAAGTCATATATGTAAGAAAGATGAAAACTTTTATTTAAAAAAAATGCACTAAAAAGGAAAAAAATATATCTCGCTTTTATTTCTGATACACAGCTAATATCTGAGCTGTGCACATATTTATGTTATTTCATTTTATATGCTTTTAAATTTTCTCCCGTTTTTTTTGTATTTCATTAGTATAACTAACAATATAAAATTACGCATATCTTTCGCTACGCTTGTTTATACTTTTACAAACCCTTTGACTTTTGAGTTATTCTTACGGACACCTTGACTTCAGAATCGGATTCAGCGACCCCATAATGAGATTTCTTTCTGGAAAAAATGAAGAAAAGGATAATCATGTTATTATTACAGACTTCTTAACGTCAGAATCGGATTCAGCGACCCGAAAAAACCCCAGATGAGATTTTATCACGACCTCTGCTGTTGATGGGTTGCAACGTAAAAACTTCACAAATGTTGTAATTAGGGATGGAACATCGTTCATAAAACCTGGATATATCGAAAATCGATGTTTATTTTAAAGCGACATCGATGTCAAAAAACATCGTCCTGAAAACATCGATACCTCGATCGATACAATTATTTGACTGGATACTATTTATTATTATTTTATCGATACCTCGATGTTTTTCCGATGTTTTGAAAAAGTTAAATTCAATAAATAATTTAGCCATCTGGTGGATGCTGTACTGTGGGTGGAGTGCACCCAGGTAGAATTAACACGGTTTTAATTCTTCTTATACGTTGAACCACCAAAAACCCGTTAGTTTTCGAGATATTCGCAAAAAACTAATTTTTTGAAATACCGGCATATCGTCATAACGGAGTTCTAGTAAAAGACATAAATGTAGCAAATTTTATTGTCTCCAAGTTTTGTAATACATAAGACTACTGGAAAATGGTTAGTTTCGGAATAAATCGCAAAAAACCGCATAAATTTTAAAAAGCCGCCGTTTTGGTTACTTCCGGTTAACGGATTTCCACATCAGGATCAAACTTCTCTGTAAAATTTCTTGGCTAGCTCTGGTATTTTTTGCGAAATCTTGTAGAAAGATGAAACCGAAAATTGATACCAAAGCGTGTGATTACACGAGGATTTACTTTGAGGCGGCACGTCTTTTCTCATTTCTCTGCCGTGTGCACACGGTTCGCCTTTTTCATTCGCTAAAATCTTTCGCCTTTTTGACGTTAAGACATTGGGATGAAAATAACCTCAAAATTTAACTCAGTTGTAAAATGATTGCAGTGAAATTTGTTAAATTTAATGAAAATATGTATCATATAATAATTGCAGTAACAAGTTTATTATATGCTTCATCAGCAACGGCTCTATTTTTGTGCCAATCTGAAGAAGAAAACTCGGAATTTTCAGATGCGCACGACTCCACAGTAAACAACGAAATGACCAATAAAAGCACAACGAGACACAAACCGGTTTGCAACCGATAATTTTAAGTGAATCTAAACTTCGTTCGCTCTTTTTGGTTTCCCTCCCCACTGCGTCCCTCACCCTCACGAATGACGTGCCGCCTAAAAGTGAATCCCCGTGTAGACAGGCACAATGAAAATTTAAACAAATCTTTAAGTAGAGTGGCTATATTAAATCTATCTAAAAACTAGTCCCTCTAGTCCTAAAATTAGTTTCTCTACTAATTTTATGAAGAGTAATGTTCTAACATCGTGGACAGCAACATCGATATCTCGATATATCGGCCTGTTCAACATCGAGGTTAAAACTCGATATTTTTCAACGATACCTCGATGTTTGCAAAACATTGGCATCCCTAGTTGTAATTCATCCATGGTTCGCAATTCATGTAAAACTGTAGGTGCGAAGCAGGAAAGAAATTGTTATGAAACCTCAATTGGGGAGACCCAGGCTCTTCGAGAGCTGTAGCGCCGAGGCGATGCGGTATTTGAGAAAAAGGTACCTACGTTTCGCCTAATTTTATATAGAAAGCGTAAGGTCGATATCTCCTTGAGACAATTATTTGACTGGATACTATTTATTATTATTTTACTGGACACATTTACCTATTTTTGTCAATACCGTTTTATAAAAAATTGGGGGCTTGGCCGCATCACGATCGTACCCCTACCATCGGGTCGGCCTTCAGCCTTATCGCGACTTCCCCTTCCCGGCCTCGCACTAAATTAGATCAAAACTACTTTTAAATTTCAAAACATACATAATATCTATTAAATGTTAAAGAATCACCAAAAACATTAAGCGAAGAAAACAAAAAAAAACCAATTTATTACAACCAATTAATAGTCGGCCATTCGGTCTTTTTTGTACCTGTTACAGACGAATTTTTGATTTTTTTGATCGTATCGTTTCAAGAAAATTGAAAATTGGAGAATTATCCAAAAATTCTGATTTCTTAATGACATCAATACAAACAATCTCTGACAGCTTCATTCAGAAATTCCATCGCATTTTCTTAGTTGCTAGTGGTTTCATGGTACATGAGGTGGGTCGGGATGGGACGGAGAAACTTGAGTCAAACTGTCACCTAAAACATGATCCTTGATGTCAGAAAGCTCTGCTGGAAGTTTCATTCTAAGTAGTTCTCAAGTTATAACAGACAGACAGAAAGCAATAAACATAATTCGAGGAAACTGATCAGAAAGAAGGGGAACCTTATGTTGACGTATAGTCTAAAATCCGTCCATTCACGCTTGTAAACTACAGGGTTAGGCTCAACTTTTCGAACTGCAACTTTTGAAAAAACCATAATTTTTTTGTTTGAAAATATTTTTATTTATTCCAAAGTACAAAATGTGTGAAAAACATTCAAATTTTAGATTTGATTCATTTTGGCTCGATGTGGCCACCTTTTACCATGATGATTTGCTTCAATCGGTCGTAAAACGCGTTGCAAGCTGCCCGAATGTGATTGGCTGGTATTTTGGCCCATTCGCGCCCAATGGCTTTCTCCAGCGCATTCACACTGGTAAATTTTTTAGTGCGCACCTTGCATTCTAAGATGGACCAGATAGAAAAATCCATTGGGTTTGCGTCTGCCATTCTTGATTTTCACGTGATCGATGTGACGGTGCCGAGTCTTGTTGAAATGTCCATCGCTTGCGACCGAAATGTTTGCTTGCCCATGGCTTCAAAGCACCCTCCAAAACCTTTTCCTGATAATATTTTGCATTCACCTTGACGCCAGGCTCGATAAAAACGATGGGAGAGCGACCATCGGCAATCACGGCCGCCCAAACCATCACTTGGGGTGGATGTTGCTTTCTGGTGGCCAACCGCTGGCTCAAATTATCGTATGAGCGTTCGGTCAAGTAAACACGGTCGTTTTGGGAGTTTACGAATTGCTCTATTGGGAAATTTTTCTCGACGGAAAACACAATATTCGGAAATTCGCCACGTTCGGTCAAAGCAAGTAATTCCTTCGCTCTTTTCAGCCGCTGCTCTTTTTGCGCCACTGTAAGATCATGAGCCTTTTGGAACTTGTAAGATCATGAGCCTTTTGGCTTAACTTTCAGCTCATTTTCAAGTATCCGGTGCATTGATCGTTGCGATATTTTCAGCTCTTTTGCCATTTGATTCCCACTGCGGCGAGGATTTCGCTCAAGCCGCTTCTTCACTTTTCGAACCATCTCACGTGATGTTGCTGTCTTATTATGACCACCACCATGGCGTTTTTTTTATACTGCCAGTATCGTTGTAACGTTTTATAGTGCGAGACACAAAAGATTTATTCACTTGTAAATGATTTAACTGACGAACAATTTCACATTGTGAGTTTCCAGCCAAAAATAATGCAATCACACTATTACGCTTGAATTCCATCACGTACAAAAAACCATAAATAACTTAAAAAGTTTTGGGAAAAAATGTTATCCTTACGGGACCTTCCGTTTCGAATTTTGAAATTCCAAGTCCAGTTTCGTGATAAGCAACCCTGAAAACCTCCCAAAGCGTGTTTTTGCGAGAAAAATTGTAAAAAGGACATTTCCGTTATCCTTACAGGACCTTCCGTTTAGCATTTGAAAAATCGAACACCGGATTCGCGATCAGCGACCTCGAAAACCCCTTAGTGGTAATTGTTTCAAGAAAAATTGGAAAAAGGACATTTGCGTTAACCTTGCAGGACTTTTCGGTTAGAATTTTGAAATTCTAGTAGTTTTTGAAATTCTAGCATAGTTTCGGAGATATAAGGTTCCAAAGATTCCAGAGATAGACACATAGGTAGCCAGCCAGGTAGGTAGCCAGGTCGCGAAAATCCAACTTAATAGAAAGTGTATAAAAAAAACACTTTAAAAAACAAGTTTTATAACCTTATACACTTTCAAAATGCACTAAAAAGTAAAAAACAAGTTTAAAGTTTCACAAAAAAATGTTTTTATAAATTACGTGTTGTTGTGAAAATATAAAGTGTGCTGCGTTGCACAGTATGAAACCGCTATTACAGATTCAAGAGCAAATGCAACGTCACACACTTTATATTTTCACAACAACACGTAATTTATAAAAACATTTTTTTGTGAAACTTTAAACTAGTTTTTTACTTTTTAGTGCATTTTGAAAGTGTATAAGGTTATAAAACTTGTTTTTTAAAGTGTTTTTTTTTATACTTTTTAGTCTTGAATTAGCCTACCAAAAACCTCCAGAAAAGATCTTTCGCGGGAAATTTGAGCAAAAGGAAACTCACGTTATCTTTGCAGGACATTCCGTTATCCTTACAGAATTTCAAATGTCAGAATCGGATTCAGCGACCCAAAAAACCCCCTAATGCCATTTTTTCCCGGGAAAAAATGGGAAAAGGATATGTGCGTCATCCTTACAGGACTTTCCGTTTTGAATTTTGAAAATCTAACACCGAATTCGTGATCAGCGACCCGAAAACCCCCTAATGCAATTTTTTCCCGGAAAAAATGAGAAAAAGGATATTTGCGTTATCTTTACAGGACCTTCCGTTTTGAATTTTGAAAATCTAACACCGAATTCGTGATCAGCGACCCCGAAAACCCCCTGATGCCAGTTTTTCCCGGAAAAAATGGGAAAAAGGATATTTGCGTTATCCTTACAGGACCTTCCGTTTTGAATTTTGAAAATCTAACACCGAATTCGTGATCAGCGACCCCGAAAACTCCCTGATTCCCTTTTTTTTCTGGAAAAAATGGGAAAAAGGATATTTGCGTTATCCTTACAGGACCTTCCGTTTTGAATTTTGAAAATCTAACACCGAATTCGTGATCAGCGACCCCGAAAACCCCCTACAATGTTTGTGAGGTATGTTTAAATAACATGACACAAAAATATTCGGCCGGGATGGCTTCATCTGAAATCCTTATAATTCTAAAGCAATATAATGACGTAACGAACTCAAATGGATTAATATATCCCTCACCCAAATTTTTTGAAATGTGCCGAAAATATGTAACAATTTTTTCTGAGGTTTTTAAGGCTTCGCCACATATTACAAATATTCGGCAAACTATAGTGAACAAATGTATTAATGCAACTGAAGATCAAACTTGGTTCGATGAAACGGACTCTTGTTATCTTCATCGATTAGAAGCATTAAGATTTTTCATCCTAGTTTTATTAAGAAAACATAACAAAAGCTATAATTGCCAATCTGGCAATCATTGGAGACCCGTATGGTGATATTCGTATCAAAATTCGAACAGTTGTACCAAAATTCCACTTTGAAGTCAAACTTTCCAATAAGAATTTTTAAAATTTATTCCAATCGGATTTTGATGTATGGGAGATTTATGTAGAATCATATCCTAAATAACTTTAGTTCTTGGACTTTTTTGATAAAATTCACCGTTTTTGAGATATTCAGAAAAAAAGTTTTCGTTCGTATGGGGGGTACCCCCCCTAATGGTCCATTTTTGCCCATTAACGAACTTAGCCTCGCATTTTACGAAAAACGAATCTGCGCAAAATTTCAAGTCTCTAGCTCAATCCGTGCGCCCGCAATCCGCGCCACAGACGGACGGACAGACAGACAGACGGACAGACAGACGGACAGACAGACGGACGGACATGCAAAATTCAATTTTTTTTATCATTCTAAACACACTGGTGTAATTCATTTTTATGTGTGATGACGGGATCTTGGCGTTACAAACGGTAAGGCAAAGTTAATATACCCTTTGGTTTCACCATACGGGTATAAAAACGGCAAATGGGAAATGGATTCAAAAAAAATTTTCAAAGCTTCCAAACTACAGTAGAATCCCGATAATTCGTACCCCGATAATTCGTATATCCCGCTAATTCGTATGAATTTGCTGGTCCCTTGAAAAAAATCCCGATGATTCGTACCCCGATAATTCGCATATCCCGCTAATTCGTATGAATTTGCTGGTCCCTTGAAATACGAATTATCGGGATTCTACTGTATAATAAAAATATTATTAATATTACCAATTCATAGTTTTAATTATTAAGTATTTATTTTATCTTATAGTGAGACTCACTCTAATTAAGCACCCCGAAGGGATCAGATAACCGCTACGTCCAAGTCGTTGATCCTGGATAACACTAAATGCGGAACATTTTTTGAAGATCTATATCGTTTTCAAATATTTCTTTGCTCTGAATTTCATAGATTTTTTAATGAAAATGTAGGGAAAATTGCATGACACAGGGAAAATATAGCTACGAACCAACTTTCACTATTCGAACCTCAGAAGAGATCCTTGTAACCCTTTTACAAATTAAATAGTTATGAGACAACATTTTTTTAAAGGTATTTTTGAATTTCTGAAATCGAGGCCTTTCCAATGATATGTCACATGATATACATGTAAAATTAAAAACTTGAATAACACTGTTCAAGATTTGAAAAATTGTCAATTAAAAAAAATGTATCATCGAAAATCAAACAGTTTACCAATAAATCTATTCTATTCCAAAGAAAAATGAAATCGTCAAAAAAACCTTGTACGAGTAAAACATCATTGCATTATAAGTCTACTTTTAAGTTAAGAAAAACGCAAAATTTATATTTCAAACTAAAAATTCATTCAATGCATCGACGAAGAATAAAATGCCGAAACGAACCGACTACGATCGTTTGCTAGATATCCTCTTCCCTTTGTGCCTTTCGGCGATCAAATAGAATGTTGGATTTACTTGTTTGTTTTTTCTATTTCGCCTTTACCATCATTGCATGCGACTTCAATTTAGAGTGGCAATGAAAGCTTTCAAGCTCTGCCATGAGCCAACAAAAGCGTTTTGTCAGTTACGACTGTCGGCTACGAGTTAAAAATGGGTTCAGATGCTACTATGGGCACTGGTTATCTGAGTATGTTTATTTGTGATAGAAGGATATAGCAGGGCGAAAAGTTTCCTTTATGATCGACTTGTCCAACACTGAAAACCATATTCAAATCCCTTCAGTGGTTCAGAAGATAACATGCGAGGGGTAAAAGAGGAGCCAATACCGGGACCTATTACAAAAAAGAACATTTATAATTTTTTTTTTGTCTAAGTTGGTGTAATAGTTCTTGAGTTTATGCGTTACAGACAAACACATTTCTTTCATCGGCCAAACCCGATTTCGGGTATCCCCGATACGAACGAAAACTTTTTTTGCGAATACCACAAAAACGGTGCATCTTATCAAAAAACTGCAAGCACAAAAGTTATTTAGGATATGATTCTACATAAAACTTCCATACATCAAAATTCGATTGGAATCGGAAAAATCTTGTTGAAAAGTTTGACTTCAAAGATTGGCAATTATAGCTTTTCTTGTGTTCCTTTTAAAATATTGTTTTTTGGAAGAGGGAAGGAGTGAGGGGAGGCCGTGGCCTCAACCACCCACAATTTAGCGCTTAAACACAGATTAAAGTTGTCTATTTTAAACCCAGTTTAGCTTAAACATATTTTTCTATGACCGCGTTAGATAATTATCTCAAGCGAACAGACCGAGCAGATCATTTTTACTCGACCCTAATAATATCGATATAATTTTGCGACAGTTCGAGTCGTCTTAAAATAACCTTAAATTTTAAACAATCCGCTTACTGTTTCGTAGATGACAGCTCCCTTGACTCCTCTTACCATTTCAACTCACCTGTAGCATTGAATGCCATTGCAGTTCGATCAAAACGCAATGAGCAAATTAGATCTTTGAATTCTGATTTAAACACAATTCTGGCTTGGGGCAGAATCAACCGTGTGGAATTCAATGTATCTAAACCCCAATCAATGCCGTTATCAATGAAAGGCGAAAAATCTCCCAAAACGGTCGAATTTTTGAGTGAGTCCATTAATGACTCTAAAAACATCAGAATACTGGGCATTGAAATAAACGAGAAGCTTCAATGGAGCGATCATATTTTCAAAACTGCAAAGGAAGCATCACAGTGCCTAGGCGGGATGTTGCAACAAATATTTCACACCAATCGAGGTGCTCAGCATCTACAAGACCTACATTCGACCGAGATTTGAGTATAATTCGAACATTTGGGCTGGAGTACCAAAAACTGTCCTGCAACTGCTTGACCAAATTCAAAAACGTGCGATCCGACTTATTGGAGACAAGTCTTTGACAGATTTATTACCGTCTCTCCAGCATCGTCGCTCTCAGCATATTATTTATTTTTTTTTTGTGCCAATTTTTCCTTAGCGACGACGAATTCATTCCTTGCACTTTCAGTACTGTGGTGTGTAGTTGGTAAAGGTAATGGGGAACACAAACAAAAAACTTTCACTCCTTTTTCATATTTTTATTTTAGTTTAAAACTTGACTTCTTAATCTCTTTTTTAACAACTCTACTTTTAGACTCGACTTTAGAAAACTGCTCTTCTTAAACTAACTCTACAAAACTAACTGTTCCAACTAACTGTTCAAACAAACTTTTCCAACTAATTCTTCCAAAATCAACTCTCTAAACTTAAGCTTACAATTACTTACTTTTATAACTACTCTAGGCGGACGTTGAATTCTTCCGCTTACATAAATGTTACAATATTCTTAAAAACATATTCAATTATTATTAAAACATTTCAAGGTCTTTCCTAGTCCAATGGTTTTATTTTCGATCAATACTTCATTTCATTCCATGACCGTGAATTCTACCTTCTGCTGTGTCAACAAAACTTAGGTGCATTGGATTGCCTCACTGAATTGCATGAGTGACTTAATTGTGATAATGATACGACAATTGTTTATGTTATCATATTTCAGTTCTTGTGTTTAAACATCTGTCGTTCCGTGTGTGGACATTTGACCGATTTTTTAAATAGCTCATAATTAGGGCCCGGATTATATGCATTTATTATTGCAAAAATATGCAGTTATATATGCAATAAAAAAGTTCAAAATATGCAAGTAAATATGCAATAAAAAAGTTCAAAATATGCATATAATTTTAAATTTGTAAGGATTTAATAATTTTGTAAACTTTATTAAAAAAAAACAAATAACAAATTTATAACTTAAATTAACTTCACGAGAAATATTCTGCTCCCAACTAACGAAGATGATTGCGACGAAAACGTTCCTTTGGCTGATTTAAAACGGATATGGAGTAAAGATTGAAACAAAAACAACAAACATGGAGTAAAGATGTTGAAACTGTCATTGCAGATGTATCCGTACTTTTAAATTCGATTCGAAATTCAGAATGTATCTCTATTGGAAGAACCTTTACAACAAAGGGCTGTACTAAAAAATATTGGGAAGAAACAAACAACATTGTATAATAATTATTTTGCTGAAAAATTAGCTGTAATTTATGGGCCTTACCAATGAACATTTATCAAGTCCAGTTTACTTAGTTTTGAAACTAGCAAATTACTACCAATGGCTAATTTAATTTTGACTCTAACAAAAAATAAAGTATGTTAGTCCAGATTAAGTTGTTACTAATAAGTGAGCGACAATTCGTTGTAAAGAGACATTAAATTTTAGTACTAAAATTCACTAGTCTTAAGACGGCTCTATGCCTTTAAAAAAGCTACTTTTCAGTAACATAAAGAGATATACTTCTTTCAGTTATATTAACATTCTATTTATATTAACACCAAGTGTGCAGCAATTAGGTAATATACATAAGTGAGCTTATACTGTATTTTCAAATACTTAAAATATGCACTTAATATGCATTTATATGCTTTTACGTGCATTTATATGTTTTTATGCATTTATGCAACATAATGGTAAATATGCATTTATATGCAAAGAAAAATTGGTTTTTTTGGATCTGAAACCCGCAAATCATATAAGTAACTCATAATAAATGCGAAATGCAACAAAAAAAAATCTATGCATTTATGCAAAATCCGGGCCCTACTCATAATCAAAGTAGGAAGTCCAATTACATCTGTTTTCAAATAGTTGACTGAATTATATCTGAGAAATGAAGCTTAAATGTTTTTAATCAATGATCATGATCATTATGATTAGAATCCTAACATACCATCCCCCTTGAAAAAAGAAAATGTCGCTTTTCTTTATAAATATTTCACATTGTCTTATACAGTATATATTAAGTTTTTGTCATAAAAATTAATGTCCAGAACAAATAGTGTTTTACATTATCAAAAATTAAACCATTTTATATTTCTTATTGACTATAGAAAATTTTTAATTTATTACGTATATAATTATATATTTATATTAATGTTATTACTTTTGTTCGTAAATTTTGATTAAGCTCTTTTTATCAAATTAATTTTATTTGTTGTGTATCTTTACGATTTTCGGTGTTGTTAACCTAATGGTTATTCGATTAAAAGGACTGGGTACCGAATCTAAATTATCTATTGTTATAGGTACTCTATTTGAAACTTTCTCATAATTATCCTCTGTCGGTATTGGAGTGTTTTTTGGCATTTTTTCACACAATTGATTTCTTTAAACGTTTTTTTGTTTATATATATAAATATCATAGTTTAACTTAAGTACTCTCTGTCACTAATTACTTATTTATGACATACATTCAATTTAACAAAACATTATTTTTGATTTAAACAGCTGTGTTAAATACTGTTTTTTTTCTCTAAAATTTTCCCGTTTATATACATGTATGCAAGTATTCTAAATACTTTTAACGTTTTTATATAATTCTCGGTTATAATAGACTATTATTCATTAAACAGTTTTAAACGGTTATTATGGATACGTTTTTTTCGTTTGTTAACCATAATGATTGTGTTAATTTCGTTCGGAATCTCTACAACGGTAAATGGGCCTAACCGTACTTGTGAAAGTTTTCCTTTTTTGGCAGCATCTTTTACTAAAACTTTGTCCCCAACGTGGAATTTGACGGGATAAACCTTTCTATCGTAGTAGGTTTTTGTCTTTGCCTTACTGTTTTGTAAATTTTCCCTGACGATTTTATACGCGGATTGTAATTTGGATTTTAAAGCTAAAACATAATTGTCATAGTTGTATAATGGTTGAGGTTCATGTTTAAGATCAGTTGGAATCGATGGGGTGTAACCATATAATACTTCCATGGGGGTGAATCCCGTGCTACGATGAACAGTTGTATTATGGACAAACATGGCCTGTCGTAAATGATCGTTCCATGTTCTATCGTTTTTATCGACGAATGTTCGAAGGTATTCTACTAAAGATTTATGCGATCTTTCTAACGCACCATTGGATTGTGGGTGGTAGGCCGTTGTCTGGACCTTTTTTACTTTTAACAATTTAGACAGTCTTTTAAAAATATCGCTCATGAAATTGGAGTCCTGGTCTTTTACGACTAAAGAAAGAATACCATATCTACTATTTGATCAAAAAAAATTTTTGCAACTGTGGAGGTTTCTAAATCATTAATTGCGTAACAATCTGTAAAACGAGTTAAATCGTCTTCAAAAGTCAAAATATATTTTTCTCCGTTAACAGTTTCTTCCAAAGGACCTACTATATCTAAATAAACTTTCTAAAATGGTCTCGTAGCGGTATTTGGAATTACCATTGGCATCATATGCATGCGACCGCTTTTATTTTTCTGACAGGACGGTGTGGTGTTCCGGGTTGGATAGAATAGTTGAGCAGCGGAGATCGGAAGATCGCGATGTCTTCAACGAAGAGTCGAACAGTAAAATAAATTGCACGGTTCGGGTGGAGTAGCAAGTTAATGCACGACTCCGATATAGAGTAGCAAAATGAATTGCACGACTCTTTAATGCAAAATAAAACGCATGACAGAATAGAATCGACTGTAATTTCTTTATTGATCAACTTTCTTTTTATAACCCAAAATTGCTTAATTGCTAAATTACATTAATTACTTACTCACTATGGCTGGGTGCAAAGGTAAAATATGAATTTAGCATAAGACGTGATTTATGCTTAGTTATCACCTATCGAATATTTAAGCAGTGGTTACACTGAATCTTGGATAACTCATATTTTACCACGACGGACAGTTTTAATATATTTTGCAATATTTTTTCCCATATTTTTCCATTTATATTGTTTTTTTATATTCCGAAAAGTCTTAAAAATCCCTTGATGACCGCCTAATGGATTGTTGTGAAACGCTCTCAATATCTCTTTGATATCTTCAGAATTCGTTATTTCTATTACTTCATTTTTTTCTCCCGATAAAATTTTTAACGGATCCTGAGCTATATTAGTTGTATTTTCGTTATTGTCCCTAGTTAAATTTTCTTCCTGTTCTATGGCTTTTCTTTGTGCTCTAGTTACTGCTAGAATGGTTTTTTGATTCTGACTATTTTCTTCTTGATTTACCGTATTATCTTGTGGTATCCTACTTAAAGCGTCAGCAACCTGATTTAATTATCCTGCTTTATATTCAATAGTGTAATCATATTCCGAAAGTTTATGCCGCATTTTTACCAACCTGGATGTTGTATCTTTTACTCTACATTCCCCAATTAAAGGTTTATGATCTGTTAGAATAACACCTAAAATTTTTTGTTGCCCAAACTATGGCTAATAATTCCTTTTCGATAGTGGAATATCTACGCTCGGCTGGATTGAGAGATCTTCTAGCATATGCTATTGGGTGTTCGACCCCATTTTCACCTTGAGATAAAACTGCACCTAAAGCTTCGTTACTGGCATCGGTCGTTAACGTAAAAGGTTTCAAGAAATCTGGATATCGCAATAACGGTGGATTAATCAATTTTTCTTTCAATTCTGCGAATGCTTTTTCACATTCCTGAGTCCATTTGAATTTTGTGTCTTTACAAAGTAATTTATTTATGGGTTCCGCGATCTTCGAAAAATTTGGGATAAATTAGCCAACCCTAAGAATGATTGGACTTGCCTAACCGTTTTTGGAACTGGAAAAGTTTGAACGCAAGACGTTTTGGCAGGATCGGGCAAAGCGCATTTTTCGGAGCAAACGTGCCCTAAATACATTTCTCCAATTGTAATTTTAAATTAAATTTCGATAAACGACTAAAAACTTCGCGTAGTTTTCTATTATGATCAGTTAAATTTTTCCCGTGGATGACTATGTCATCCAAATACACGAAACACTTCCAATCTTGGAGGCCTGATAGAACAAAATTCATCATATTCTGAAAAGTAGCAGGAGCTCCGGTCAAACCGAAAGGCATTCTTTTAAACTGATATGACCGAAAATAGTCCTAAAAGCTGTTTTTGGCCTATCTTCTTTATCAACTACTACTTGGTGATATCCACTCGCCAAGTCAAGTGTAGTGAAATACCGTGAGTGACCCAGTTGGTCAAGAATGTCCTCGATTCGGGGTAGAGGGAAAGCGTTCCCAACAGTAACTTCATTTAATTTCCGGTAATCTACTACTACGCGCCAGCGCTTTTTTCCATCTGGCCCGGCCTTTTTGGGTACCACTAAAAGCGGTGAGTTCCAAGGACTTTTACCTGGTTCTATTATGTCGTTTTCTAACATATCTTCAACCTTTTGTAAAATAACTTGACGTTGAGTCTCTGGTAATCGATATATTTTCTGGTTAATGGGCGCTTGACTATCCTTTACTGGTATGTTATGGGTTTGCGCTGTAGTATGTGACAATTTATCTCCCGTGAGATGAAATAATTCATTATATCCAGAACAAATTTCAATTATGGCACTTTTTTCTTCCTCGTTATACTCTTCGTTTAAATTTAAACCTTTTATAATTTCCGCAATTCTCCAATTTTCTTTCGTATATCCTGTAGGTTTAGTTTTATTTTCATCTATATATCCTCTTGAATTTAATTTCTTTTCCGTCTCGTACTTTATATCTTTGTCTATTTCCTCATCTTTTCTATAAAATATATTTCTTTTAATCCCATAATTATTTAATATTCTTATATTTTCTTCTCTTATTCGCGTCACATCATTATATGTATCTTTTTCATTTTTTACTATTTCGTTTCTCATAAAACAACCATTATTATTCACCTGTACTTCATTATTAACCTTAAATCTATTCATTTTTCCCATAACACCATTTATTTCACCATGTTTCTGTAATCTCGTTAAAATATCTTTACTATTCTCTTTATCAAAATCTTCACATATATCCTCATCTAATTCACAAATAAAAAACTCTGATGCCGGTTCCATTTTCGGCCTATAATTTTCTAATATTATATCTTCATTATTCATATTCAAAACACTAACTTTAGCTACATTATCTTTACGCTTAATCAAACAGTTTCCCATATATACCCCTGGCTTTATTTCTTCTGCGTAACATATTTTCTCTTGATCATCGTTTACTTTAACTAATACAATCTTTTCACTTCGAGCGGGAATTACTGCTTTAAAATCTAATTCGTTTGAAAATAGTGATTTGTTTCCGAAATCGGTATCCTTTTCTCTCTGAGTCTCTAGAATACTTCTTTCTTGTGGTGCAGAAAGTGTGTTTGACTTACTTATCGAAACGCCTTCAAGGTTAAATTCACCGAAAAAAGATTCCAAATAAAAATCATCGGTTTTACCCCAGATATTAACTTCTCTCGGAGTCTCATTAATATCCTTAAAAGACTTATTCAAATAGTTAGACGGTTTAGTATTTGATTTGTTGGCCAATTGTGAATGTGAATTTTCACCATGAACACAAATACTAATTTCTTGTGAGTGCAATTCTCCATATTCAACACAATTTTTACCCGTGGAATCGATCCCCTCAGGGTGATAGGACTCCGGTTTGCACAAGTGCTCCAAACAAGATGGGCTTGTCTTCTCAGAGTCATTAGTACCTCCTGTAAAGCTAATTGTCCCCTCAGGGTAAACTTGTGGCTGGTCGATGTCCCCCACGTAATTGTCAAATACTTCATCGTGTTCAGTCTGACACTGACACCTTTCTGTTGCTTCTGTAGCATATTTTCCTGGATACATTGGTAATTTTATCCCTTCCCGTGGAAAAACGATCTGGAAAAACGACCTTCTATGTTTATATGCTTCGTTAAAATATCGCTTCCAATTAAACCATCCCCTGGCAAATGTACATCTTCTTCTAAAATTTTCTCGCTTAATTTTATTGCCTGACTGGGGTGCTTGTAGCCGGCCGTTGTCCGTTTCCCGAAACATTTAGATTTTCCCAACGTTCCTTTAATCTACATTCATTTGTAACATGATGTGGACTCAAACAGAAATTTCACGGATTTGATCTAGTTATTTGTAACAAATTAGTGGATTCTGATCAAAATTCCTATCTTGGTTACTTCTATTCAAGCCATTTGGTTCCTTATTAAAATTACTTTGATTATTACTGTTAAAATTTCTATTTTGATTATTATAATTCCTGTTAAAATTGCGCTGATAATTGTTATAATTTACGTTTTGGCTATTAAAACTGCGTTGATTATTACTGTTATAATTTCTGTTTAAATTATTCGGGTCTCTATACCAAAATATTCTGTGTTAGAATTTAAACCATTGTTAACGTATTGATTCATGTTTGAATTTAGTTGATTATTGCTAGGTATTACGTGTTCGTTTTCGAATTTTTCTATTGAACTTACTTTTGCTGTTAGTTCGACAATATTTCCTTCCTGCGTAATGGGCATAATGCCTTAATGCTGAATTAAGCAAGCCATGCTTGAACGTGTTTAACGCTATCTTGTCGTATTCCTGGTCAAACTCTTTCCGTGCACCGGGGTATAATAGACTGATGGCCTCCTTACATAAACTAAGTTGCTTCATTAAGGTGGGTTTAGAAACACGAGCATTTTCATTTTTACTGGCAAAGTGAGTGAAATGCCAGATTTCTTATGACTTTTTCACCAAGCGGGAAAGGGACGGGAAACCACTCAGTAAAAATTTTACTGGAAATTTTGCTTGCATGTAGTGGTTTTACTATCCATAATTTTCGTCGACGATAGGAAAGTTATGGCAGTAAACAACAACAAACACATTGGACTTCCCCGCCCTGCCAGCAAAATGTTACCCCTGAATTATGGGGAATTATGGCAGCCAGCAAAAGTAAGGTTAAGTTCGATGTTTATTTGAAAGCTACGCATTTTAAATGGAAACGGGAGGTAATAGTAATTATGTTATTAATTATATCATCACACAAAATGATTTTGTTAGGTGAAATTGAAGTGATAACAAACGTATTGCTGCGAGAAGGTGATGTGCAGTGACAGTTCGCCATAAAGTGGAAGGGAAAGTACGTGTGAGACACTGATGTGATCGACTTTTTGCGCACGTAAATTTGAATTTCGCTATCCCGCTCACTTTGCCAGTAAAAATGAAAATGCTCGTGTTTCTAAACCCACCTTTACTCTGTGTTCAAAATCGAACACACTTTCATTATACTGTTGTTTACAATTATGCAGTTCATCACAAAGTTCTACCAGGGATTTTTTTGGCAAATATTGTTTGGAAAGTATTTCTTCCAAATCCTCGAAACGTTCAATTTTATTATTGATTGCCAATTGAAGTGCTTCACCTGACAGTCTAAAACTGGGTAGAAGTTTTACAAAAATAATTTGTTTTTCAGCTTCTAAAGTATTGTGGTATGCCTTTGTTGTCGTCAAGTAATGATGTAAAACAGAATCTCTGTTTTGTGCACACTCGCCCGAAAATTTTGGCAAATTTCTGGCAATAAATTCCGCAATTCTTTGCGCGGCATCCGCTTCGTAACTTTGAATTGTTTCATCGCTTTTTCCAGTCATGATCAGATTTTTAGTTGTCCTAACTTGTTGAAGTTTAACTTTTAAAAGTTCGTTTTGCGAATTTAATTTTGTAATTTCTTGTTCTAAACCCGTGATTTTTTTTGGAATACGTTATACTATTACTCTCTTGATTATTTCCAATACTACTAATTTTCCCTTCAAAAATACTTGACCCTAATATACTTTCTTCTGCCTCTTCTATTAGGCCCTTGCTCTTTTTTCAATTCCCTATTCAAAAACCCGTTATTTTCCTTTAAATTATTTATTTCTTCATGTAGCAGTATTTGTGTTTTATTTATTGAATCGATGTACACATCAAAAAGACTTTCAGTTAACCTACCTAATTTGTTTTTTCAATTCGTCGTACTCGTGAGCTGCAACTTTTGTCTTAAGGGGAGAAATACATGTAAATGCTCGAAAATCAGTAATTTTTCGTGAATTTTTTTGAGGGTGATAAAATAATTAAATCATTTTACACTTTTGACATAATTTAAGGACATGTGTCTGGTAATAAAAACAATTTTTTTTATTTTTTTTTTATTACAAAATGGCGGCGGTACAGTCCCTCCACGAAGGCCGTTTTTTGCCGAAGTCGTAAAACGGCTGCCATCGCCCAGCTTTTTCTATTGGTCTGAAATCAAAAAACTAAAAATATTTCGATTACTGATGAGTTAAGGCATAGAGTAAACCTATAAAATTGAGAAAAAGTACGAAATAAAAAATTTGGTACACTTTTTAATACAACATTCGTATTTTCGCCTATTTTTTTCGACCGTTTTTGCCCCCTTAAAATTGTTTATTTATGCAAAATGTGTAATATTTTAGGTTTATTCTATGGATAATTATGTTGACTAAAACCACTCAAAATTTCAGCCCGATCGGTTAATTACTTTTTCAGCTGCAGTGGCAGCCGTTTTTGAAAACGTAGTTTCGAGAAAATCGCGTTTAAAGTTTTAGGACGATAAAACTATTAGTTTTTGCGACTTACCGATCAATCAGCAATTCCAGGCGCATACAATAGCCCTTCAGCTTCTTCGAAAAGCTGATTATCTTCCAGTTGTTGCTGTTTCCTGGTAGTACGGGCAGCTTTTGTCTCGCTTTGGCTCATCCTGTTCTGTCGTGTAACGCGAGCTTCGTCCGTGTTTTTGGCAAAATTGAGAGCTTGATTTCCGACAACGATGTCCAGTTGGTTCATCAGCCTCAATATTGAATTGTAGCCTTCGTTGAATACTCCGGCTGCAATGCAGGCTGATAACTCGATGATTTTTTGACCAGAATGTAAGTGTTTGGGGGTCAATCGCCAGATGGTGGAGTTAAAACGTTCGTTCGCATAACTATACAGTTACCTGCTATATACACATATATTATGTAACTGTGTAGGTACGTATACGAAAGAAAAGGTTCGTACGAAGAAATTGTAAGTCGATTTTGGACACTTGGCAACGCAGAATCTGCCCGCTCGGCTCAAGCGCTTCAGGTACGATTCCGGCGTTCCACGAGCGCTCTCGACTATGGGCTATTTCTCCGTAAATATGTCATATTTCAACTTGATACTTCGCCATAATACTTTTAAGGGATGATACTTTTGAAATATGAAAAAAAAATATGATTTTTTGAAGATTTTTCATGTATTTCTCCCCTTAAGTTCTGAAAGTAATAGTTCTTGAAAGTACCCTAATTCTTCCGTAATTTTCTTAGCCTCGTTCTTGTAAAATTCTTGCCTTTCTCTGAACACTTCAATATCTATTTGCAGTTTTTTAATTTCCTCAACTTCTTCTTTTGTAAGTATGTTTTCTCTGCGTCTTCCCGGCATTTACTCTCCACTGAAACTTGATTTTTACTCTATTCCCTTTTTTTATATATAAAACTTCCGAACAAACGCGTGGCTTAATCAACTTTCAAAACAAAATACGACATAATTCTTTGTACTTATGGATAATTTATACTAATGGATAGTTTTACATAACTTTCTTACATACCAATAATCAAAATCTCCATTGTTGATTGGTGTCGGCTGCTGAATTTTTAACTGTCTGCTGCTAGGTGATTTCTTCTGTTCTGCTGTTGAATGGTTAATTGTCTGCTGGTCTTATTGCCTCTTGAAAGATGATTTAAAGCTGATTCTACTGCGCCTTTTCTGATTTAAGATGATCCTTCGTTGATTTTTATCTCGCCTCTTGAAAGTAGATCTAGAAATGACGGATTTTGTGAGAATCGTTCTAGTGATATTTCACAGTATTCTGCCGATTTAAAATTGATTTTTTTTACGCCTCTTAACAGTTGAATTGGTGATGATACTATTTTGTTTTTATTATGCCTCTTGCAAGAAGATTTTGCACGAATTTTTATTCTGCTTCTTTATTTGATGACTGTTTTCCATTTTGTTTCTCGTTGTCTATTCTATCTATTTATCTTTGTTGTTTTAATTCATCTGCTTCGTCTTTTCAAATGTTATTTCACTACACCATTTTCTCGTTTAATGTTCTGCCAATACTCTTTTACACCACTTTAAGGAAGTTTGAGGTTCGGTTTGAAAATGTAAAAAAAAAATATTTGACAAATCGCTGTCCGGCTGCGCCAATTATGTGGTGTGTAGTTAGTAAAGGTAATGGGGAACACAAACATAACACTTTTACTCCTTTTTCATATCTTTACTTTAGTTTAAAACTTGACTTCTTAATCTCTTTTTTAACAACTCTACTTTTAGACTCGACTTTAGAAAACTGCTCTTCTTAAACTAACTCTACAAAACTAACTGTTCCAACTAACTGTTCAAACAAACTCTTCCAACTAACTCTTCCATAATCAACTCTCTAAACTTAAGCTTACAATTACTTACTTTTATAATTACTCTAGGCGGAAGTTAAATTCTTCCGCTTACATAAATGTTACAATATTCTTAAAAACATATTCAATTATTATTAAAACATTTCAAGGTCTTTCCTAGTCCAATGGTTTTATTTTCGATCAACACTTCATTTCATTTCATGACCGTGAATTCTACCTTCTGCTGTGTCAACAAAACTTAGGTGCATTGGATTGCCTCACTGAATTGCATGAGTGGCTTAATTGTGATAATGATACAACAATTGTTTATGTTATCATATTTCAGTTCTTGTGTTTAAACATCTGTCGTTCCGTGTTTGGACATTTGACCGATTTTTTAAATAGCTCATAATCAAAGTAGGAAGTCCAATTACATCTGTTTTCAAATAGTTGACGGAATCATATCTGAGAAATGAAGCTTAAATGTTTTTAATCAATGATCATTATGAATGATCATTAGAATCCTAACAGTAATTCCAAATCGAAAATCCTGATTCTTTTTTCGTTTTGTTGGAAAAGTCGAGAAAAATTTTGGCGAAAAGCGGGAATATCGGAAAAAGTGAAATTTGCATTTGGTAATCGGATTATGGTATGGAACGAGAAAATATTGTATTTGGAACTGAAAAAATGGATAATTTGGTGATAATGTTATCGCCAACAGATGGTGTTACGCTCTCAGACTTACGTTTGACAGCTGAGCAATATATTCGCTCTTTCCTCATTGATGATCGATGCGAAGCGGTTGTTTATCGATATAGTGTCCACATTATCGCTGTTTTTCCCACCTTTAAATCGTCGAAAGTATTTTATTTTGTGATCAACGAAGTGAATCAAGGTACTCAGTGACCAAGTGAAATTAAATGAATTGGTGTTGAATTTTGTGTGTGAGGTTACATCAAATCTGGACGGCACATCAAATCTGGACTTGCATCAACTCAAATTTCCTTTATTCATCCACTGTTTTTGTGCGATTTGATAATTTAAATTATTCATTTTGTAGAGAACGAATTTAAATAACGTATTTTGTCACCGACCAATTCGTTTATTTTAAAAAAACCTATTTGTATGGGAGAGGGAGGTAGGAGTGGTCCAACTTGATAGATAAGTTGTATAAAATCATATTCTAAACACATTTCGTCTTTATAAACTTTTCGATACGAGGAACCTTTTTCAAGAAAATAAGGAAAAAGTATTCAATTTGTATCGGGGAGGGGAAAGAGGTAGTCTAAATGAATTTTGATGTATAGATAAGTTATGTAAAATCATATTCAAAAGACATTTTAGCTTTATAAATTTTTCAATGCGATTCACCGTTTTCGAGAAAATTGCGAAAAAAGTTTCATTTATATGGAGAAGGGAATGGTCCGATTTTGCCAGTTCAAGAACTTAGCATTGCCATTTACGAGAAACGCAACTGTAAATATTTCAAATCTCTAGCTCAATCCTTCCGAAGTTATGATATTCACGGATATATAGACGGACAGGCGACAGAGAGACAGACGGACAGACAGAGGGTCGGACATGCCACAATCAAAATCCTTGGTCATTCCTAACACCCTGGTGTAGTTCATTTTTGTGTCCAGCGATTGGTTTGATAGGTTACAACTAAATCTAATATACTTCAATATGATTCTCATATAGTGTGAAGGTCCCCAATCTGGAGTGCAGGAACAAACTTATTGTGGTACGAGAGCGTTTTTATACCCGTATGGTGAAACCAAAGGGTATATTAAATTTGCCTTACTGTTTGTAACGCCAAGATCCCGTCATCACACACAAAAATGAATTACACCAGTGTGTTTAGAATGATAAAAAAAATTGAATTTTGCATCAACGTCCGTCCGTCTGTGGCGCGGATTGCGGGCGCACGGATAAAATCCTTTTGTTTTAAAATCCCTGTATTGTTCATTTGTACGTCCTATCTTGGTATATGCTAGTGTAGTGTGGATGCCATTTTATCAAGTTCACGCGAAAAGACTCGAATCAATTCAAAAACGCTTTATAAGATTCGCTTTGAGGTATCTTACAGTTTTTCATTTTCATGATGCTCACAAATTGAACGATGTAAAAATCTTTAAACTCGTTTATCTCTAACTAGGGGCTGCGCCCGAACCGCTTCGCGGCCTTCGTCCTCGAATCATACACAGTTGAAAATTTGGGTATAAAATTTATCCTTTTTTGATAAATTTTCCATATAAAGTCATTCTATACCAAAATTGTAATAGAATTAATAAATTATGAAATATTAAAGGCACTGATAAATAAAAAGTATAAATTTTATCCTGAGTTTTATAAAAACAGCCAATTTTGATTTGGTTCAAAAATTCAATAGAACTTTGGTATAAAATTAATATATCAATTTATAAAATACGCAAGCATTTTCTTTTGTTGTGATATAATTCGCATTTCGAAAGAAATTTCAAAGTTGGTATATATACTTCATATTGCATATAAAAACTATCAAGAAGAAACTAAAATATTCTATAAGGCAAAAGGTAAATGAATTTGTATAAGTAAATGGAAACAAAAATGTTAAAGGGTACCCAGCAAGATTCGGAACTAGTTACGTAACTAGTGGAGTAACGTGATAATTCACTGTTACCCTATGCGTGAATCTTCTTAGATCGTTGGGAAAAAACTCACGTGCAATTGACAATCTGTGTGAATGTCTATCGCACTTACTCCAACACCAAACGTATATAAGTATGTCTTGCTCTAGCAATGTAGAAACGAGACAGCCTTATGATTATTAGGTGTGAGATGAAATGAGACAAAATATGTGAATATTTTGTTACCAGTAACGCTAAAAGTAACATGTGTTACTTTTAGCGTTACTGGTAACAAAATACTCCAATAATTTTATTTTTTTAAAGTGTTTTCCGAATCCTCATTTCTTGTGTTTTCCGGATCCTGTTGGCGACGCAGGAGCGTTTGCTATTCCCAATGAAATTTCTGCGGAAGCAACACCGAGTGGAAATTCTACAATTTGAAGATCCGAGTTCAAATTAAGGAATTGCCGAATCATTCGATGTTGCTTTCGCAGATATGTCACTGGGAATAACAAAAGTTGATGCAAGAACAGAATGGTTGGATGGAATGGCATTAGTTTGTCTCTCTTCGTCCAATAGCGATGCGAAAGTAAATAAGAATATTTGTTATTATGTTTTTCGCAGGCTTCTCGGTCAGTGGATTGGAGTGAAATAAAAAAATTTATTTTTTATTCTCAATTCCCAACGTTTCGGTTTTATTTTAAACCATCTTCAGGGGAAAAAACTACAAAAAAATCTTTTTTAATGTTGATTATTTTACATAATATTGACTAGTCAAAACTTACATGAGTTTAAATGAACTATGGGCGAGTATTTATGTTACGTGATTGTTTTAGCAAATTTTCATCTTGTCAAGAAGTTAAAAAAATAAATAATTAAACAAATAAATAAAAAATAAATAACATAAAAAACGGATGGTTCTACAAATACTGTACGGAAAAAATATTTGACTAGTCGTTTGAAGTTTAGTTAGTAGGAAGTACGATAACGGTTATTTTTAACGTTTTCTTTTTAAAGTTTTGGTTTTTTAGCTTTTGGTTCGTTGTGTTGGGATTTTGATTTTCTTTTTCTTTTTTGTGTGTTGTCTAATAAGGCACAATATACAGCAGCAATTTCGTCTGTGTCACGTTTGATGTTGTATGTATCTTCAGTGTAAATATGTAGCATTTCTATTGTTAAACGTTTGTTGTAATGATTTTCTGTTTGTAATATTTTTGTGTTATCAAAGTCTGGTTCATGTCCTAATTTTGTACAATGTTCTACAAGGGCTGTTTGTGGTATAGATGTGTCTAGGTTATTTATTTTTCTCTTGAGGTCATTTTTGTGGTTGTTTAATCTTTTTTCGAGGTGTTGTTTTGTCTGTCCCACGTAATTTAAGTTGCAATTTTCATGGCTTTTACTGTCACCTTTGCATGGTATTTTGTATATTACATGTGTTTTTTTGTTTTTAGGTATAGGGTCTTTGAGTTTGTTGAAAATGGTGCGGAGAGTAGTTTTAGTTTTGAAAGCTAAATTTAAATTTGGTGCGTGTTTTTTAATTACTTTTACTATTTTGTCAGTTACACCACCAGTATAAGTCAAACTTCGGTAGATTTTTTCATTTTTATTTTGGTTATTGTGTTGTTGTGATGGTTTTTTGGATTGTCCCATGATTATTAATTTATTTATAATATTTTTTGGGAAATTGTTTTGTATAAGGATGTTTTTCAATTTGGTTTTGTTTGCGCTGTGGAATTCAACCGGATACTAAATTTTCACTCAAACCACCCATATTTTCAGAAAATAAATACAGCAAAACAGTTAATAGATTCAAGTTTTTTACTTAGCTCCAAAAAATTCCACAGCGCAAACAAAACCAAATTGAAAAACATCCTTATACAAAACAATTTCCCAAAAAATATTATAAATAAATTAATAATCATGGGACAATCCAAAAAACCATCACAACAACACAATAACCAAAATAAAAATGAAAAAAATCTACCGAAGTTTGACTTATACTGGTGGTGTAACTGACAAAATAGTAAAAGTAATTAAAAAACACGCACCAAATTTAAATTTAGCTTTCAAAACTAAAACTACTCTCCGCACCATTTTCAACAAACTCAAAGACCCTATACCTAAAAACAAAAAAACACATGTAATATACAAAATACCATGCAAAGGTGACAGTAAAAGCCATGAAAATTGCAACTTAAATTACGTGGGACAGACAAAACAACACCTCGAAAAAAGATTAAACAACCACAAAAATGACCTCAAGAGAAAAATAAATAACCTAGACACATCTATACCACAAACAGCCCTTGTAGAACATTGTACAAAATTAGGACATGAACCAGACTTTGATAACACAAAAATATTACAAACAGAAAATCATTACAACAAACGTTTAACAATAGAAATGCTACATATTTACACTGAAGATACATACAACATCAAACGTGACACAGACGAAATTGCTGCTGTATATTGTGCCTTATTAGACAACACACAAAAAAGAAAAAGAAAATCAAAATCCCAACACAACGAACCAAAAGCTAAAAAACCAAAACTTTAAAAAGAAAACGTTAAAAATAACCGTTATCGTACTTCCTACTAACTAAACTTCAAACGACTAGTCAAATATTTTTTCCGTACAGTATTTGTAGAACCATCCGTTTTTTATGTTATTTATTTTTTATTTATTTGTTTAATTATTTATTTTTTTAACTTCTTGACAAGATGAAAATTTGCTAAAACAATCACGTAACATAAATACTCGCCCATAGTTCATTTAAACTCATGTAAGTTTTGACTAGTCAATATTATGTAAAATAATCAACATTAAAAAAGATTTTTTTGTAGTTTTTTCCCCTGAAGATGGTTTAAAATAAAACCGAAACGTTGGGAATTGAGAATAAAAAATAAATTTTTTTATTTCACTCCAATCCACTGACCGAGAAGCCTGCGAAAAACATAATAACAAATATCATCAATAGATAAAACGGTCACTAAACATCAACAGTAAATAAGAATACTTCACCACTACAGGCACATTTACATCCTTCTACAGATGCGAAATGTTGCATTTGTAGTTGAACACGTTACTAAAATCTTGCTGGGTAATGATTAAAACACAATACAAATATAAACCACGCTACTATAAATTCCCGCCTACTTTTTTTTTAAAAAAATCAGAAAATTTTTATACTTGGGGATTTATACAATTAATAAATTGAATTTATTAATTTTTATCCCCGTTATTTATAAAATTGATAAATTTGCTTATGGATTTATATAGATAAATATATTTATAAAATTTATCCTCAAATTTTCAACTGTGTACGCGGCCTACGGCCACGCGTTTTATATCTTTATCTATACTGAGAAATATCGGGAAAAATTTGACAATATATTTTGAAATAATAGGTTATTGCCCATTACACTAAAAGATTATAAAAATACACGCAAATTTCAAATTAGACAATAATATAGATTCCGCGCCCCTGGAAGAACCACGCCTTACTTGGCTAGGTAGTTACTCGGCTTTTGATCTCGGGTCTGACTTTGCATGGAGCGGGGTAGATATTATTGGGCGAAAAATTTCCCTAAGGGCTGGCCTTCCTAAAGGAGAAAACCGAATCCGAATCTCTCATTGTTGTAGAAGGTAGCAGGCGAGGGGGTTTACTGAGAGGAGGGAGGGTAGATATTAGTGGGCGAAAAATTTCCTTGAGGAATGACTTCTCTATTAGTGAAAGCCGCACCCCAATCGGTTGAACGGTTCGAAAGTTATCAGGGGGGGGGGGGGGTATGGAAGAAGAGGGGGAGGTCAATAAAAATTAGTCTATCATTTATTCTGCCAGTAATTCTACGTGTGTGCAAAGTTTCGTCGAAATCGGTTGGGCCGTTTTCACGTGATGTCGGAACAAAATTCGACAGACAGTCAGAATTACAGATTTATTATATGTGTAGATAGCTTGCATACCCGCCGTTATGGGGTAAAAGTTTTTTACAAAAATTTTCTTGCGCAAAAAAAAAACAATGAAATAACTTAAAAACTTTTGAAAAAATCGTTATGCCTTCAGGACCTCCCGTTCCGAATTTCGAAAATCTAACACCGGATTCGTGATCAGCGACCTCGAAAACCCCCTAATGCCATTTTTTCCCGGAAAAAATGGGAAAAAGGATATTTGCGGTATCCTTACAGGACCTTCCGTTTTGAATTTTGAAAATCTAACACCGGATTCGTGATCAGCGACCCCGAAAACCCCCTAATGCCATTTTTCCCGGAAAAAAATGGGAAAAAGGATATTTGCGTTATCCTTACAGGACTTTCCGTTTTGAATTTTGAAAATCTAATCCCGGATTCGTGATCAGCGACTCCGAAAATCCCCTTGTGAAACTTTTCAGCCTCCTATTGAGCAGGATTCATGGCGAAAATCACGGTTTAAAAATACCCAAACCCCCGTTCACCCCCTTAGGGGTAAAATTTCGGAAAACCCCGCCTTAGTGAGCGCCTACGCAATGGTTGGACATACTGTGAAAGTTTCAAGTCTCTAGCTTCAGGGGTTTGGGCTGGGCGTTGATGAGTCAGTCAGTCAGTCAGTAAGTCACTCAGTCAGGTTAAACGATTTTATATATAGAGATGTACAATGTTTTAGTTTCGTGACTATGACTATTGCTGATTTTGCAGTCTCGTGACATGACGATATGTAATTATAAAGTAGGTAACATAATTTAGTTTAAAATATACAAAAAGGCAATCAGGTCGTGTTAAAGTCTTATATAGACTGCAAGATGAACTATTCATGTTCTAGTAAATTTTTCACACTTGAATTCTTTTTCGTGTTCATATTTATATTATTTACATTCGTTCGTCGTACACTGTTAGAAATCTCGAAAGCAGTTTTGATTTAAAAAACTATATCACATTTTTATGCAATCTTTCCCAAAAACTTTGTAATCTCGGGATTGATTTCTTTTTACTTTCTTCTACGGAGTATAATAAAGTATTGTATTCATGAAAAATTTCGACCTCTTAATTTTGCCTAAAAAACATTTCCCGATCACTCCTGAGTCGATTGGAGTCATATTAAAAAAATGTCTTTCTGTCCGTCAGTCTGTGTACAAGATTTCTCAAAAACTAATAGAGCTAGCGCCATGAAATTTTATAGGCATGTTGGGTCCTGAAATGGGACGATCCTATCAACTTTTCGTGGAAATCCGTTAACCGGAAGTATCCAAAATGGCGGTTTTTCAAAAATCGCAATTTCGTTTTTCCCGATTTACTCCCAAACTACGCGTTTTTTAGTGGCCTTAAGTATGACAAAACTTGGAGAAAATAAAATTTCCCACACTTTTGTCTTTAGCTATAACTCGATATCTCAACCTGTTATCGAGATAAACCGTTATTTCCAAAAAAAAAACAGTTTTTTGCGATTATCTTGAAAATTAACGGGTTTTTGCTGACTGAATGTATGAAGTGAATTAATGAGAATGGCATTCTGCACAATTTTGTTTCTTACCGTTATCCGTTATCTTTTACCGTTATTGAGATATTTAGATTAAAATATAAAAAAATATATTTTTGCAAATTACTTGCAAACTAACGATTTTTCGACAAATTAATTTAAGGAAGAATTGGAGATGTTAAAATTTTCTACCTTTTTATACCCGTATGGTGAAACTAAAGGGTATATTAACTTTGCCTTACCGTTTGTAACGCCAAGATCCCGTCATCACACACAAAAATGAATTACACCAGTGTGTTTAGAATGATAAAATAATTAATTTTTGCATGTCCGTCCGTCCGTCTGTGGAGCGGATTGCGGGCGCACGGATTGAGCTACGGACTTGAAATTTTGAGCAGATCCGTTTTTTTTAAATGAAAGGCTAAGTTCGTTCATGGGCAAAAATGGACTATTAGGGGGGGGTACCCCCCATACGAACGAAAACGTTTTTTGCGAATATCTCAAAAACGGGTGCATCTTATGAAAAAAGTGCAATAACAAAAGTTATTTAGGATATGATTCTAAATAAAACTCCCATACATCAAAATCCCATTGGAATAAATTTAAAAAAATCTTATTGGAAAGTTTGACTTCAAAGTGGAATTTGGATACAACTGTTCGCTGTTAACTTAAATCACCATACGGGTTTTCAATAATTGCCAGAATGGCAATTATAGCTTTTGTTATGTTTGATATTTTTGAATAAACCAAGAATTTATTGGGAGGTCGTCTTAGGTTGACAACGCGACAGGGCTCTAGCGTAAATTGCGCAGGGTCGTAGATTTTGTAGAAGAAAGTTTTGTGTTGACCACAACTGATATTTTCATAAGTTAACGATCTGAGCTAACTTTTAAACCTATAGCGCTATTCTGGCTACTATCAGTGACCGGTCCCTAGTCACAACTCGGTCATAAGAGCGGAATGAATCACAACTTGTAACTTTTTGGTATTCTATGCGTCCAGTCACAATTTCCACTAGTCACAATTACGGTCAAAGTTGTGGTCTACAAATATTTTAATAACTTTAAAAATTAACAAAACCAAAAACTGAACTAAATAATCACAAAGCGACTGTCAAACTTATTCACCATTCTGGAGTTACACTGAAGTGATTTTTTTTGTTACTTTTCTTATGACCTAACGCCGAGAATACCAAATGGCTGTTCAGTCACAAAAAAGTCACAAGGTAAACATCATAATCGATGGTCACAACAGATTGTGACTTATGACCGGTCACAATGCCATAATAAGGACACTAGTCTAAAATATTTTCTTTCAACGGACAATTTTGTATGATCTGTTGACATACTTTTAGGATTCAGTATTTTTTCCTTTATTATTAGGGCTTCCAAAAATATTCAGAAAAATGATAAAATACACACTTAAATATGTATTTTCAAAGCCATTCAAAAATTCGAAAAATTCTTCACTCAGATAATCGTGAGCCTAATAATGGACGGAAACTGTTCAAATTTGATTTACTCGACATTTATGCGAAATCAAAACATTTGCAATTAAAAAAATATATATATAAAAATAATACTTTGTAGAAAATATTGACATAACCTATGTATTTGCCTTTGACCTGATACAATCGTACATGATAGATTGTCGGTTTCGGTGAAGTGAAAGAAATGAAGTCAAATCTCGAACATATTTTTCGGTCGGTGCGCTGTGAGTAAAGGCCCAACTACGATAGACATAGGAGCGCATATGTAAATGTCAAATTCCCAACAAATGTTGACATACATAGCTGTCAACATAAACGCTAATTTTCATTTTACCACAAGTGGAAATTAACACATGGATCAATAAGTCCCGAGACTAACAATGAAAACAACATTTTTTTTGCAAAATTTTTTTTTATTCATCAATATAATCACCTTTTAGGGTGATACAATCGTCACGCCATGCGTATCCCAAAAAACTGACGCCATGACTTTGCCAGCTGACTGCTGCGTTTTCGGACGCTTCGGACGGCTTTCGCCAGCTGTGCGCCACTCAGATGACTGCCACTTCGACTCTGGAGTGTAGTGATGTATCCATGTTTCGTCCATGGACACGTAACGACGCAAGAAATCTTTTTTATTGCGAGTAAATAGCGATAAACAGCTTTCTGAATCATCGACTCGTTGCTGTTTTTGTTCCATCGAAAGCAATCGCGGCACCCACTTGGAAAAAACCTTTTTCATGCTCAATTTTTCATGAAGGATAGTAAATGCACTTCCATATGATATCTGTGTTATCTCAGCAATCTCACGGAGCTTCACTTTACGATCTTTCATTATAATTTTTGTCCCTTCACTCACATTTTCCGGTGTAACGGCTTCCACAGGTCTACCCGAGCGTTCCGCGTCATTTGTGTCGGTACGACCACGTTTAAACTCGGCAAACCACCGACAAATCGTTGCTTTTGATGGACAAGAGTCCGGGTAACATTTTTCAATCCGTTGTTTCGCTTGCACGGTGTTTTTACCCATTAAAAAACAATGTTTTATCAGAACACGAAACTCGGTTTTTTCCATTTTTTAAACAAACTACAAAACGACTTTACTCCAACCTCGATAACTCAGCTGTTTCTGGTCCGATGGACTTAAAATTTTGACACGTTTCAAGCAAAGGTTAGTACTCTAGAAAGACGTGGTTACTGGTTTACTACGAGCGTCATCTCTGGGTTAGTCTCGGGACTTATTGATCCATGTGTTAATATGGCACCAATATTCTTAAATTCACACTAAAATTTTAGGGTATGTTTACTATTTTCATATGTCAGTTCCATTTGTATCGAATCAATCATGCTTAACGAAAGTTTAACCAAGGTTTGAAATTGGCTACACTTTGACACATGTCTATTGTGGGTAATAACATTGACTTTCTTATTCTGGAAATGACATATGCAGTTACATATGCGCTCCTATGTCGATCGTAGTTGGGCCTTTAATATTGGTTCGCCATTTTCTGGAGAACACAAATTCATTGTTTGGTGTTGTTGCTTCTTTTGAACGTTATGTAGTGGAACGATTTTCAATCTGGACGTTTTTACGTTGTATTGGTTCGGTGTAAATTGGAGAACACTCGAGTCGGTCGAAAGACTGAAATAATGCCGTGTCTCCACTTGGGATTTTTCATCGCAGAGATTTTTGATTGACCAATCAGAGCTCGAGTTGACAGCGATAAAAATCCCAGGGATAAATTGCAATTGCAAAATTTCATGGAATTTCCCGATTCAAGATGGCGGAATCTAAATTCTCCCGACAAGTAGTTGCTAAATTCTCCCGACAAGTAGTTGCGAAAATAACCAATTTTTACAAACAATACGATACAAAAGGCTTTGGAAGAGAATATATAACATAAAGAGGTTTTTCTTTTCGTCTGTTCTTCTGTTTCAGCCTTTTCAAGTTCACGTATTGCATTAATTGCAAGAGCGGCGACTAGGTGTTTTCTTTTTAACGCCATCTTGAGAAATAAAATTTCAAGAGATTTTCGGCCCAGCTGTCAAAAAATACTCATTGCCGTGAGATATTTCTTGGGATAAAAAATTGTTAATCAAGACGCGGTGTAAGCAGTTTTGATAATTGCTTTAGACTTCAGCACTGGGATTTTTGACATACATAACGAATTTCGTCGCTAACAAAATTCGCTATCCATAAATATAAAAAAAAAGCTTTTACGTTTGTGGTAGTGATATGAAATGGGATTGCATTTCATTTTAATGAACCAAGCTTTTCATTTTAATTATCTCGTTCTCTAGAATTTTAATACTTTTCTTTGCATAACTTCGGGCTACATGTCACATAAGAATATTTATTGGCATCTAGTTTTGTGCTATATTTATACCCGTATGGTGAAACCAAAGGGTATATTAACTTTGCCTTACCGTTTGTAACGCTAAGATCCCGCCATCACACACAAAAATGAATTACACCAGTGTGTTTAGAATGATAAAAATAATTAATTTCTGCATGTCCGTCCGTTTGTCTGAAAAAAAAACAAAACTCGAAAAAAACAACATACGACATTTAAATTCTCAGCCGACGATTTTTCAATCCTGTTTTTTCTATGGCCTTTTACTGCACAATTTGAGAGTTCTCAATGTTTCAGTTTTTTTACATTTAAGACAAAATCTTCAAATGTGGCTTTTATCGTTGCTGGCTGTACTTTTTCACAACTCAACCAAAAAATTAATTTACAACTGATTTTGTTTTTTCTTTTTCTTTGTGTCATGATAGACTTAGGTTTTGGTGTTAAATATTTTCTCTGCTTAAATAGAACTAACGCACCAATTTTGCACAATAAAAATTTCTAGCAATTAAATTACACCGTATAACGAAAAAACAATATAAGTTAAATTATTTATTAATAATTTATTTAAAAAAAACTAATTTTTAGTTTTATTGCTGCTTTATTGAAAGCCAAACTAGAAGTGACAAAAATCTACATTTGTTCTTAATAGCTAACTTATCTATATTTTATCTCTACCTGTTGCAGACGCAAAGTCATCAGTTTTTGTGGGAACGGAATGTTCGAAGTTTGACATCAAATGTTATTGGAGATGAGACATATGTCTAATGCACGTGACATGTTCGATGGTTGGAAGGAATGGTTCTTAACTCTTCCCCTCTTAAATACTAGCGTCCTCGTTGTTTAATTTCTAGAAAAATGGTGTCTCGTAAAATTTCCTCCGCTTTGATTTGATGATCCTTTCTACGTTGATTTCCTTAGAAGAATTTATTTCGTCTGTTTCTCGTTCTTCTCCCGGTGTATCCTGTGGATTTTGTCTGATGTTCGATTCACCGGATGGGTTTATGATTTTGAAGGAGTTTCCGTTTCGAAATCTGGATACTAGCAGGATGGTCAGAATTATTCCAAGTAGAATCAAAAAGGTGTAGCCAATGGATATATGGGTATTTCTTTCAGTTTCTAGGATCTCAAGTTTTTTTGTGTTGTTAATGTGAATATCCTTCATCATTTCTAATGATAGTAGTTCGTGGTATTCTTTTTCTTTCGGAGTTGGATGGAGGATGGCTGGTAGGATTCTGAACGTTGAGGCCTCTCTGGATACAAATATCCTGTTATTTGCGGTGACTGTGGTGTTGTGAAATTTCACCAGGAATGTTCCTTGTAGAGTCTGAGTTGTTCCTTCCGTTTCTATGGTGCCATTAAACTGATTGAGCAAAACTATGCCCTCGGATACTTCCTCGATGGTTTGGATGTGTTGATTATTAACCTTGTTGCATGTAGAGTTTCTACTTTTTAATAAGTTAGGCAGGCAGGTAGAGTCAGTTATTTCTATTAAATTATTTTCTTTACAAATTGATAATTGATTATTAATTTTCACAGGTTTTATTATTAATTATTAATTTTCACAGGTTTTATTATTAATTTTTCATAAGTTTCAATTTTTGTCATTGGAATATAAATGATATAAAAAAAACAAATGTTATTTGTAAAAATTTTTATATTGGCAAAATCTATTGCTTCTTCTGGAGTTCCATACGGTAATTTATTTTTATCAAGAGTTTCGATAATAATTTTTATTTCTTTATTTGATAATATCATGGAGTTTATAACTCCTGCTTTGGCCCAATGGAATGCCTACTTAATGTTAACTAATTCTTCTTTTATTAATTTTAGTCTGTATTCAATATTAAAAATTAATTTTTCATTAAACTTTCCATTAGTTTTAATTGCATTTAAAATTTCATTTGAGATTCTTGTAATATTATTAATTCTTTCTGTTTGAAGTTCATTAATAAGCAATTGTCTATTATTGTTTGTCAATACATTATTCATCTTCTTCTTTATTATCTCGAAATCTTCATGGTCCGGATTTCCGGCAATCCACTTCCATGCACTCCCAATAAAGTTTAGCGATCTTTTTACTTTTCGTGGTTTGAAATGTTCGATCATCTCTCTTATTTGTAGAAGTTCATGATTGAGATAAGGACATAAAGGATGATTTTTGGTGGGATGTTCGTCAAGAGTTTCTTTGATTTCGATAAGGATATCTTCATAACGCTCTATATCGATGACATGAATCAATTTAAAAGTTCCTTCTTGTATTTTGCCTTTTCCAGAACTGATGGTAATAATTTGGGAATTTGAATATTCTAGAATTTGTATTTCTCCGTGGATCATGTGCAGTAAAGTTCTGAAAGGAACATTAAAATGATGTTAATTCCTAATGTTACTTTTATGCACAGTTTTTCCTGATTCCGTAATAACTACAGTATTTCTGTTTTCTCTAACTATTTCTTTCTTAAACCGAACTGTTAATTTCGAACCTAATCTTTTATTATGTTTTACAAAGATAACCTGACCGATCTGATAAGTTTTTATTGGTTTCCTTTTTTTGTTATGCGAATCGATATCTTTACTTTGTTTTTGTTTGAGCTTTTCTATATTATTGAGTCGCACTTTTTCAAACTCTTCAGGACTTATATTCGGGATTCTACCGTAAAATAACTCAACGGGTTTTTTTTGAGTTGTGGAGTGAATGGTATGATTATATTCATTTACAGATCTTTCTAAAAGTTCCTCGAAGTTGCGAGCTGTCTCATCTGTTTTTAGACAGCGCATTATTTCCGATAGTGTCGAATGAAACCGTTCAATTTGTCCATTTACTTCACTTTTGTACGGTGGTGTTTTGAAGATTCGTATCTTTAACTCGTCTTCCATCATTGAAATTATGGATGTGGAATTTAGGGACTTTTCATTGTCTAATACAATTATTTCGGGTATGCTAAAAAAAAATAGTAAATCCCTAAGAGGTCGTCTTATATCTTCTACAGCTCTTGATTGAATTATTTTGGCTTGGGCAAGTTTAGTAAATTTATCTATAGCGGTTAGAACTAGACGTTTTTCTGTGGAAAAAATATCGATGTGAAGAGTATGGCCGGGATAGTTAGGAATGGGAGTAGGATTAATAATTTGATTATTGGGGTGTCTTTCATACTTATTTTCCTTGCAAACATTAGTCTTTCAATAGAAGCTTGATTTTTCTGCCCATTTTTGGGAAATAATATTTTTCTATCAGCTGCATACGATTTTCCTCGCAGTTACGATGAGCTCTGCCATGTTCTGTCAAGACAATATCGTCTTGTTCGTTCTCATTTGTAATATCGGATACTATTGTTTGTGTGAACCTAATTTTATAATTTCGAAAGTGAATCGGGTAGACTTCCTGAATTTTTTCCATTACGCATTCTTCTGTTAGTAAGCCGTTTATGGTGTTAGGTTTAAGATATCTCTTGAAAATATTAATGATATCGCTTTCATTGTACTGAGGTTGAATTATAATATGTCTGGTATAATTTGGAAAAGGATTTTTAATTTGGTAACTAGTTTCTTCACCAATCTTTAGAATCAGTTGATTCCGAAAAACATTTACTGGGGTCTCTACCGAAGGAATTAGATCATGTGATGAACTTTCATCACTATGTTGGGTCGCTGTTAGAGCATTCACTTGGGGATACCTAGAGAGGGCATCGGCGACAACATTAGCCTTTCCAGGTTTATACTTCAGCTCATAGTTATGTTCCTCAAGAATGGCCTTCCATCTTTTGAGTTTCGCGTTTGTATTTTTGCTGCTAAGGGCATAAGTAAGGGGTTGATGGTCTGTAAAAATTTTGATTTTTCGAGACCCATAAAGGTAGTTTCTCAATGAATTTAGGGCCCAGATTATGGCCAACATTTCCTTCTCATTGGTCGCATAAGCTTCTTCAGTTTTATTTAATGTCCTTGACAGAAAAGTTATTGGTTTATTGTTTTGTGCTAATACTGCACCAATGGCATAATCGGAAGCGTCAGTGGTTAACTCAAATTCCTTTTGGGAATCAGGATATGATAGAATAACTTCTTTGGAGATTAACGAGCTTTTCAATTTCGTGAAGGCTTCGAGTGCTTCCTTGTCTAGGCTTATGATTTTGTTTTTGGAGGCGTTCTTTGACACACGTCCACCATCACCTCTTAAAAGGGCTGTCAGGGGCTTCCCTATCTTAGCGTAGTCTCTAATGAAGCGGCGGTAGTATCCTGACAGACCGAGAAACGATCTAAGGTCTTTCAGTGTTTTAGGAATAGGGAAATCAGCTATAGCTTGAAGTTTTTTAGGATTAGTTTTGATACCTTCTTTTGAGACGACGAATCCCAAATATTCTACTTCCGTTTTTACAAATTCTGATTTGTCAAGTTGGATTTTGAGGTTTGCAGATTCCAATGCATTAAAAATTTTCTTAAGATTTTCAAAATGTTCCTTCTCATTTTTCCCGAATACAATAACATCATCTATGTAAATGTAGCATATTTTTCCTATATAATTCCTCAGGATATCATCTAATGCTCTTTGAAAAGTAGGTGGGGA
This sequence comes from Chrysopilus asiliformis, assembly GCA_964034945.1. Classification (NCBI taxonomy): domain Eukaryota; kingdom Metazoa; phylum Arthropoda; class Insecta; order Diptera; family Rhagionidae; genus Chrysopilus; species Chrysopilus asiliformis. The sequence goes on from OZ035962.1 coordinate 41,705,311, forward strand.
ATTTTTGAGACCGAAAGGTAAGCGAAGGAATTCGAATTTGCCATTATTTACCGAAAATGCAGTTTTTTCTATGTCGCATTCTCTTAAAAGGATTTGATGAAATCCACTTTTCAGATCTATTACACTGTAAAATTCATTTTCACCGAGGTCAGCTAATATTGCGTTAATTTCAGGGAGAGGATATTTATCGGGGATTACATTCTCATTCAATTTCCTGTAATCGATAACTAATCTATATTTCTTTTTTCCGGATGCGTCTTCTTTTTTTGGAACGATCCAAACGGGAGAATTGTAAGGTGACTTGGATGGTCTGATAATATTATTTTTTAGCATATCCTTTATTTGAGCTTCAACTTCGTCTTTCAAACACATGGGATAGGGGTAAAATTTTGAATAAATCGGTTCATTAGAGGTAGTGCGAATTTCGCCTCTTACTCTAGTTGCGAATGTCAACCTCTGATCAGGTTCCGAAAATAGATTAGGGTGGTTTCCTATGAGGATTTGTAACTTAGATACTTGTTTGGGTGTCAGATGAGACGCTCTTACACCAACTGGGGTTAACTCCGATGTGTTAACTTCTTCGGACTTGAGCTGTTTAAGGGGAATGACAATATCCGGTTCAATTTTAATTAGATTTTTATCAGTATGGATGGTGGCTCCTAGGTGTTTCAAAGTGTCGTTGCCGATAATACCGTCAAATGAAGTAAGACTTGGCAAGATAAAAAATTTTATGTTTTGAAAAGGTTCTAAGATATTTAAAATAGCATGATGAGTAATTTTGATAGTTCCTCCAACTGAGTTGGCACAAAAAGCTTTTTCATTTTTTATAGGATTTCTAATGTAACGTGGTTGTATGTAATTCTTATTTGATCCCGTATCTATTAGGAATTTAAGTAATCTTCCGCTCTTCGCAGGATATTCTAAATAAGGGAGCGAAGGGTTTTTTAGTCTAAAAAATTTATATCGTCTTCAGTTTGATCAAAGGTTGGATTTTCTGACTCGACATATTCATCTAGCGTTGCGTCAGTAGCGGCATAATCGTTCAAATTCTGGTCATCTCCGTAATGTTCTAAATTTTGTTCGCTGTCAAATTGTTCGGTATGAAAAAGTCTTTGAACTTTTTAAATCTCTAAGTTTTTCTTTATTTTAATAATAGTAAGAATTTTAACTAGTAAAATTAGCTTAATTATTTGTTTGCTTTTTCAATTTTCTTTCTTTTTACTTATTTTTGTTCACTTAAATTATATTCATTTTCTCAATTAATCGTTTAATAATTTTTTGTTTCTTATATTAAAATGGATTTAAATTCGTTGATATAATATTCTGAAATGACTTGGGTTGTTTTTTTTGTTAATGAATTGGATTTTATTTATTTATCTGATTGAAAAGGGAATTGAAACTTACAGCAGAATTAGTGAGAACATCATTGCTGCCGGACTTCTAGATGGTTGATCGGGTCGTGGTCTTCCTGCGTAGCAGTACAGGCGGCTGTTACTTGGCAATCCGGAATTGGTTATCCTACTGCGTAACTCCGTTTTATCCTTGTTGAGATTACTTCGGGGCCTCGTTTCCTGTTCTATAGGCTGCACAGACTTCGAAAGGACTTTATCCCTCTCTACTTTCCACTATTGATTTATGCGTTGCAAACCACGTTCTAACAGCACTGTTACTTCACAAAATATTTTTTGTTGATTGTTTAACTTTTATTGATTGATTAAACTTTTTGGTTTTTAGTGATTGGTTACACTTTTTCAACTTTTAATGATTGGTTACACTTTTTTATTTTTATTTTGTTTCACAGCACTGATAGTTTAACTTTTAGTGATTGGTTACACTTTGTTGATTTTTTATTTAACTGCACTAAACCACTCCCGGTCCCTGCTCGGGCGCCAGTTAAATTATTTATTAATAATTTATTTAAAAAAGACTAATTTTTATTATTTGGCAGACTGATGCTGCTTTATTGAAAGCCAAACTAGAAGTGACAAAAATCTACATTGGTTCTTAATAGCTAACTTATCTATATTTTATCTCTACCTGTTGCAGACGCAAAGTCATCAGTTTTTGTGGGAACGGAATGTTCGAAGTTTGACATCAAATGTTATTGGAGATGAGACATATGTCTAATGCACGTGACATGTTCGATGGTTGGAAGGAATGGTTCTTAACTTATATATTTTTTCGACTTTCGTTATTGTAACGGAATTAAATTTCTATAACGTTATTATGTAATTTTAAAGAAAACACCAGAAATCAATTACAATAACGTTTCCAATCCCTGGAAATTCAAACGTTACTGTACGTTCAACATTTGTGACCAAGATGGTAAGGTATGTGGATAATCGCAATTGATGCATAATCTGTGATATTGCTCCTACATTGTATACCTGTAAAATTTCTGCTATAAGAATACTAATTTAAGTCCGCATTGCTGCCGCATTGAAATATGTAAACTATTTTTTACGCTATTTTCAATTTCAATGAGTATTTGACTAATAATACGAAATTACAAAATCATTGACTGAGTTATATGCATGTCATAAGCCCCATAGCAACACCATCTTTTTAAAAGGTACACAATGGATCAGAAAGGTCGCAATTGGTCAAAAAGGTACGCAGATATAGGAAGGCTGAATCCAAAAGGTACGAAAAAAATTTACTTCGGCAGCATGCAAAATAAGTGCCTCAGAAACTATCGTGCAACTTGTTTCTCTATCTGCTATAGTTCTCTGTGTAAAAGCTTAAAGATCAACAAAAAATCTTAAGATATTAAAGCCAAAAACCAATTTATTACAAACAATACATAATTGATCATTGTATCTATATTTGTACCTGTTAGAAAGGCATTTTTGAATTTTTTGACTATATCATATCAATTATAACAAAATTCTGGTCTCTAATGGTATCAATGTATACAATCGCTAAACATTTCATTTAGTGATTCCGACTGATTTTCTTAGTGCTGGTTAATGGTTTAATGATACAGGAGCTAGGGGTAAGAAGGGGTAAAACAGGGATAAGAAGAAAGGGAAACCTTAACACATGGATCAATAAGTCCCGAGACTAACCCAGAGATGACGCTCGTAGTAAACCAGTAACCACGTCTTTCTAGAGTACTAACCTTTGCTTGAAACGTGTCAAAATTTTAAGTCGATCGGACCAGAAACAGCTGAGTTATCGAGGTTGGAGTAAAGTCGTTTTGTAGTTTGTTTAAAAAATGGAAAAAACCGAGTTTCGTGTTCTGATAAAACATTGTTTTTTAATGGATAAAAACACCGTGCAAGCGAAACAATGGATTGAAAAATGTTACCCGGACTCTTGTCCATCAAAAGCAACGATTTGTCGGTGGTTTGCCGAGTTTAAACGTGGTCGTACCGACACAAATGACGCGGAACGCTCGGGTAGACCTGTGGAAGCCGTTACACCGGAAAATGTGAGTGAAGTGACAAAAATTATAATGAAAGATCGTAAAGTGAAGCTCCGTGAGATTGCTGAGATAACACAGATATCATATGGAAGTGCATTTACTATCCTTCATGAAAAATTGAGCATGAAAAAGGTTTTTTCCAAGTGGGTGCCGCGATTGCTTTCGATGGAACAAAAACAGCAACGAGTCGATGATTCAGAAAGCTGTTTATCGCTATTTACTCGCAATAAAAAAGATTTCTTGCGTCGTTACGTGACCATGGACGAAACATGGATACATCACTACACTCCAGAGTCGAAGCGGCAGTCATCTGAGTGGCGCACAGCTGGCGAAAGCCGTCCGAAGCGTACGAAAACGCAGCAGTCAGCTGGCAAAGTCATGGCGTCAGTTTTTTGGGATACGCATGGCGTGATTTTCATTGACTACCTCGAAAAAGGTAAATCGATCAACAGTGATTATTATATTGACTTGCTGGTGCGTTTGAAGGAGGAAATCGCAAAAAAACGACCGCACATGCAGAGAAAAAAAATCCTTTTTCACCAAGACAATGCACCCTGCCACAAGTCGATGAAAACAATGGCAAAATTGAACGAATTGGGCTTTCATCTGCTTCCCCACCCCCCATACTCGCCAGATTTAGCCCCCAGTGACTACTGGCTCTTTGCTGATCTTAAAAAAATGCTCCAGGGAAAAAGATTTGGCTCAAATGAGGAGGTCATCGCTGAAACTGAAGCTTATTTTGAAGCGAAAGATAATTTTTTTTATAAACATGGTATTGAAAAATTGGAAAAGCGTTGGAACGATTGTATCACCCTAAAAGGTGATTATATTGATGAATAAAAAAAAATTTGGCAAAAAAAATGTTGTTTTCATTGTTAGTCTCGGGACTTATTGATCCATGTGTTAGGTTAACCCGTGGCCTAAACTCCATTGCTTGATGCCTGTAAGTTTCATCTAAATCAGTTCAGTGGCTCTCAATTTATAGGCAAACAAACAGAAAACTTGGGGGTTAAGGATTTTCGGGGACAAAAAACCGATCTAGATAGGTCTCACCTCTGAGAAAATTCCCCTTCGATACCCCTCGCCTGGTATCTTCGAATTGGGTGATCCGATCTTAATGAAACTTTACAGTATTACTAAAGGGGCTAAGGGCTTTCGATTTTTCCACTACAAACCTAACTTTTCCCTCCCCTCGATAACCCTCACCTGTTGTCTCAAAACAACGTTTCAAAAATCGATGACAGCGATTACTCAATAACCACTCAACCGATTTCTATGAAATTTTGTTATCGCGCGTTAGTTTTAGTTCTAGCTTTCTAGGTCGGGAATTTAAAAGCTCTGGAAAAGCTCTGTAAAGATAATATGAAGTTAGTTTTTCCCCAAAAATCAGCAAAAGTAGGATTTTGAGGTCTCCGAGCATGGCTCGGTCTTCCTGGTACTATAGATAAATTAGGGAGATCAGTTAAGAAGTAATGGGAACTTTGGTTTCAGTCGCTCATCCACATGGGTGGCCTAGCCCCCTCCTTCTAAAACTAAATTAAATCGTACAAGAAAATATTCAAAGAATGTATTTTTACATGCAAGATTGAGAGATTTTTTGACGAAAAACAGAAAAAAGGGTTTTTGACACGAAAATACCACTGGAAATGATACTTAACATTTTTTCGAAACAGTAAAGCGACCATTTCGAAAATCAACAAAATACAGAAACCTCGTTTTAGTTTCAAGAGTTGACGTACATACGTTAAATTTTTGGGCTTACAGGTCATAAAAATTACAACATTCTGTTTATTTCAATAGAGTTCAAAGATAAAAAGTCAAGTAAAACAAAAATGGCTCAATGATTAAAAGTATGTATCTCAAATAGCATCGAAAAGCACGGGCACATGAGATTTGTTGTTTGAGACTTAACAATGCAGCAATTTACGCAATCGGGGCTAAAGATTTAGACTTATAATTGACATCCGCGTACAAGAAGTAGAGCATTCAATCCCGGGTACCCGAAACCCGGGTACCCGGGAATCCCGGCCAGTTTCTGGAACCGAAAACCGGGTTTGAATTGGGTAAAATTACCCGGTTTTCGGTGCTGAAAGCAAGCAATTTCTTACATGCTAAAATATCAAAATACTGTTCGTTCGCTGCTGTTCGTTCGTTGTAAGTACATATTTCTGTTAATAATAACTGTAAATTAAAAGATTAATGCAAAATTAAGCCATCCGATTACATTTTCTTTACAAAGTCTCTTTAAAACAACGACAATATAATAGATTTATATGCGCTCACAGAAAGTATTAAATTTCCTGTAAAGTTAAAATGGTTTTTTTATGTATAGGCAGGGAACAACTATTATATAGAATGGAAAATAAGACCTTTCCTCATTAACTTCCACTAGAGTAAGCACTACACTATAGAAATTGGTTTTGTTGTCTTACTTCCTCTTTCTGCTGTCATACCATAGTTTAACTAGTTAGGAAACCTAGGGATTTTTCCGTGTACCTACGTTGGAGTAAAGATAACCGATATACTCGTGGACGCGGTTTTTCTTTCTTTCCTATGCGTAAATTACCAACAAAACACAACACATGTAAAACCTAGCCACATTTTCATACACCACCAACACATGCAATCTTCCGACAGCGGAAGACAGCGGAAGATTGTCGGAAGATTGCATGTGTTGGTGGTGTATGAAAATGTGGCTAGGTTTTACATGTGTTGTGTTTTGTTGGTAATTTACGCATAGGAAAGAAAGAAAAACCGCGTCCACGAGTATATCGGTTATCTTTACTCCAACGTAGGTACACGGAAAAATCCCTAGGTTTCCTAACTAGTTAAACTATGGTCACAGTTAGGGCCTGCAAAAATACCGGGTTTCGGATTTACCGGTAAACGGTAAATATTTTTAGTAAAAACCGGTTTACCGGTATTTACCGGTAAATCGCTATTTAGATAAAACAAATTATGTATCGTCGGCTAAAAGTGAAATTGTGCTAAGTCCATTTGGTATAATTTTCCAGAAGAGCAATGAAAACCTTGTTAAATCGTTTTAATTATCTTTCAATAACACAGAGTTTTTTTGAAATGAGAAAAATTAGGCTCAGTTTTTTTAAATGAGACTCGGTTTTCTTTAAATGAAAATTAAAATGATTTAACAAGGTTTTTTATTGTTCTTCTGTCAAATTTGGTATAATGGACTTAGCACAATTTCACTTTTAGCCGACGATATGTAAATATATTGCATATTACATATTTTATCATTTACTTATGTACATGTACTAGAAGTATACTTCAGTTTGCTCTTACATTCGAAAAGCTTGTAAATATTGGGCTTTTTCGATAATTAAGGTTTTTACAAAAAAATCTACGATTTTGACATTTTTGAATTATCAGAAAAGCCCATTATCATAAGTTATTTCATTAAAACATTTGAAGACCTCGGTGCAAAAAGCGGTCACCTCCACTTTTTGACGAAAATGAGTTATTGCAGTTGGCGCAAGAATAAAATTTTTGCAAACTCCGCGCATATTTGGCCGCAAACTCCGACTCGTTGGAGGACTGTGTAAAAAGTTATTAAAGAAAAGGAGACGACTGAAAGCATTGTTTCATATAATTTGACGCAGAATTTTTTTTTCAAAAAATCTTTAATTTTTTCTGAGAGTTTTGTTTTGTGAAATTGAATATTTTTTTATTTGTTTATTTTTAAACGCTATTAAACATATTTTGGGCTGTATTTTGTAGCCAATAATGCATTTTGAAAACCGCTAATATCCTCTTGGGTGCCAGAAACAGCTATCTCCAAAATTTAAAATGTCTATAACTTTTTCGAAAAAAAAAAATATAGATTTATCTCAAATTAAAACGATGTAAGAATACATGTTTGATTTAAATTGTAATTTTTTAACTTTGTCCCAGAGCAAAAACTTCACGCTAATATCTTTTTTGTCTCTCCTGAAAAATTTGAAAAAGTGGGGATGACCGCTTTTTGCACCGAGGTCTTCATACACAGAAAAAAAAGATTAGTTGAACTCAGCAAAAGAAATGTTTGAGTTTATCGAATCTATTGTATGATTATTGGTCATACAACACATTTTATGATGTTCCCAGCCATATTCTTTAGAGTTCACAAATTTAAATTAAAGAAAACACAAAATATATTTTGTTAATCATACAATTTAGCAAATATGCGGCGTTTTCTTTCTCCCTCGAATGCGAACAGAGTAAGCATTCGGAGTAAGCGAACAAAGATGAACAAATAAAAACGAAAACATCTGAGTGAACAGAGATGAACAAATAAAAACGTAAACAGGAACGAACGAGAAAAATCTAATGGCGATAAATTAATGGAAACTTTTTGTGGAGTATTATTTGATAATGGACTTTTCTTCCGGTAATGGAAACTTTTTGTGGAGTATTATTTGATAATGGACTTTTCTTTTCATTAAAATTTTTCGACAATATTGGATCTGAAGTTTAAACAGATTTTAATGGGCCATTAAATTATTTAGTTTTTAATGAAAAATTTCTTTAATTTTATTTTACCGGTCAAATTTATTTTTTCTTTTGCAATGAAATTTTGATGCCAATAAAATTGTGCTGTTTCAAAAATGTCTCCTATCTATTTTTTATGCAATATCCTTCAGTCATTCGCCTGAAATAAGAAATTTAATTCTCGAAACGAAATCGTTTCCATCAAATGTCAATGGGAAATATGGCGGCTGAAGACATAAACTTTTTTTTCTTTTAACCTCACAAAAATGCAAAAGTATGAGTTCACACTGGTAACCTGTGCCGTATTCACGCAAAAAAAAACATGTTCACCATCAATAAATCACACTTTGGTATATCAATTAATTTAAACAGTAATGTAGTTTAATTAAATATTTGTTATTGTTAGTATATTGGTTGAGTTTCATAATTTGTGCTCATCCAATTCACATTGTATGAGATTTCGAATCGTTTTTTTCTGTGTAGAAAAAAAAATTACCAGAAGTTGTGTTTTAATTTTCAGCCTGACGTTTCGAGCCTTGTTTTGGCTCATTTTTAATCAGGGAATTCACAGTCGTCTTTTAAAATGCGGGTAAATTTACCGCTCGGTAATTCAGTCAAATTTAACAGATTTTTACCGAGACGGTAATTTGGTTCATGTAAAAATGAATTACCGAATTCGGTAATTGTATACATGCCTCGAGTCGTGTTTTTCAGCCTCGGTATTCGGTATCAAGAATCAACCGCGGGTGGCGCTAGTAATGTTTTTAGTTGTCAAATTTTTTCGCTGGTTATCTCATCGGACTGCAATTTTTTTCGATTTTGATAGCCGTTGCCACAATAAAAATTCAAAAGAATACATCAAACATGGATTTAAAGGTATGTGATATATGTATTTTACAATCAAATTCGCAGTTCATGATTTGGTCACGTATCAAATAAAAGCGCTGTTCTCAAATCTGTGCTGTGGGATGTTCACAGCAGAATATTTTCAGTCTTTTAATATTACCGAAAATACCGAATACCGAAGAGGATTGTGAATACCCTCAATGTAACATTTCCACAAAGTTTTTAGGGCTAAATATTAACAGTTATAATATATTGCATTTAAATGATCGTTTAACGCCTTTGAAGATGAACCAAAACAAGGCTCGAAACGTCAGGCTGGAAAATTAAAACACAACTTTTGCTTTTATTTCTTAAAATTGGACCGCAAAGCCCGCCAAACTAATACAAAAAATACCGAAATACCGGTATTTTTTAAAAAAATTTACCGGTAATTCCGGTAGTAAAATTGGCCGGTAAAACCGGTAAACCGGTAAACCGGTTTCCGGTATTGCAGCCCCTAGTCACAGTATACAGTAAGCAAACTCGAAAATAACCCAATTTAACATGTAAGAGTAAAGAAAACACACCATATTCATAGGCAAAAAACACGAGAGCAAACAGCACAGCCATATATGCGTGTAACCGAAAATTTGTAAACAAAAGCGACACAGCTGATCGGTATCTTGTGCATTTCGCATTGTGTTTTGCGTGAAATTTAGTCGGCATAAAGATAAAATACTAAATCAAATATCAGCGGAATACACGAAATAGTATGGAAAAATACTAAATTATAAACTTTCTGTTTAAATCACTCACTTCATTTCACAGGAAATTATAAAAAATGAACACCGGCAAACGACGCATATCTTGCTGTGTCCCATCATGTGGGGTGACTAATTCCGATAGTTTTTCACTTTTCCGTTTTCCCCGAGACAAACAAAGGTAAAATCTTTATTTAAAATCTTATTTAAAATCTTTTTATTATCACAACAATGCAAAATGAGAAAAATAATGAAACCGAAATCCACCCGACTCCCATCAAATCAGAGGAACTGAAAGAAACAATTGCAACCGGCATTGCCAAATCTGACTTTTCTGCTGTTGATTTTATATTTCAGAGGAGGGAAATTTAAAAATTGAAATCTGTTTTGACCACCATTTCTTATAAAAGTACAAACATTCTTCATTTTAGGTTGAAAATTTGGATAGAAAATTTAAATTGTCGGGATATAGTAGAAAAGCAATTAATATCAAATCTTCGGTCCATCAAAATCATTTTACAAACGACGTGATGCTAATTTGAAAGCAATAATGACGTTTGAGAAAAAATGCAGTACCAGTTTGGACTGAATTTCTAATTTTCTATATTCAAACGAACATAATTTGCAACTTATTTTAGAATTGTATTTAATTTCTAAGGCAAAAAATACATTTCGCAACTGACTAATCTGGTAACGTCGTTGCGGCTCTCATCTTTAACAGTATATTTCTTTCTCTGTTTCACTTTTATTAGATTCCTTTGTGGTCATATTGCTTGTTCATTCTTTGTACCCCAAAAATTTAAGATTTTTCTAACCAATTAGAATGCCTAGATTTGGGTATTTCTGGGTTATTCGTTTTCGGTTACACAGGTTATTTTCACATTTAATGTATGAAGTTTGTTTACTGTATACTGTGCTATGGTCATACACTCGATGAAAAAAAATCAAATATGATGTTTTCTTCTAATGCCACAGAGTTATTCAAAAAGTGAATTTTTTAACTGTAATTTCTTATTGGTAATTTCTTATTTTTTATTTACATTTTTAGCACCGGTTCCAGAACCGGGTACCCGGTTCTCGAAGATTCTAGCACCGAAACCCGGTTCCTTAAAATTGTCTCGGTGCTGAATGCTATAACAAGAAGCCTAAGAAGTGACGAGAACGACACACTAATTAATAATGTGTTTGCAAAGCCACAATTACTTTAGTGGGGAAGTTGGTAATCGACGGTTCGTCTTTGGGTCAATATTTCGACGGTTCGTCTTTTGGACATTCGTGTCGATACAGTGATTAGTTGTGAAACCTGAATGACAGTTTCACTTGTAATGGGTGAAGAGTCTACACGGTTGCCACTAATGTTACCTCAGTTGATGCCTTCAGCCGCCATATTCCCCATTGACATTTAATTCAAACTATTTTGGTTCGAGAATGAAATTCTTATTTTAGGCTAATAACTAAAAGAAATTGCATAAGATATGGATAGCAGAAATTTTGGAGACAAAATAAAATTTAAATTTTTTTTCGTAAAAACAAAGTAATTTGATGGCCCATTATAATCTGTTTAAATTTTAGATTCAATATTGTCAAAAATTTTTAGTAGCAAATAAAAACACACCATGCAATCGGAGGAAAAGTCCATTATAAAATAATACTCCACAAAAAGTTTCCAATAATTTATCGCCATTAGATTTTTCTTGTTCGCTTTCTGTTTACATTATTTGTTCATCTCTGTTCGGCCGCTAAGCTATATAAGCATTCGAGGGAGAAATAAAACTCCACTCGAAGATTTGTGTGATGTTAAGTCGTCAGATGACGCTCGCATCAAGTTTGAAGTACCTAATTTTGTGAATGGGCGCGTCTTTTGTGAAATTTCAAAAATCGCTAGCTCGGCGGATGGATTCTATGAAAGTGCAAGAACAAAAGTTATTTAGGATATGATTCTACATAAAACTCCTATACATCAAAACTTCGATTGAAATAAATTTTAAAAAATCTTATTGGAAAATTTGACTTCAAAGTGGAATTTTGATACAACTGTTCGCTGTTCACTTAAATCACCATACGGGTTTTCAATAGATCGGCAATTATAGCTTTTGTTATGTTTTTCTATGGGGGTTAAAAATTCTCTCTATACAAATTAATGATGTTTCAGCTATTAGTATTCATTTAAAACAAAAAAAAAAACATGTGTGTGCAGTGCACACGCGGTAGAAGTGAAACCTTAGGAAAACTAAACAGCGAGGGAATGAGACGAATGCGGTATCAGGTGTGGGATAGTTAAAGCGTTTATTTATTATAATATTGGTACCAAGTTCAAAAGTCATATTATATTTTTATTGAAAATCTAATACCGGATTCGTGATCAGCGACCCCAAAAACCCTAAAATGCAAATTTTTCCGGGGAAAAATGGGAAAAAGGATATTTTCATTATCCTTACAGGACCTTCCGTTTCGAATTTTGACAATCTAATACCGAATTCGTGATCAGCGACCCCAAAAAACCTAAAATGCAAATTTTTCCGGGGAAAAATGGGAAAAAGGATATTTTCATTATCCTTACAGGACCTTCCATTTCGAATTTTGAAAATCTAATACCGAATTCGTGATCAGCGACCCCAAAAACCCTAAAATGCAAATTTTTCCGGGGAAAAATGGGAAAAAGGATATTTTCATTATTCTTACAGGACCTTCCATTTTGAATTTTGAAAATCTAATACCGAATTCGTGATCAGCGACCCCAAAAACCCTAAAATGCAAATTTTTCCGGGGAAAAATGGGAAAAAGGATATTTTCATTATTCTTACAGGACCTTCCGTTTCGAATTTTGAAAATTTACATAGCTAAAAACCTGCTCCTGGCAACACAGATCATTTTGCAAAAAACCGCATAAAAATCGGTCCAGTAGTTTTTGAGTTTTGTAATCTCAGGCAGACAGACAAACAGACAAACAATAAAACATCCATTTTTATATATATAGATATGTATATATTGCAATGTATGACGAAACATCAGTAATTTATTGCCTCCTCTCTCCACTTCCTCCCTCCCAACACTTCTCCCTTCCCTCTTTCCCTTCCCGTACCCCTCCTTCTTCCCTCCCCTTTCCCCTTCCAATCATTCTTGTTTACGATAAATTGACCGGTACCCATCTGTATTCTATCTAATTTTCTCGCAGGCTAAAATATCCTATCTCTTTTTACTGTCGCTTTTTCGTTTCATCGAGTTTGAAATCACTCGCTAAAGAAGTTTTCACTTCAAAAAATTAATTCTTAATTGATGAGGTGGGTCCAGTGGACCCACATTGACTTTTCTCTCTTTGCTATTTCTCATGTTTTCAGCACAGTGACTCTGAAATCTTCAGTACATTCAACACCATAGTGTTGTATGCCGAGTTAAAAACACGGATTTGGTATGTGATTAGAACAAGTCCATTGGAAACCAGCTCATCATTTACGCATATGATTTTCACCTCATAAATTAAGGGTTAAAATTTTTTATTTTTTACAATACGTCCACTGTAGTCCAGCTTTTTACTCAAAAAATCAAAAGTGGGTTACAAATGCACTTAAAGGTGCACTGAATGAGAATAGAGTGTTGAAAATAAATAAATAATAAGTCAATTCAAATTTTTAACTGCGTTATGCAATCATATGGCAATCAAAATACCGAATGGGTTAAACAGTTTTTTCAAAATACTTTTGTTTGCAAGAAATTTGGCAAAATCGAATTTTTCACTTGGTAATAAAAAAGCATAAAGATGGCGGATAATATTAAAAAAAATATTTTAGGGAAACGCTATACTCTTCAATTAATCTCATACAGAGAATACGCTTTGTGATTAATTTGGGTGATAGTGCGGTTTTAATATAAATTGTGTAGTGACTTTATTTAATTTAAAAAAATCAAGTGCTATTTTTCAGATATTTTCAAGTAATTTTGCCGAATCCAAAATATTTCTAACCATGTAGATAAAATCAAGCTAAAGGAATAGCACAGGTTAGCTACATACTTGTACTTCGATAGCATCGATGTAGCTGATTTTTATATTATTTTAGAAATTCATTAAAAAGAAAGGTATCGCATGTTGATAATATATGTGCTTGCTGCTGTAAGAAAAATTCTTTAAAGAAATCGTGATATATGCAATTAAGAATAAATGAATTTAATAAGACAGTGAATTACGAATCAAAGATACGAGTAATTAACTATAAAGATTTCGCAAAACATTATTGGCGAAAATCGTAACTCGGTGTTTCTCCAGAAATGCAACGATGTTTAGATATTTAAATACCGTTGCGTTTCTCAAAAAACACTCAGTAAAGGTTATGGTTTTCGCCAAAACGGTTTGATTTATTTTGTGCCAAGATATTGTGTTTATAAAATATAAATATTATAAGATTTGTTTTGTTTATCTTGTCCCATACAAGCATTCGGATTGCTTTAAAAAATTATTGTTAAAAAGTTACGCTGTGAAGTTAGTTCAGTTATCCTAATTAAGTAATTATTAAGCAAAGAATGCTTCTTTTTAATCTAAAATTATTAAATTTAATTCATATCAGCTACCTCAATCATAATCAAAAGCCAATTCATCCGTAATAAAATACATCGGTCAAATTTGCATGGAGATTGGCCTGAGTGACGTGCTCGAATGGCAGTATTGCCAAAAACAGAAGGTCGTACCTCTGAGCTATAAATTAAACTATTTTTTCGAAATAGTTTTTGCCGTTTTTGAGATTTTGGTTCTTCATGTGTAATCGTTTTGGTGAAAATCAGGTTATTATTAAATAATTTTTGGAGGAGAAGTCTCTATGGCCGACTACAAGTATTTTTATGTGGCGAATATTTCTCACAAAGACACCAACCCCATAACAAAAGATAGGTTTCTAAAGCAGGGTTTATACACAGCGAGTAACTCGCTGCGAGTAAGGAGAGGCAAGTAGTTTGCTTCGTTTACACGATGCGAGTAAATCGTTGCAAGTAGAATGACAGCCGAAGGAAAACATAACCTAAAATTTTCTGAGAAAAAATATCACGACTCTTTTTTGTGGAAAAATTTGCGAATTTCGACCTGAAACTGTTTGTTGCCGACGAGTTTTTTATATCCGTGTCGTTTTTTCCTTAAAATGTTACGACGTTTTCTGGCAAAGCAGCAAATATAAAATGAACCGAAACACACACATAAAATCACCTCTTGTCTACACGGTTCCATGTTGTTGTATTGGTTTTTACTTGCTAGAAAAATAGAATGGCTTTCTATTATTTTTGAGAGAGAAGCGAGTATTCTCACACATATGCGAGCGTCGCACACTAGCTCAAATCGCGTGTATTTACGTCTACTGGCAGCGAGTTATTACTCGCTTCGTCTAAACCCTGCTTAAGGAAAACGATTTTCACCTTAGAAAAAGCCATATTATCAAAATATTTTGTATGACCAAATCCTCCTACGTTTACACGATGAATATTTTCGCGATAAACATCGACCCTCTCCACACTTATCCGATGATTTCATACAAAAGTTAACTTTTAAGTGAAAAATCCAATTCTTTCATTTCAAACTTGAATGGCTTTATTAACAATAACAATACTCGAGAAAAAAAATTTCTTTTTTGGATAATATGACATCGCTGAATCCAAATCCGAACCCGCAAGTGTTTTGGCTCTAGTTTTTGAGAAAAAAAGGATGTGAAAACATTAACCAAAATAATACAACATTTTGTTATATTTTTTATGACCTGTAAGCCGAAAAATTTCAATAGAGTTCAATGTAAAAACCATGAATCAGAAATAATTCAATGGTTAGACAAAAAACAGTAAAAATCGCTCTTGCTTGAGTGAACAGTTGTTTGTATGGGGTCTGGGGAAATCGGAGTATAAGCGTGGTATTACACACGGCAACTTTCGGGCTTATTTAAGCCGGCAACTTTTGGGCTTAATAAGCCAATGTGCTTACACTTGTGGCTTAAATAAGCCAATCCTGTTTGCATATAATACACAAGTTTACATGGGTGTGTGTGGACTCAAACCATTGAAATTGCTGCTGCTCATATACTTCCCAAGATCTTTACCTGCTGACGGTCAGAACGAAAATGATTTCTGTCTACTACTTTTCCCAAACCGGTTTACACGGTTTGCATGTATGCAGACTGCCGATAAGCCATGATTTCGAGTGGCAACTTTTCCCTCCTCAGTCGTTTCTCCCAAAAATCGGCTTAAGTAAGCCCGAAAGTTGCCGTGTGTAATACCACGCTAAGTACTCGAATTGAGTCTTACCCCACCAAATCCTGTAAGCGTGCGTAGAAGCTGGCACAGCCAGTTACCATGATAGATAGAGACAGTGCGGTTGTGGGGTTTCAGAGCAAACATGCTTGATCTATTAGGAGAACATTTTTCGGATATGAAAACATCCACAAAAATAATATAACATTTTTTTATGGTTTTATGACCTGTAATCGGAGAAATTCCAATAGAATTCACGAAAATATTCAGCATAAGAAAGCCGAAGTGATTGTTCATACAAAGTGTGCTGACAATATGGTTTTTTAACCCTTTCGCGGACATTACTTTTTAGAGCAGGCCTGGCCAACCCAAATTGTTCCACGGGCCAATCTGATGATTCATTTTTTTTGGCGGGCCACACATGAAAAAATAGAAGGTGAAATGCTATAATTGTATTTACTTTAATAATTGAACTTTTAAAAATCATGATTTTTTCCCCCACTCCATATTTTGGCGAATAAAGAAATCAGCGCGTGGGCATTTTCAGTCATGATTTTTCATATTTATCGTGTCTCCATAGCGTACTTAGAAATGTCAACCAGGAGGTAATCAGGGCAGCCAACTAGAAATCAGCCAATTTGATTGAACAAATGTCAAAAAAAAAATCCTACTTTTCAGTAGCCGAAAAAAACATAACAGTAAAGCTAAACCACAATTACGCGTGCGTGCGTTTGGCATTATTTAGTTCTGGCATCTAGTAGTTGTCACCGCGTCTAAAAGTAGAGACTGAGCCTACTCTACGCGGCAACGCGTCTGAGCAACGCGCAATTATACATTTACTAATATAAATACGTAGTTTTTACTTTCATCGCGTGGGTGCCGCACGCACGCACGCGTAATTGTGGTTTAGGCTTAATGCCGCGGTCACATGACGCTGTTTTGCCAGCCGCTGGCTGCTGTTGGTTAGTAGCGCTGGCAAGTAGCAACTGCAGCCAGCGTGCTGAGAGGATTCACACGATTTATACTTTAGTAGCGCTGGCAAGTAGCAAAACAGTGGTTTGACATTTTAATCTGGGAGATTTTTTAATAATAAACGTAACACACAAATTTAAATAAATAAACGTAAAATAACAACTTACAATAAGCAAACTTTACCACTTATCAAACTTTTGACAGCTCAGAAACCATGTGACAGGGTCACGTGATCCCTAGTAGCGCTGGCAAAGTAGCACGGTCTCTACTTCACTAGCGCTGCTAACATCATCACGCTGCTGCTGGTAGTAGCAACGGCTGCTAACAGCCAAACAGCCACTAGCGCTGGCAAAACAGCGTCGTGTGACCGCCGCATAAGGAGATTTAAATCATGATGCTTTTTGAGTCTCCATTAGACTTTTTCGTGATTGGATTTAAATCTATATACATATAAATGGACTTATGTAAATCTATATATATACGAGTAGTACTTATGTAAAATAAAAAATTAAATTGTAAAATTGCATATAAACTTTATGAGCAGTTTTAGTATTTTATATTTTATTAGTTACATACATTTTTTTTTAAATTCAAATTATTTGGCGGGCCGCATTTTCAAACGTCTCGGGCCGCATGAGGCCCGCGGGTTGGCCACTGCTGTTTTAGAGTGTACTACCCAGAATGTCAAACGTAGTAACTGTTCCGGGAATCATAAAAAATGAGAAAAAAATATTTTCAGGAAAATTTTCATTTGTAAATTACAAGTATTTTGCAGTTTTGTTCTGTAGGGACACTAAATACACACAATCCATACAAAGTCATTCATAATATGACGACTACTATGATTTTACTGGTAATACAAATTTTGGCGTGTATATAACGTCAGTGTCCGCGAAAGGGTTAGAAGCTTTTATTTAGCTTGCTTTCGTACGGCCCTGTAAGGATAACGTGATTATCATTTACCTGAAATTTTCCAAAATCAGATTCAGCGACCCTAAAAACTCCTGGCATTAAGAATTCTGTAAGGATAATGAAAGGTACTGTAAGCATAAAAAATTATATTTTTCCTCAAATTTTCCGGAAAAAAAGAACCAAATCAAATACCAAAATACTTTCAGCATTAAATTACAGGTAGCTTTTAATTTATTAATAGAAATTTTACGGCTTATTGGTCACCTGGAATATTTTTGGACTTTGTAATCATTTCAATTGAAGTACCGGATTTCTCAACGGTGAACTATTGAATACAATGATTAAATTTTTATTGAAGCAATAGAGAATTAGAACTTTTGATAGCAGGCATCAAGTTTCGATTGCAAGAATTCAATGTCGAAATTCGAGTTGTGTGTTTACAATACGTCGCAACTTTTTTTCGAAATTTGGTTGCCGCCACTTTCTTTTTCAGATTAGATGGACTTACAACATATGAAAAATTTGATTAAATGTTGTAAGTCTACTTACGATATTTACTTACTTGGAAAAATATGAATTTTGTCAAAAAATTATAAATGTTGAAGTTAAACAAATTAAACAACTTTATTAAAAGTCATGCTACCGTTTTGAAATTTTTTGTGTGAGTGTATTTTTATTTAGCGATACTCGTAGTGTCAATAACTCAAAAATGCCGTAAGTCGAGTTACGATAGTTTTGTACAAAGGCGTCGATATAATATTCCCAATAAAACAAAGGCACAAATCTTAGATCACGATTTTTTTTCTAAGATTAGAACCCTCAGTATCAAACATTTATTTTCTGGGTACCTATTTTAAAATTTTCTAAAAAAGTCTATTACCAATCATTGAACCTTTGTTTTGTTCTCGTCGATTTTCCAAAAATTCAAATTTTGCACATAGTCATATACATTCGCGAGCTAAGCTTAAACACTTCTTACATTTTAAAAAAGTTGACTTGAATTTTTGCATAAAAGGAAATCGATTTTTACCTAAGGTTCACCTTACAAGGGTATTTAACAAGATTATGTAAGGATACATACGATTTTATATGAAGTACTAGCTTCCTACGTTACCAGCTTAAAGTTTTTTGTATAAATTTTAGAATGCCAAAAAACCATAAATAACTTAAAAACTTTTGGGAAAAACCGTTATCCTTACAGGATCTTCTGTTTCGCATTTTGAAATTCCCACACCGGATTCGTGATCGGTAACCCCGGAAACCCTCTAATTCCGATTTTCCCGGGGAAAACGGGAAAAAGGACATTTGCGTTATCCTTTCAGGACCTTCCGTTTCGAATTTTGAAAATCTAATATTGGATTCGTGATCAGCGACCCCAAAAAGCCCCTTCCGAGAAAAACGGGAAAAAGGATATTTGCGTTATCCTTACACGACCTTCCGTTTCGTATTTTAAAAATCTAATATCGTATTCGTGATCAGCGATCCCAAAAACCCCATAATGCCAATTTTCCCCGGGAAAACGGGAAAAAGGATATTTGCGTTATCCTTACAAGACCTTCCGTTTCGAATTTTGAAAATCTAACATAGCTAAAAACCTACTCCTGGCAACGCAGATCATTTTGCAAAAAACCGCGTGCAAATTGTCCAGTAGTTTTTGAGTTTTGTAATCTCAGACAAACAGACCAACAAACATCCATTTTTAGGTATATAGATTACGGTTTGAGTTTCGTCCACTTAAGAATGTTGTTTAATTGTTGTCGCGTTGGCAAAAACGAAATAAAATGTTGAATGCGTCCCTTAATTGTCTAAACATTACTCGCATTTCCTTTTTCCTTAAAAAAACGAAATTAAATTTGCCTTTACCTTGTGATCAAGTTAAAATTTTCAACCCGCTGATGAAAAGAGATCTTTCACGCACAGCGAAATGAAAATTACTCTTGCTGGTGGAGGCCAACAGCGGAAACCGGTAGTGCGGAAAGAGGAAGGGAAACACATGTTGGCAGCAAGAAAGCGCAATAAAATTGAATTGAATCGAAATTGCTGACAGCAAAAAAAATCTTTTGTATTTAACCTCAACCATTTGTGTTTATTTCTGACATTTTTTTGTTGTGATTGTTAAAATTTTTTCCCAAAAACGTAAAACCTTTTCATTTGGCTAATCCGATGAAATTCTAAAACGATTTTCGGAGACTTTTCTATTTTGTTTTTCAAAGGAAAAGTGTGCGGAAATCCATCAAGAATTGCATAAAAAACTGCCGGCTGGCCGCCCGACTTATATAAATACTTTTCATAGCTAAATATTACACTTTTTCGAAAGAAAATTGTTATTTGTTTACTTTTCAAAATATGTCGAATTTAAAACAAATTTTAAACTTGCCGCTACTGTCAAGATTGTATTTAAATTTTCGCCGCCAGAGGGAAAATTAACCACCTGTGCAAAATAATACCCTTAGAGCCTGTTTACACACAGATTGGGCATGAACATGGGACTGAACGATACTGTCAAAATGTAGGCAAGACGAGGAGGTGGGGATGTCCCCACCTCCTCGTCTTGCCTACATT
This sequence comes from Chrysopilus asiliformis, assembly GCA_964034945.1. Classification (NCBI taxonomy): domain Eukaryota; kingdom Metazoa; phylum Arthropoda; class Insecta; order Diptera; family Rhagionidae; genus Chrysopilus; species Chrysopilus asiliformis. Next base: position 41,725,471 of record OZ035962.1, read on the forward strand.
TTGACAGTATCGTTCAGTCCCATGTTCATGCCCAATCTGTGTGTAAACAGGCTCTTAGCGATCTTTCCAGATCGTTGTTTATCGATTTTGCCAAGAATCCTACTGCAGATCTTTATAACGACCATTTAACAACAACAACTGTATACGGTAAGGAGACACACTCTCGTGTGTTCTTTTTAATCTGCCGTTGGAGAAGGCGAATTGTGATGCGGAGGTGAATTTGAGGGGGACCGTTCTTATGTTTAATTAACCCAATTGCTGGCATCGACCTTGCCAGCAATTGGGTTAATTATATACCGAAATGAACGAGCCATAGAAGAGTTCTTCGACCAGACAGAGCGGGCGGTGCAAAATCTGGGGCTGCGCATTAATAAAGGAAAGACAAAACACATGGTAGCGGCCGCGGCACCGAAACCACCAACGACCAGCTAAACAGGTCAGAAGAACGTAAGCAAATACAACTTCGAAGAAGTAAAACGTTTTCTCTATCTCGGGCCAAAGATAAAAACAGCCGATAAAAACTGTTACGAAGAAATAGTATGACGAACGGCTGTTAGCAGCCAACATAGCCTACTTCAGTCAATCAAAACTCCTCGGAATCCTGGGCCCTTATCTTTTTTTTGAACGAAGTCGGTTGAAATGGCCCTATATTAAAAATATAGGGGAGACTGGGATATTATTAACCACGGGGAATTGCGGACCAGCGTCATATTTTTTTTCCCTAGTAATGGTTGGTAGCTGCAAATAACTGTAATCAATTCGCCTCATGTTAAGCTAATTTTCCTAACAGTACTCGACTTGTGTATACGCACTGTCCCCTAGCTTCGATAGCAAATAGAAATATGATACTTCGAAAAAAAAACTTCACTTTGTGTTTCGCTTAAATTTAACCACATTTTTCGAGAACCAAGTCAGGTAAATATGTTCATAATATTCGCGGAGCCTTAAGGAGGATCTCCATTACCATGACTTCTGTAACTGCAAAAAAATGCAGAAAACTAGAGCAAGATAGACTTATATAGATCTAAATAGGAATGACTGAATACAAGTATAAACGCTTTCCCTTCCAGTTTAACAACTTTATAGCAATCATATCAAACCTTATGCTATGAATATAAGGTTCAAATTAGCATAGAAATAAAGCTATACAGCTGCATGTGTGTGTTTGAACTACATGAAAAATGACAGTTACGCTATAATAGCACTTTGTATGCGTCTGTGCTCACTATTCACTTACAGGGACAATGTGTGATTGTAGTAGAAATTGCTATAAAAAAGTTCAAGTCCGTCAACTGCAACCATAAAATCGCCATAAAAAAAGAGGGGACATTATTTTTGCAGTTGCCGACAAATTTTTGCAGTTGATTCTTATCTCCCTTTCTCGCCAAGGTATATTCACATAAATGTGTCTCTATTTTTTTGCAGTTGGGAAAAGTCATGGTAATGGAGGGCCAACTTTTAAGAAATTTGTAAAACTGGAAGAGATAGCGTTTATACTTGTATTCAGTTATTCCTATTTAGATCTATATGGGTTCCTGGTCACTGTGACATCTTGGGCAATGAGAAAGCTGACGAACTTGCCAAACTAGGTTCGGATTGCCTTGGCATTTATCCCGAACCAGCATTGCCTATATCCAATTCGTCGGTAAAAGGACTTATTCGAAGACATTGTACTACACTGCACAAGACTAGGTGGATGAGTGAAGCCACGTGCCTACAAGCCAAAAAATTTGGTTGTAAACCTGACCTAGTTAAATTCGCCAATACCATTAGACTAAGCAAGAAGTCTATTCAACAATTAGTAGGTGTACTCACTGGTCACTGTAAACTTAACTACCATTTACACAAGATTGGCTTAGTTGAGGATCCGTCTTGCAATTTATGTAATGAGGAGGAAGAGACAGCAGAACACTTCTTGTGTAGTTGTCCTTACTTCCAAAACCGTAGGGAAAATACTCTTGGCAGTCGTTCCCTTAGTTTTCAGGACATTGGAAAGATTCCACTAAATCGTTTAGCCAACTTTATCTGCAGATCAAAAAGACTACTGTAGTATGCATAGCCAACCTACTCTAAATGCACAAAGGACCCACAGCGTGGTCTAAGTGCATAAGGGCTTAGTCTTGGACTACCCGTTAACCTAATCTAGATCTATATAAGTATATCTTGCTCTAGTTTTCTGCATTTCTTTGCAGTTACAGAAGTCATGGTAATGGAGATCCTCCTTTAAGCATTCGACACAGACAAGAAATTTTGCATGAAATTTGCATTACTCATATGCTGCCATATTGTAAAAAAGGGCGTTCGGGGAATTACGGACCACTTTTGTCCGGGAATTACGGACCACTCAGTTCTTGACATTTGACAAGCTAACTTCGTGTATTTGATGCGTATAAAGCGAGAACTCCAATTGGACAGAGGCAGAAGCAGAACTTTAGAACAAATAGCATCTTATGTGAGGAGCTACAATAAAGCAGCAGCAGAGGCAGAAGCAGAAACACATTTTAGCTCTAATCTCTAAATTTCTCCTTTCAATTTAATCTCACAAATCGTTGTTCACATTTGTTGCATATATGGACGTAAGTAAATATTTGTAATACTTGAAATGGAGGAGAAATTAATTGAATACGTGAAAAACAACAAAATATTATACGACAAATCATGCCGCGGATATAAATACGTACAACGTTTTGACAGGTTTCTGCTATTTTCGTCAGAATTCAAATTTCATTGTGGGACAAAAAGCAGATTCTGCCACTGCTACTGCTTCTGCCTCTGCTGCTGCCTCTGCCCGATTGGAGTTCTCGCTTAAGTGTTTTTCATGCAAAAACACAGCATTATAGCGAAAACACAATGACGCGTCAAGGCGTGTGTAAAGGGCCAAACAGATGACGGTAGCAACTGCGACTGCGGCTTCAAAATGAATTTAGCAAAATCTCTAAATTCGACGCCGTCGTTGTGGGGGTGCCACCGAAAATTTTAGAGAAAATGAGGACTGACAACGCCGATATATAATAAGTGAACGTCAAAAGGTTTTTGTGCAATATAATAACATTAATTAATAATAACATTATAATAATGCAAAAACGCACACACAATTAACATCAATTTTTGAAAATTATCGTACAGAACAATCATTTTTTATGTTGATGTTTAGTGACCGTTTTATCTATTGATGATATTTATTGCTATGTTTTTCGCAGGCTTCTCGGTCAGTGGGTTGGAGTGAAATAAAAAATTTATTTTTTATTCTCAATTCCCAACGTTTCGGTTTTATTTTAAACCATCTTCAGGGGAAAAAACTACAAAAAAATCCTTTTTAAATGTTCATTATTTTACAAAATATTGACTAGTCAAACTTATGTACATGAGTTTAAATAAATATGGGCGAGTAATTATGTTTACGTGTTGATTGTTTTAGCAATTTTTCATCTTGTCAAGAAGTTATTGTCAAGAAGTTAAAAAATAAATAATTAAGTAAATAAATAAAAAAAATAAAAAAATAACATAAAAAACGGATGGTTCTACAAATACTGTACGGAAAAAATATTTGACTAGTCGTTTGAAGTTTAGTTAGTAGGAAGTACGATAACGGTTATTTTTAACGTTTTCTTTTTAAAGTTTTGGTTTTTTAGCTTTTGGTTCGTTGTGTTGGGCTTTTGATTTTCTTTTTCTTTTTTGTGTGTTGTCTAGTAAGGCACAATATACAGCAGCAATTTCGTCTGTGTCACGTTTGAAAGAAAAAGAAAATCAAAAGCCCAACACAACGAACCAAAAGCTAAAAAACCAAAACTTTAAAAAGAAAACGTTAAAAATAACCGTTATCGTACTTCCTACTAACTAAACTTCAAACGACTAGTCAAATATTTTTTCCGTACAGTATTTGTAGAACCATCCGTTTTTTATGTTATTTTTTTTTTTTTTTTATTTATTTACTTAATTATTTATTTTTTAACTTCTTGACAATAACTTCTTGACAAGATGAAAAATTGCTAAAACAATCAACACGTAAACATAATTACTCGCCCATATTTATTTAAACTCATGTACATAAGTTTGACTAGTCAATATTTTGTAAAATAATGAACATTTAAAAAGGATTTTTTTGTAGTTTTTTCCCCTGAAGATGGTTTAAAATAAAACCGAAACGTTGGGAATTGAGAATAAAAAATAAATTTTTTATTTCACTCCAACCCACTGACCGAGAAGCCTGCGAAAAACATAGCAATAAATAATAATTTTTTATATCTTGCAAACACGATTCAGAAATGTCAAAGTTTTTGTTGTTGGAACGCTGCCCGACGTCGAGTTTCATGCATGTGTTCCACTCGACTTTTCGACGCCCAAAATGACGTCGCAGTCGACGCCGCAGTCGCAGTTGCTGCCGTCATCTGTTTGGCCCTTAAGCTTTGACATTTCGACGCTTCAAAAGTAAAACCCGTGACTATGGGACGATTTATAATGGCGCTTCGCCTTGACGCTTCAAAGCACCCTGACGCTTGGAGTAGACCTACTTTCTACTTTCAGATGCGTTGACGCTTTGAAATTTGAATGAAAATTGCGTATTGTGAGTGATTTTTGGAAAATTGTGCGGCAAATGATGCATTTATGGAACGATTAATTAAAAAAGAGAAAAATAATTAATATTTATGCAATCTAAAATCGAAATTGTGTGAAAATGCGGAATAACAAGACAAAAAATAAAGTAAAAATAATTCGAATATATTCGCCGATTATTCTAGTGACTTTAAAAGATGCTAAGGATCATCGTGGCTTTTATTTAAATAACTTATTTTATAAAGAAGTCGTCCGCATCTCTTTCAATATTTATTTCTTGAATTCATCATCATCAATTGACGTTTTTAATTCATGTGCTTTGTACTCCTGCAACAAATTCTATGTCTTCCAAATGCTTTTTAATTCACATAAACTCTTTATTTCCATTTTATTTGAAATAAAAATAGTGAAGCGTGTAGTTCTTACGCAGCGTTATTAGGTTTTAGCACAGACGCTTCAAAGCGTTCAATTGTCAAAGCGTGCTTGGTGCGCTGAAATGTCAAAACTTACGAACGCGTTGACGCGCCATTGTGTTTTCGCTATTACACAGCATTAGCATTAGCTTTTCGGCAATTCCTAATAGTTTTTTGGTACGATAATAATTTTTCAAATGTAAGTATACAATGTAGAGGTTAAGGCCCAACTACGATAGACATAGGAGCGCATATGTTAATGTCAAATTCCCAACGAATGTTGACATACATAGTTGTCAACATAAAAGCTAATCTTCATTTTACCTCAAGTGGAAATTAATATGGCCACAATATTATTAAATTCACACTAAAATTTTAGGTTATGTTCACTATTTTCATATGCCAGTTCCATTTGTATCGAATCATTCATGCTTAACGGAAGTTTAACGAAGGTTTGAAAGTGGCTACACTTTGACACATGTCTATTGTGGGTAATAACATTGACTTTCTTATTCTGGAAATGACATATGCAGCTACATATGCGCTCCTATGTCGATCGTAGTTATGCCTTTAGGTTCTCTTCTGTAGAAGAATCTGTACATTGCCAGAGGTTGTAAATGAGCTTCGTGAGAAGGCTGATAAGAAGCGAACGAGATTGGAGAGGAAAGGCGATAAACCATCGTCGAAAAAGCAAAAAGATCTTGGCAAATCGAAGACACCACAGAAGAAACAACGATCTTCAACCGATTGTGAGGTGGAAGAAGACATCGGTTTTTGCATAATTTGTAAGAAAAATATGCCAAAAAAAATGAACCGCCGAAATACCATCCATTGCAACGTGTGCAATCGAGCTGTTCACTTGGGATACGCCGGAAAGACTGCAAGTGACTGGACTTGCGAACATTGCGTTTTGGAGTGATTTTCATTGCAAATTTTCACTTCATTTCACTTTGTCTCTTATATAATAAATATATAAATCAAAAATAAAGTTTTTCTATCACATTTTTCCATTTTTAATCGATTTACAAAGTGGTCCACAATTCCCCGAGATTTTTCAAAATCGCAAAAACGCCATTTTTGCGCCAACTGATATAACTTGTATAATTTAATACAATTTGACCGAACTGCTGCGACCCAAAGAGAGGTTTTTTCTCGTACTACAAATTCAAGCTTTGAAATTTCCAGAAAGAGTTATTTTTTTGCGAGTTTTTAGCCAAAATGAAAATGCGGTCCACAACACCCTAGTCTCCCCTACTAAAAAGCCGAAATGTTAGGGGCGACCTCTTAGTTTTCGGCGAAACTTGCCTGCTTAAGAAACGAAAACTAGTTTCTCAGTTTTGTGAAACAAAGCTTAGTTTGAGAAATTTTGCCGTTTGAAAAATACCGAAAATGACCAATAGTATTTTTCAAAAAATTATATCTCCAGTTGTAATTTACCGGTTTAAATGGTTTAGGACATTTTAAGAGGGGAAATTTTTTTGTATTTTGTGTACTTTTCTCGAAACCGGTTTGTGTTAGTATTGATTTTTTAAGCGAATTGATTAATTGAGGACAAATAGTATACGTAAAAGAGATTTTTTTTTAAATAAAGGAAGGTAATCATATTGAATTAATATAAATCGGAGTAAAATTTTAAATTTCACTTTGGATTCTTCATTGAATTGGAGTAGCCTCAGTATAGGATCTGGACAAAGTAATAGTCTTTGCAATGGTGCCTTTGGAGATACTCATCATAGAAATCGAAGGTAAATATATATTTATACGGTGACATTTTTTCAACTTGGTAGTTTGCAATGACTTTTCAGTTTTTTGCGATTATCTCGAAAAATACCTGGTTTTTGGTGGTTTAATGTATGAGGTGAAGAGGATAATCTATTACCGTTATCCGGATATTATTATTAAAATTAAAAAAAATATATTGTTGCGAATTTTTTGCAAACTAACGGTTTTTGAAAAAAAAAAACAGTAAATGGCATAATTAAAGGCATTAAAATTCTTTACACTTTTGCCTTTTACCATAAATCGACATCTTTTACCGTTATCGAAATATTTGAGTTTTTTTAAATAAAAATTCAGATTTTGTATCAGAAAGTCATGTGCTGTTCACATCAGATATTTTTCTATTAACCTGCAATAATTCCAGTGCAGTGGACCTGCTGCAGGTTAACGAAAATAACTTCATGACTGATAAAGTAAAACAAAACATTTATTAACTCATTTTTAAGCACAGTCGAAAACCATTTCACATTTTCAATAAATGCACAACAGTATAAATATAAAATCATATGAAAAATATTGAATTGTCAATTTTGCGTTGTAAATCGATTCCCTTATCTATATAAAAAAAATATTACAAATTTGTTAATTTCAGAAATGGAGAACCCTACCATAATTATGTCGATAGAGTACGGGTCGGGAATCAAGTCGATCATTTCATCGCTGGAAGAAGACACGGGTGGAGGAATGAGCCGATATCACATTTAATTTCCGTCATGTCAGCGAAGCGTCTTAATTTAACATCATCAAAACGAAATACGGTTAATTATGAAAATTTTTATTTTGATAACAAAGGTAACTTTACTGATCAATATACCAGTTAAATGACTAAATTTCACCATAACAATTATTCCTAGGATATTGTAATACTGATCACGGAGACTGTAGTTTGAAGAGAACACACAGCGTCTCTATCATACGAGAAGACACATGCCAAGATTTACAATCCAAAGTTTTTGGGGTACAAGAAATATCACAATTCATCCCGAGAGCAAAATTGATTAATCAAAATTTCTTTAAAAAGAGGTAATTGAAAAGTCTTAGCTTTTTTTTGAAATTAGAACTTCCAAAATTATCAATTCATTGGTAACCGAACCAAGAAATTGGTTAAATTACCTATGGCTGAAATTTTGAATATGAAAAATGAATTGTGTAAATTAACTAAGTTCTTGGTAAAATATTTTACCGCATATTGTGTGGCAATACCTAACCAAACAATTGCCTCGCGGCAAAACGGTAAGAACTGAAGTTCGCAGGTTCATGTCCGGTGGATCGAATTTTTATTTTCTTTTTTTTTTAAATTTATTTCGATGTTTTAGCGATTTTAGCTATTGCAACGGTAAAAGACCACAGTAAATATTAAAATTTCCAAGAAAATCCAAATGACTGTTTAACAGATGTTATATCACATCTATATATCCGGAAATCAGAATGTAATTCATATTAGAAGCCGTTTTTTTTCAAATCGCGAAATAGCATGTCAGTATATTTTATTTCTGAGAAGTTGGAGAAATTGATCAATATGTGTGTGAAAATGGCACAAATAGAATACAGAAGTAGTTACAAAGACCGATCTCTTCTGTAACGAATAAAAAAGGGAATTTGGTACGACGGGTAAATATTTGACAAACTACAAACCAGAAAGAGATTTTAGTTATTGAATGCGATTAGCGGATAAAGTGAATATTTTGAACGATACCTTACTAGCCATAAATACAACTTCAACAACAACTGAGAGATTTTTATTTATTGTCGGTAACATAAAATCAAAGTTGAATTAGTTTGGAATTCAAAATTCCTATTGTTTTATCAAAAACCAAGCTGTCAATAAAATATTAGTTTTAATTAATAATCTATACAAATGTTTGCCCCAAAACCCCATTAGGAGGCTGTTTCTGGTACGGAACCTGGCTCACCGTCATTTTGTTATATATTTTTTTAATAACCTATAAGCCGAGAAATTCTCATAGTATTCAATGTTAGAAAGGTCGCGTAAAAACTTGAAAAATTCATAAAAGTAAATACTGTTTAGAATATGATTTTACATAATCGTTCCATACATTCACATGTAATCGGACCACTTTTTCCCCTTTTCCTATACAAATGGATTTTTTTAAATAAACATTTTGTCTGTCATCACATCGAGTATTTAACGATTGGCCCCTGGCAATTGGAGCTTCTCTTATGTTTCTTCTTTCTTTATGTACTTTTTTTCAATTTTTACTTTCTTCTACGGAGTATAATAAAGTATTGTATTCATGAAAAATTTCGACCTCTTAATTGTGCCTAAAAAACATTTCCCGATCACTCCTGAGTCGATTGGAGTCATATTTAAAAAATGTCTTTCTGTCTGTCAGTCTGTCTGTCAGTCTGTCTGTCAGTCTGTCAGTCTGTCTGTCAGTCTGTCTGTCAGTCTGTGTACAAGATTTCTCAAAAACTAATAGAGCTAGCGCCATGAAATTTTATAGGCATGTTGGGTCCTGAAATGGGACGATCCTATCAACTTTTGGTGGAAATCCGTTAACCGGAAGTATCCAAAATGGCGGTTTTTCAAAAATCGCAATTTCGTTTTTCTCGATTTACTCCCAAACTACGCGTTTTTTAGTGGCCTTAAGTATGACAAAACTTGGAGAAAATAAAATTTCCCACACTTTTGTCTTTAGCTATAACTCGATATCTCAACCTGTTATCGAGATAAACCGTTATTTCCAAAAAAACAGTTTTTTGCGATTATCTCGAAAACTAACGGGTTTTTGCTGACTGAATGTATGAAGTGAATTAATGAGAATGGCATTCTGCACAATTTTGTCTTTTACCGTTATTGAGATATTTTCATTAATATGTAAAGAATCATATGTTTGCGAATAATTTGCAAACTAACGGTTTTTCGACAAATCAGTTAAAAGAATAATTAAAGATGTTAACATTTTCTACATTTTTGCCATTTACCGTAAATTGATATCTTTTACAGTTCTCAAGTTATCTCAAATTTTGTACGTTTTTGATATTTTTGAATAAACCCAGAATTTATTGGGAAGTCGTCTTAGGTTGACAACGCGACAGGGCTCTAGCGTAAATTGCGCAGGGTCGTAGATTTTGTAGAAGAAAGTTTTGTGTTGACCACAACTGATATTTTCATTTAAAATAGTGAATAATTACAAGCATTTAATATAAAAAATCTTTTAACTCGTAAAAATGAAGAACATTTAACCAAATAGATTTTCTTCCGAAAGGCCGTAGCCGAATAAGGTACTGAAGTGCCCTGGGACCGATTGATCTGAAATTTTTACCAGACGTTGGTATTGATATTGTATTGGCTGGTAATGATGCAAGTACAATTTGACAAAATTTTTAACCCTGTAAACCCCTTCTAACGGCCGGAAGGGACGGGGGAAGCAAAATCTTAAAAGTTAATTTTCTTGAGAACCGCTTGTCCGATGTCTTTAAAAAAAATATATGTTGTAGTGACGCATCCAACAATGTTGTGAAAAAAGTATAAAACTTTTTTGACAATTTTAAATAGAAAAAAAAATTTCTTAAAAATAAAAAAAAAATTTCTCAGAATTTGGGCCGAACACAATCACCATATTTTCACAAAATAATCTTTGTTTAGCCTACTAAAATATATTTTATATATATATATATTTTATATATTTAGCATAAAATATATTTTATATATTTTAGTTTATATATTTTAATATATTTTATTTTTTACTTTCTTCTACGGAGTATAATAAGTATTGTATTCATGAAAAATTTCGACCTCTTAATTTTGCCTAAAAAACATTTCCCGATCACTCCTGAGTCGATTGGAGTCATATTTAAAAAATGTCTTTCTGTCTGTCAGTCTGTCTGTCAGTCTGTCTGTCAGTCTGTCTGTTAGTCTGTCTGTCAGTCTGTCTGTCAGTCTGTCTGTCTGTCAGTCTGTCTGTCAGTCTGTCTGTCAGTCTGTCTGTCAGTCTGTCAGTCTGTCTGTCAGTCTGTCTGTCAGTCTGTCTGTCAGTCTGTCTGTCAGTCTGTCTGTCAGTCTGTCTGTCAGTCTGTCTGTCAGTCTGTCTGTCAGTCTGTCTGTCTGTCAGTCTGTCTGTCAGTCTGTCTGCCAGTCTGTCTGTCTGTCAGTCTGTCTGTCAGTCTGTCAGTCTGTCTGTCAGTCTGTCAGTCTGTCAGTCTGTCAGTCTGTCAGTCTGTCAGTCTGTCAGTCTGTCTGTCAGTCTGTCTGTCAGTCTGTCTGTCAGTCTGTCTGTCAGTCTGTCTGTCAGTCTGTCTGTCAGTCTGTCTGTCAGTCTGTCTGTCAGTCTGTCTGTCTGTCAGTCTGTCAGTCTGTCAGTCTGTCTGTCAGTCTGTCTGTCAGTCTGTCTGTCAGTCTGTCTGTCTGTCAGTCTGTCTGTCAGTCTGTCTGTCAGTCTGTCTGTCAGTCTGTCTGTCAGTCTGTCTGTCAGTCTGTCTGTCAGTCTGTCTGTCAGTCTGTCTGTCAGTCTGTCTGTCAGTCTGTCTGTCAGTCTGTCTGTCAGTCTGTCTGTCAGTCTGTCTGTCAGTCTGTCTGTCAGTCTGTCTGTCAGTCTGTCTGTCAGTCTGTCAGTCTGTCTGTCAGTCTGTCTGTCAGTCTGTCTGTCAGTCTGTCTGTCAGTCTGTCTGTCAGTCTGTCTGTCAGTCTGTCTGTCAGTCTGTCTGTCAGTCTGTCTGTCAGTCTGTCTGTCAGTCTGTCTGTCAGTCTGTCTGTCAGTCTGTCTGTCAGTCTGTCTGTCAGTCTGTCTGTCAGTCTGTCTGTCAGTCTGTCTGTCAGTCTGTCTGTCAGTCTGTCTGTCAGTCTGTCTGTCAGTCTGTCTGTCAGTCTGTCTGTCAGTCTGTCTGTCAGTCTGTCTGTCAGTCTGTCTGTCAGTCTGTCTGTCAGTCTGTCTGTCAGTCTGTCAGTCTGTCAGTCTGTCAGTCTGTCAGTCTGTCTGTCTGTCAGTCTGTCTGTCTGTCAGTCTGTCTGTCTGTCAGTCTGTCTGTCAGTCTGTCTGTCAGTCTGTCTGTCAGTCTGTCTGTCAGTCTGTCTGTCAGTCTGTCTGTCAGTCTGTCTGTCAGTCTGTCTGTCAGTCTGTCTGTCAGTCTGTCTGTCAGTCTGTCTGTCAGTCTGTCTGTCAGTCTGTCTGTCAGTCTGTCTGTCAGTCTGTCTGTCAGTCTGTCTGTCAGTCTGTCTGTCAGTCTGTCTGTCAGTCTGTCTGTCAGTCTGTCTGTCAGTCTGTCTGTCAGTCTGTCTGTCAGTCTGTCTGTCAGTCTGTCTGTCAGTATGTCTGTCAGTCTGTCTGTCAGTCTGTCTGTCAGTCTGTCTGTCAGTCTGTCTGTCAGTCTGTCTGTCAGTCTGTCTGTCAGTCTGTCTGTCAGTCTGTCTGTCAGTCTGTCTGTCAGTCTGTCTGTCAGTCTGTCTGTCAGTCTGTCTGTCAGTCTGTCTGTCAGTCTGTCTGTCAGTCTGTCTGTCAGTCTGTCTGTCAGTCTGTCTGTCAGTCTGTCTGTCAGTCTGTCTGTCAGTCTGTCTGTCAGTCTGTCTGTCAGTCTGTCTGTCAGTCTGTCTGTCAGTCTGTCTGTCAGTCTGTCTGTCAGTCTGTCTGTCAGTCTGTCTGTCAGTCTGTCTGTCAGTCTGTCTGTCAATCTGTCTGTCAGTCTGTCTGTCAGTCTGTCTGTCAGTCTGTCTGTCAGTCTGTCTGTCAGTCTGTCTGTCAGTCTGTCTGTCAGTCTGTCTGTCAGTCTGTCTGTCAGTCTGTCTGTCAGTCTGTCTGTCAGTCTGTCTGTCAGTCTGTCTGTCAGTCTGTCTGTCAGTCTGTCTGTCAGTCTGTCTGTCAGTCTGTCTGTCAGTCTGTCTGTCAGTCTGTCTGTCAGTCTGTCTGTCAGTCTGTCTGTCAGTCTGTCTGTCAGTCTGTCTGTCAGTCTGTCTGTCAGTCTGTCTGTCAGTCTGTCTGTCAGTCTGTCTGTCAGTCTGTCTGTCAGTCTGTCTGTCAGTCTGTCTGTCAGTCTGTCTGTCAGTCTGTCTGTCAGTCTGTCTGTCAGTCTGTCTGTCAGTCTGTCTGTCAGTCTGTCTGTCAGTCTGTCTGTCAGTCTGTCTGTCAGTCTGTCTGTCAGTCTGTCTGTCTGTCAGTCTGTCTGTCAGTCTGTCTGTCAGTCTGTCTGTCAGTCTGTCTGTCAGTCTGTCAGTCTGTCTGTCAGTCTGTCTGTCAGTCTGTCTGTCAGTCTGTCTGTCAGTCTGTCTGTCAGTCTGTCTGTCAGTCTGTCTGTCAGTCTGTCTGTCAGTCTGTCTGTCAGTCTGTCTGTCAGTCTGTCTGTCAGTCTGTCTGTCAGTCTGTCTGTCAGTCTGTCTGTCAGTCTGTCTGTCAGTCTGTCTGTCAGTCTGTCTGTCAGTCTGTCTGTCAGTCTGTCTGTCAGTCTGTCTGTCAGTCTGTCTGTCAGTCTGTCTGTCAGTCTGTCTGTCAGTCTGTCTGTCAGTCTGTCTGTCAGTCTGTCTGTCAGTCTGTCTGTCAGTCTGTCTGTCAGTCTGTCTGTCTGTCAGTCTGTCTGTCAGTCTGTCTGTCAGTCTGTCTGTCAGTCTGTCTGTCAGTCTGTCTGTCAGTCTGTCTGTCAGTCTGTCTGTCAGTCTGTCAGTCTGTCTGTCAGTCTGTCTGTCAGTCTGTCTGTCAGTCTGTCTGTCAGTCTGTCTGTCAGTCTGTCTGTCAGTCTGTCTGTCAGTCTGTCTGTCAGTCTGTCTGTCAGTCTGTCTGTCAGTCTGTCTGTCAGTCTGTCTGTCAGTCTGTCTGTCAGTCTGTCTGTCAGTCTGTCTGTCAGTCTGTCTGTCAGTCTGTCTGTCAGTCTGTCTGTCAGTCTGTCTGTCAGTCTGTCTGTCAGTCTGTCTGTCAGTCTGTCTGTCAGTCTGTCTGTCAGTCTGTCTGTCAGTCAGTCTGTCTGTCAGTCTGTCTGTCAGTCTGTCTGTCAGTCTGTCTGTCAGTCTGTCTGTCAGTCTGTCTGTCAGTCTGTCTGTCAGTCTGTCTGTCAGTCTGTCAGTCTGTCAGTCTGTCAGTCTGTCTGTCAGTCTGTCTGTCAGTCTGTCTGTCAGTCTGTCTGTCAGTCTGTCTGTCAGTCTGTCTGTCAGTCTGTCTGTCAGTCTGTCTGTCAGTCTGTCTGTCAGTCTGTCTGTCAGTCTGTCTGTCTGTCAGTCTGTCTGTCAGTCTGTCTGTCAGTCTGTCTGTCATCTGTCTGTCAGTCTGTCTGTCAGTCTGTCTGTCAGTCTGTCTGTCAGTCTGTCTGTCAGTCTGTCTGTCAGTCTGTCTGTCAGTCTGTCTGTCAGTCTGTCTGTCAGTCTGTCTGTCAGTCTGTCTGTCAGTCTGTCTGTCAGTCTGTCTGTCAGTCTGTCTGTCAGTCTGTGTACAAGATTTCCCAAAAACTAATAGAGCTAGCGCCATGAAATTTTATAGGCATGTTGGGTCCTGAAATGGGACGATCCTATCAACTTTTGGTGGAAATCCGTTAACCGGAAGTATCCAAAATGGCGGTTTTTCAAAAATCGCAATTTCGTTTTTCTCGATTTACTCCCAAACTACGCGTTTTTTAGTGGCCTTAAGTATGACAAAACTTGGAGAAAATAAAATTTCCCACACTTTTGTCTTTAGCTATAACTCGATATCTCAACCTGTTATCGAGATAAACCGTTATTTCCAAAAAAACATTTTTTTGCGATTATCTCGAAAACTAACGGGTTTTTGCTGACTGAATGTATGAAGTGAATTAATGAGAATGGCATTCTGCACAATTTTGTCTTTTACCGTTATTGAGATATTTTCATTAATATGTAAAGAATCATATGTTTGCGAATAATTTGCAAACTAACGGTTTTTCGACAAATCAGTTAAAAGAATAATTAAAGATGTTAACATTTTCTACATTTTTGCCATTTACCGTAAATTGATATCTTTTACAGTTCTCAAGTTATCTCAAATTTTGTACGTTTTTGATATTTTTGAATAAACCCAGAATTTATTGGGAAGTCGTCTTAGGTTGACAACGCGACAGGGCTCTAGCGTAAATTGCGCAGGGTCGTAGATTTTGTAGAAGAAAGTTTTGTGTTGACCACAACTGATATTTTTTTATTTGGATATATGTAGGATACTGGTGCTTATATATTGTAGGATACTGGTGTAGATACGTTCCACAAAAAGAGCGCGGAAACCGAAACCGCGCACTGTGAACCCTACTTTGTATGGCATTTTGAGGTTGGGTCCCAGATATTAGAAAAATTCAAAAAAAAAATAGAAAAAAGTTTTCATTTAACGACATATTTAAATTAATACAAACATATGATACTACTAATCTTTTTGAAAAAACTTTGTTATTAGTGATTGATTTTTGTTTTTCATTATGAATTTCTGCGTATGGGGCTAAAGCGGCTGAAATTTTAAGACACGCTCCATATCAGGGTCCATATTAAGAGCTTCTTTTTCAAGTTGACTACCAAGAACAAAAGAATTTGCTAGTTTTTCGCATTAAATATAAGCACGAAATTACCAAATATTTACGAAGATACCAAATGACCAGCTGATTCCTTCTTGTTGGGGATTCACCAAAATATATATTCATGTTTTTTAAAACGATAATTATAAAAAAACCGCGCAGCTGCGAAATTTTTACCGCGCAGTTCGAAATTTTGGTATAAATATTTAACCGCGGAGTTGCGAAACCGCGCAGTTGGAGGGATTACTGTATTTAACTAAGTTCTGCTACTTCGATTTTTTTGACAAAAATATATGTTTTAGTAGGCTAAACAAAGATTATTTTGTGAAAATCTAGTGATTGTGTTCGGCCCAAATTTTAAGATTTTTTTTTTTATTTTTAAGAATTTTTTTTTATTTATAACTGTCAAAAATCTTTATACTTTTTTCACAACATTGTCGGATGTGTCACTACAACATATATTTTTTCAAAAAATCGAACAAGCGGAAAATTGACTTTTAAGATTTTGCTTCCCCCGCCCCTTCCGGCCGTTAGAAGGGGTGTACACTGTACAGGGTTAAAAATTTCGTCAAACTGTACTTGCAGCAATACCAACGTCTGGTAAAAATTTCAGATCAATCGGTCCCAGGGCACTTTTAAGTACCTTGTTCGGTTACGGCCTTTGGCTATACCAAGAAATTGGTTAAGCTATACGATGATTTTGCGTGTCTTCACCTAATTTTTTTTTTCGCTCTGTGCGAATAAAAAGAAGTTTTTGCGATTTTCTATAAAATGGTTCATTAAAAAATATAAATAAGACAAAAAGTGTTTAGAATAGGATTTTACACAACTCTCTCTCCTATATCGAAATCCAATTGGAACCAATTTTTGTAAATCCAAGTCAATTGCATGGCCCTAATTGAAAATTTTTCAAAGTCGCAATCAAGTTGTTTTTTTTAATTAACCGATCAGAGATCCATTTCAATTCTCATACAAATTCGTAACCCAAATTTTATCGGGATCATGATCTGATTTGGTGTCTGAGTTATTGGGAAAGAAAAAAATTCCCTCGGTGCGTATCTCGGTTTCTACCTGCGCTTTCGTTGAATTGAATAATATTTCCATCTTACTAGGGTTATTATTAGAGCTGCAACGAATAGGGTATTTTGCCAAAAACCGAATATTCGGTCAATTTACAGACCGAATAACAAATATTCGGCTGAATATTCGGTCAGTCGCTGGATATATGTAATCGATCCATGATTAGTCCATTTTGTGGTATTTATCGCATCAATGACTTTCTTATACAAAATCTTCGTTTTTGCGCAGTTTACGAGGACACTAGAACCACTATTATTTTTAGTTTATATGAATTTTTATTTTATTAGAAGTACACTATAAATTTTAGTTTATATGAATTTTACAAAATCTGAAATATTTTGAGAATCGATATTTACGGTAAAAGGCAGAAATGTTATTGCCTTGAATTCTTATTTTAACTTTTTTTTCGAAAAACCGTTGGTTTGCGAGCAATTCGCAAAAATTGGTTTTTTCATTTTTTAATGAAAATATCTCAATAACGGTAAAAGGTAGCGGATAACAGTGAAAGACAAAATGGTTGCAAATATCATTCTCTTCAATTCCTCTCATACATTTAAAAAATTGACTTTTTTTAAAAACTTGTATATCTCCATATTTTTGCCCGATTTTCGCGGAGATGTTTTCCCCCTCTAAACCGGTTTTCAACCGATAAAAAGTACGTGTCCCTAGTTTACGGTCTACTATAACAAATCCAAAAACTAGCAAATTCGGTAGGATCGGGTTCGCGACCTTTTCTGTGGAAAAACTCCAATTGGAGCCAAATCAAAATCTGTTTATACAATTTTTTTTTAACTTTTTTGAATTTTAAAGGTTGCGAATTCCCCGATTTGAATGTGAAGGCTTTGTCCGTGATGATGGTACATGTTCAGAAAATCAGTTAAGAAGTAGTTCACAAGAAAATAGATTTGAGACATCTTCACCAATGTGGATTAATGATAGAAGTGATTTAGAAAGCCTAAATTCTGAATATTTCAAGAATTCATCACATCAAGAAGTGGACGGACAGACCTATAAGAAAAAAATAAATCACAGAAATCAAAATGTCGACAAAAATGCAAATAAAATAAACAAAAACCTAAAACTAGACATTCATTATGATAATACTCAAAGTAGTATCAATCCAGAAACAAGCACATCTAATTCAGAAAACTCGGAAATTGGTTCAGTGTTTGATTGTCAAGAATATAGACATGATAGCTTGTCGATTGAGAAAAATGTATCGAATTCTTCAGATAACATAAATAAGACAGATGATATTCTCCATAGTAATAAAAGTAACGAAACTTTGGTATATTATGATTCTCTTTACTTGTCATCGGAAGAAAGCACTGATGATGTACATAGTTCTAAAGAAAATATTTTCCTTGATAAAGGTTTAGACGAATCAAAAGCTTATCAGCAAAGTATAGATAATCATGAAAATCATCAAGCTAATAGGTGTAATTTTAAACCGAAAATATTGAGCATCAATAAGAAAAATTCTGGCATAAAATTTCTGCAGCCTCTTGACAAGAATGATGAAACAAATAATCGACAACTTCAGGAAAAATTTAATAACCCACTTCTCTCAATTGGCATATTACGATCGAATTTCAGTGACAATAGATACCATTCGCTACCTGATATTTGTATATCAAAAAGCTTAAAAATCTCCGAGCAAATAGACACAAAATTAAGATCATCGCTAGAAAATGTCAACGACACAAGTTGTAATTATAAAACTATACAAAATTCCAGTAAAATTGTGCAAGATTCATTTGAAGAATTACTGAAAGAACAGAATAGCGATCACGATTTAACAATACAAAATAACATCTATGATCACTCATCTAATATTTTTAATGAAAATAATTTAAACATACATACAAAACTATTTAAGAATTCTTCATTCAGTGAAAAAACTATTGATATATGCAACAAAACCATGGCCAAGAGAAAAGACAAAAAGAAACTGAATTTCGTCAGTGTATCTAATAAAATCCAAGAATCAAATCGATTATCAGACAAAACTAATTCCGTTGAGATATCGGAAATAAGTTGTAATTTAGTTGAAGAAGTCAACAATGGTTCAAATATATCACAAAAATTTCGAATAGTAGTAACCGATACAGAAAATAATATTATTGAAGAAGATTCTATCAAAACGTTGAAAAAGATACCACAAGTTTTAGATTTGAAACAAAGAACAAAAATATCTAGCGTTGAAGAAAAAAACAAAAAGTTGAATAAAATTGTATCTAATAATATTCACAATAAATATGTACAGTTTCCTAGTTTAGATACGCAGCTCAAAAAAACCACTCCTTCTAATACTGAGCAAAATATGTTGAATATTTCGGAGGAATCAGGAAATATGAGATCAAACAAAAATAATATTAAAATTTCAGAAAGTGGAATTTTTGATTTAAATTCCTTGACACAATCTGATAACACACACCTTGTGAGAGGGACCGAGCAATTCTTTACCAGAAATGATACGACTTTTGATCAAAATGAATACTTGAAAAAACTGAAATCAGCAAACAAATATTGGTCAAATTTGTTAGTAAATGATTCACCCACTACGAATACGTATGATTCAAAAAATGAAACTCTTTTTGAGGATATACATAATAAAAAACGATACGAATGTATTAAAAGTTTAAAAGCGGATATTACAACTACTACAATAAAAAAGCATCACCACAAAACTTCAGATGAAGAACATATGGAAGCTGTAAACAAATGTCTAAAACAACAAGACTTAAAGCCCACAATAAAATTAATTAACCTTAATGATAACAAACAAATTGCAGTTATAACCGGAAACAATTTAGAGGGAGACGCTGATTTTGATCACATTAGATATAAAGTGGTCAAATCGAACACATTTTATTCAAATATTTTATCTGGGCAAAAAACAGAATTCCCAATTATTGACTTAATACGATATCTACAAGATTTTAGTTTTCAAGAGTTATTAAATAATAATATTATTATAATTGAACCAATTCGTACAAATGTTGAAAAATCCAATGAAGAAAAAATTCACAAAACACAACAGTGTAATCAGAAAATAAATAATGAATGTGCTATAGATTCAAGAAAGGCTCCTCATTATAATGGGAGACACCATTTTTTTTATCGACCAATTCGTGTAAATCGAGAATTACTAGAAGAAGAATTGCCAAATCCTAATACAGTAAGAAATGTAAGGGAATTTTTTGAACTCAATATGAAAAGTAAGTTATATATTTTTTTTAAATAATTTTTTTTATGAGTTCTTTTTAATCGTAAAGGTTCTTGTTCTCATGATGACAACGAATGTCGACAATTAAAAGATATTACAACTTGCAACTTTGGGACTGCAAGCCAACGGATACCAAAGAATATATTGAACTGCAACTTCACATCAACAAATGACTATAATGAAATAGCCCAGAATACTCCTAATTGTTTTCAGAATAAAGTTTTTGAGAGGAATTCGTTTCAAAACAATGGTGCATTTTTTAAGCAGAATTTGCAGCATGATTTTTACTATATAAATAAGGTGAGGTATTTTTCTATTATCATAGAAATACAGGGAACAGCCGCGTTTACGCGAGTTCACTTTAACCACGAAGATTTTGATAGGTTATATTGGGGGTTTCTATTGAGATTTTCGTATAATTACCTTCAACCAATCAACATTGCCACAACATGTTAGAGAAACTAAACGCAGTGTTAACTCAATACACGAAGTTTTTTAACTGTAGTATTATTACGAATGACAATTAAAATTTTCTTACTTGAAACAACATAAAGCAAAGCTATCTAAATTCAAGTACATTATAAATTTTACAGTCAACACAATAAGTTATTAGTTAGTACATTTTGATCGTTGATATCATACTAATATATAAAAAAAAGTTGGTGTCTATCTGTTCTTCTATCACGTGAAAACGGCTGAACCAATTGACCTGAAATTTGGCATGAATGCTCGCTATAGGCCTGGTTCCAACATGGTACTTATAATCGACCTATTAAAAAGTAGCCCGAGTAATGGGGGAAGTAAGGGGAGGGGGTAAAGTAAATCCGAAGCAAAAAGCACTCTCTGTTAATCTTTCTGTTAATTTTAAGAGGAACAATCACTCTCTGTTAATCTTTCGCGGGAAAACTACCGAACCAAATTTGGCATAGGTGTGGACATAAGTCCACCAAAAAGTATCCAAAAAGAGGTGTGGAGTCAAATAAAATTGAACCGAACAGATTGTTTTCAACTTTGATATAATGTTCTTTTAAAAAACAGTTCCCACACAAACCAGTCTCAAACCGACGTTTTTATTCGAAAAACTTTTTTTTAAAACGAATCCTATAGAAATTTTGTAGGTGTCAACATTTGTTTACTGATAGCGTTGGAAAATTATAAAATGTCTTTTATACTATGTTCACACCGACGCAAAATTACGTAATTTTGAGGATTTGCGTAATTTTGAACGAAATCACGCTCGAAATCACGAGATTTCCAGTACATTAGCGTGTTTTCAAAATCACTAAAAGTATGTAATTTCCACAAAATTACGAACGAAATCAAGTAAAAACAATAGATACAACCATGCATCACTTATTCAGCTCTCTTCAGCACATCAGTTTTGACATTTGTGCTGCATTGGAAAAACGGAAATATAAGAAAAAGAAGCCGTGTTCCGCACGCGACGAGGATATATTAGTAAACCTGTGGTCTGAAAAAATAAACAACCTACGCGGGGCAAAAAAAGAGGACATGTTTATGATGCAGTTAAATATGAAATGGAAAATAATTGTTTATTTTCACTACAGATAATTCCCATTTTCTTCTAAAGTGTCTAATTCTGTTTGCACACATTTCATCGATGTTTTGAATTATATTATTCATCATATTACTAAAATTCATAGTAATCCTGCACAAACTTCCTTGATCCATTTTTGAACCAACGTCGTTGAAATGTCAAACAAAATCACCTTAACCTCTGTGTGAACACTTTTGGTTTAAGATCTAAATCATTTCGCAAAATTACGTGATTTTGCGTCGATGTGAACATAGTATTAGCAAATTGTGGTTTAACATGATCAAACATAGACTTGTCAAAGCAAACAATGGTTGCCAAATTTCATAAACAATAGTTCTGTACAGTTGATCTTACGATGCAATCGGCCATGGTGTACCGCATTACTCGCCTATACCACAATACCCGATATTACTCTACTAGATTTATGACACCTCAGTAGAGCCGAAGCAGAAGTTTTTGGCCGAAGCTGAAGCCAAACTTCGGCATTTTTCTTTACATTCGGTCTTTTTCTTAACCTTCGATTTTTTTCTTAACCTTCGGCTGAAGTCTGCGTTAAAGCTGAGATGAATGTTTACGTACAGGAAAAGTAATTGCGGTTATATTAACACGTTGACGGACAGTAGAAACAAGTGAAATTCGAACAAGTGAAATTCGACAGTAGAAACAAGTGAAATTCGAAAATTGACACTAGGCTTCTACTTGTACGCTGGTAAATGCACATTTGTGCTGCTACAGCCGCAGTGTCTAAAAACGACCGTTTCGTATTGGACGGCTATTGCCGTCATGTCACATAGTGAACTTGAACTTGACGGCTATAGCCGCAACTGTCCGTCAACGTGTTAAAGTATTTTTTTTTTGTAATTGAAAATAATAGAAACATTTAAAAATTTTCAAAAACCAAAGCACAAATAATGTCAATCAATAATAAAGGAAAATTTTGTATATATATCTTAAAAATTGTCATTATCAGTTAACTGAAGATTTAGAAATTCAATTACAATACAACTTGCAACAACATATAAGAAAAATATCAGTTGTGATCAACACAAAACTTCCCTCTGCAATATTTAGTTTAGGAAAACATTTGTAAAAAATAATATTGTCTTAAATATCTCCAGAACGGTTAAAGATAAATAAAAACGATGAAAGAAAATAATGTAGGAAAATTTATTTTCTTTAAATTTGGTTAAATGGATTTTTTTTTCAAAAGCGCATTGCTTTCGAAAAAAATTCAACAAAATTATTTTTATCCTATAATATAATACTCGTACGAGGAATGTTTGCACAACGATCTCGAAAACCCGCCTAACGATTTTCACGAAACTTAGGGGTTAGGGATTTTCGGAGACAAGGAATCGATCTAGATAGATCTCACCTCTGAGAAAATTCCCCTCGATACCCCTCGCCTAGTATCTTCGAATTGGGTGGTCCCATCTCTATGAAACTTTACAGTATTACTAAGGGGGCTAAGGGCTTTCGATTTTTCCACTACAAACCTGATGTTTTTATATAAAAAAATCAACATTATACCCAATTATATTCATCATATGAAGTTTAATTATGTAAGAAAGGTATCGTCTCACCGTTAGGTGGATTAGGCTGTGTGTTTTTCTAACATATTGCGTGTGTTTTTCTAACAGAGTTGAGACTTATCTAGATCGATAGGTCTCACCTCTTCAAAAATTTCAGCAAAAGGACGACTTTGAGGTGGCCGAGCATGGCTCGGTTTTCGTGGTACTATATAGTAAAACCAGGAAAACATATTTCTAATTTATTGGACAAAAATAGTCGAAAAAAATTTGTCTGTATTGTCATTTTAATTGAGACAAAATCTTACTGTGAAAAGTTTTTTGGCCAAATACTATTTCGAATTGACGAGGAAATTTCACTGGTAAATAAATCATTTCCTACGATCCGCCGTTCACCAAATATAAATTTTTGAGAAACTTGAATTTAAAAGAAAAATTCGCCAAATTTTTGTTTTCATTGTATTGATATTTGACAGTTCATTTGCCACAAGTTTGGCCGAAGGTTTGATTTTAAGCCAAAGGTAGCCGAGGCCGTTTAATAGGTCAGACTCTACGCCTCAGCATTAAAGGTTTTGATATCAATGTTTTCTTCCCGGTCTGGGATCGAAATTTCCAATATGACCAATCAAAACCTTTGTGGTTTCACCGAAACACAATATATCGTCGGGTTTCTGCGAAAATCAGATAAATCGCATATTATAGTTTTTTAAAGAGGACACGAAAAATCCTGATAACTGACGAAGTCGACGTGATCCATCTCTAGTAAAAAGAGAGTTAAACATAAGAAAAACTACAATCGCCAGGGGCCACTCGTCAAATACTCTATATGAAGGCAAACAAATTTTTTTTTTAAAACAGGAGAAGTAAGGGTTGAATTTGGACGTATAGTGGATAGGGCTCATTCCATGTCTAATCGCACAGCGGATTTCGCGAGCCCCCCCGATTTCTATAAAATTTTGCACACCTTTTTTTGTGGAAAATAAGAACACTCGTTTGTTTGGTTTCACCATGCGGCTCGTCGTTTTGGTATTATTAGAGTTTGAAGAAGACTAAAATCTATTTATATTTTGCCTTTTTGATTTTTTTTAGAGATTCATCAATATCTCACTAGCATCCATAGCTAGAAAACTATGAATCCATAGTTAGAAAATAAAACGAGATTAATGAATTTTGGTATTCAAATCAGAAAATTACAGAATAGCACTGTGCAGCAACCAAAACTAGACTGGCGACATGTTAAGCTTTTTAGGGGTCGCTGATCATGGCTTTAGAACAGACGTGGGCAAGAGAAAATTAAAACGGGCCAAACATATACCAACAAGCCAAAATAGACTTCAGAAAATCGAGTACACTGTGAGAAAATGTCTTTTATAAAGTCCCGTCGCTGAAACATTTATTGTGCTGTGCGATTTTTAAACTGACTACAACCGAAGCTTTTTTTATTGCTTTCGAATTACATGACTTAGTTTTCTGCTCTGGTATAACATTAGCAGTGCATGTAGTTTTCTTTAGAAAGTCTTCTTTTAATTTTGCAAAAATTAATTTTCTCCTTTCACCATCAAAATCAAAATCCCTTTTGTGCTTGGCTACATAATGCCTTTGCATTGCATATTTTTTGATGTGGGAAAGCTTAAGAAAACAAACCAAGCATTGTACGGCCAGGGATTTCTACAAAAAAAATCCTCCTCCCATTGATCTTTGAAGTTTCTATTATTATAGAAACGCTTCATATTTATTTCAGTGTATATGCGCAAATAACAAACACAACCTACTTAGTGGAGTGCCTGATGCACAGAAATATATCCCATAGAATGCGCCTTACTTGAAAAGCCCGTATAAAGAAATGGGCCAAAAACACTAATGCTTTCTCTATTTTCATAAGCCTAAAGTTTATTTGCATACCATAGTGAAATGAATCCAGAATTGCCAACTTTGCTTTTATCAAGTTTCAAATTAAAAATGAATTTTAGCTTTTAAGTGAACTACAAACATTCTATATTCCAAAACGAAGCATGATATATTTATCTCCTTTCCCCATAATAATATTTTGACATTTCAGTGGCCCATTTGAGATAGCAAAACACGATATCTATTCTAATTCCCATATCTGTGGCCTGATGGCAAATGACATGAAAACAACTCAGAGCGACCGATGGCTGTGATGTGTTTTCGCTCATCGCTGTGAAAGTAGAGAGTTACAAGCACTGTGTAAGCATGATACTAAATTTGGCCCAGTTGCAATTGTATTTGGCCCAGTTGCAATTGTATTATTTCGGTTTTCTCAAACTGGGCCAAATTGGCCAAAAAGGCCACACTTTGCCCATGTCTGCTTTAGAACAAAGTTGTGCTCTATCATCTCTAGTTTATGAGATAACGGTACTCAAACTTTGAAAATAACGGTTAAAAATGGCTCAACTAAAACTTTTTTATTTGCAATGCAACTGCTGTTATTTACATTTATTTTTGGGTTTTTTTAATTATTTTTTTTTAAGAAATTGCTATATTTGCTGAACCGTGGGGAAATATAGTATTGTATCTTTGGGAAAAATGATCCCCATAAAAATAACATGAACAACAAAACCGTTCAAACCCACACATTTAATGTCCATATTTGTACCATATCATTTCAAGAAAATCGAAAATTGGAGAAATATGCCAAAATTCTGATTTATTAATGGCATCAATACAAACAATCTCTGAAAGTTTCATTGAGCAATTCCAAGGCCTTTTGTCAGTGGTCGTTAATGATTTCATGGCACATGAGTTAGCAGGGATGGTACGAGGAATCTGTGGTGAACTTATGATCTAAAACATGCTTATTGATGTCAGAAAGCTCCCTTAAATGTTTCATACAAATCGGTTAGTGGTTCTCAAGTTATAGGCAAACAGACAGAAAAACAGAAAGCAATAAACATAATTCGAGGAAACTGGCAAGAAAAAAGGGGGTGACTCATGGTCTAAAACACGCTCCTCTGAAAGTTTCATCCAAATCAGTTCAGTGATTCTCGAGTTTTAAGCGAACAGACAGACACACAAGCTTATTATATAATAGATTTTTATGGAATTTATTTTTTTATGGAACAGAACTGAATTACTTTGTGATAAATAAAATACCATTAATGTGCAATTTTTATTAATTTTCTGTGTCAACCGAACCTTAAACTAGCGTATTTGGCCCAATGGTAACGAATTAAAAACATTATGACATAACGAAATTATTTTTTTCGTTACAAAACGAACTCACGTAACGAAACAAAATTTAAATTTTGTTACGTAACGAAATATATTACGTGACGATTTTTTTTTCGTTTGTCGTCCCTGGGTATTTTCAACATTTGAGTACAGTTGTCTCAAAAACTAGAGGTGATAAAGAAGGAGAGGAGGAGGGAGAAAAGGTAAAATTCCTCTCTCTCTCCCTTCCTCCTCACCCCTGTTTTCCATCACCTTCACACCATTCCTCCCGACGCACAAAATATTTTTTGCAGAAGTGTTTTTTCTTTGTTTGTCAAATGACCAAAAATCGTCACCGTTGCACTCTGGGAATATCGCATTAAATTTAACAGTACATGACATAGTTTTTTCCGTCTTGTTTTTATCTTATGACCTGCTCATGAGACGGTCACAACTTTGACCGTAATTGTGACTAATCGAAATTGTGAGTGTACGCATATGTAGAACACCAAAAAGTCACAAGTTGTCACAACCTCAGAATAGAGCTATTAATTTATCATGCTTGTATAAGCGCAGTAAATAGGAATACAGACAGAACTCGATTTATGAACGAGGTAAAATTTCAGCCGTTAGCACAAATTGCGATATTGCAACAATCAAATGTCCCAAAAAAACAGTTTACGAATTTAATGTAATTAAAAAATGTTTTCTGTTAGAAATTTTCTTTATAAATAAGAACAAATATTTTTTCTTGTGCGTAACTCGTGTATTTGTGTAAATCGAGCATTGCTTAAATCGAATTTTGCTTTTAGATGAGAAAATCAAATACGGATACTAAACATTAACCCATTTGCATCATATGGAAAAGTGGAAAGGCACGTAGAAAAGGTGATACAAAAAAAATTTGTCATATGTAAATGAAAATGTTTGAAAACGTTAAAAAAAGTGTTTTTCAATTATTTCTTAACGTAAAAAAAATCTCTCTTTTTGTTGATAACATAATAAAGAATTGAATGAACTGTAGTTGCGACTTCATTTTTCTACGGGAATAAAATCATTTATATTTTCATTCGGAGGCATCACAAAATGGACTGCACAACACTTAAAAATATATTTAGTGATCAAAAAATCAATTATATTTATTTTGCAAGTGGGGGATCGCCCCAACCGGGAATAAAAGAATTCTGATATAAACCGCGTTTGACATTTATGCATTTAAAGTATGTTTGAAAAGTCACAGTTTTATAACGACTAGAAATTTTAAAAAAATAAGAAACGCCATTGTGCAGCGACTTGGTTTTAAATGTTTTGGAAAGCAATTCATTCCACTAATCTACCCACAAAATATTAAGGTTAAAATATGAAAACTGAACCAGTGCCATTGGCTAATAGTAACCATGCAAAAAGCATGTATATATAAGCATGTGACGCAAATGGGTTAAAAATATTTACAGACTCCAAAAAAGGGGCTTTTTGGAAAGCATTATTTTGTTAATAAAAACCATTTTCTTTTAAGGAATCTTTAGAAAAAATACGAGCATGTGGGTCCAGCATTACTTATTATGGCGGCCGTATTGTTAAAAGTACAAGCAATTTAGATGATGTAAGGGAAATAAAAAATGAAAATTCCAACAGTAAGTAAAATACTCTCAATCATATTTTTGCACGATCTTCCTATTATAGTAAAAGAACTAATTTCAAATAATATTTTCTTAAACAAACTCGACTCCTGCCCATGACACTAAACAAACTCGACTTCTTAACAAACTCGACTCCTGCCATGAAACACTCCATCGAACTTACTTCCACTGGATTGTAGCCTTACCAAAATAACGATTGAACTACAGTCACTTCGTGTCGAGAAATTTTTGAAATAACACACAATTTTTGAAATAGCAGCAGCGTAGGTATCAAGATGCTGCAGCCGTGCGCCAGACCAAGCTTTTTCCCTAAATTTTAAATAACACGGTCTAAAAAAAATTTAATTTTGTTTTTACACAAACAGTTTAGATATTCTAAAGTAGGATATATAAATGTTTACTAACAACCAAGACTACTTTAGGGATCGCGGTAAGATACCTCGAAAAGAGTAAGATCTATCATAAAATAGCCACTTAGATATCGCACGCCTAAAGCACAATTCAGACTAACGATTACGATTGCGATTACGATTGAAGCTTCTCGACCAATGCGGTCAAAGCTTTCAACGATAGGAAAATGAAAGCTTTGATCTCATTCGTCGAGGAAGCTCAATCGTAATAGCAATCGAAACCGCAATCGTTAGTCTGAATTGGGCTTAAGTGCATGTTTACATGATCGATTTTTAATCGCTAAGTCGCGCGATTCAAAAGTTGCGGCGTATTAAAAGTCGCTATGCTGTTTACATGAGGGATTAAAAAATCGCTCTATTAAGCGTTTTGACAGCTGAGTAATTTCAATCGAATTGGATGTCGAGGAAATCATCCCTTTAGCACCTCTATTCCAAGATAAAATTGAAATGGAGAACTTACCTTTTTCATAATTTTACTTACTTTTGCATTCCACGTTTACCTGCTTCGAAATGTTACTTTCAAATACGTGTGGTTGTGCTCTGTACTAGTATATACAGTCCACTCACGCACACATTAAGGAAAACCTGCGCCATAAAGCTATGTCAGTCGCGACTGTCGTTAGCGATTTTTTGTCACTTCCACTCAATCACTCATGTGAACACTTCCATGAAATACTAAAAAAAGGACTATTTTCTAAACAACATAAAGCTTCTCATATCTCTTCACAATTATCGTCATTTTGTTTTTCTTGTCTTCAGTTTCTGTTGGTCAAGTCGTCTAATTCCCATCTACACCCAACTCTTTTTTTACACGGTCTTTTTTTACGCGATTTTGAATTAACACGGTCCACAAAAAGAAAAAAAAAAATTTTTTTCCACGAATTTTTTGTTCTAACACGAAGTCTAAAGAAATTTTTTTTACATGTAGTTACAAAAATAAAATATAATTGGGGAAATTTTTATTTAAAAGCTAGAGTGGACCAAGCCACATAATCGAGTTTTTAAAAAAAGTCTTTTCCACTTTTGTACTATTATTAACTGTAAATTTTTGGAAAAAAAAATTTCTGTGGACTATTACTCAATGTTGAAATGTTCTTTTGTGCATCCAAACATTTTTATCTAAAAACTCACTCGTAATAGTGATTCAAACACAAAAAAATTCACGATTTCGACATATGGGTTGGTCCACTCTAGCTTTTAACGCCTCAATTATGGACTAATGATTCTCTTTAGTTATATTTTGTTTTTCTTTATAATTTATTATATTTTTTTTGCACGGTTTTTAGGACAACATATAGCTTTTTTTTCATCTTACACGGTTTTTTAAAGCTGTGCAACACATCCTCAATTTTAATATGTGCTGCATATCTTTTTTTACACGGTTTTTTTTACACGATTTTCGTTGGAACGTATCTACCGTGTAAAAAAAGAGTTGGGTGTATTTGATTCTGCTTAACTAACACCAGTTTTTATTAGTCATAGACTTTAATGACAATTAGAACATTTTTTTTTAAATTTTGCTTTACAAATATTTTTAAAAATTCGTTAGCTTGTAAGAAAATTATTTTAGTTGTATTTTCTACAACTAATGGTACCATCAGACTAGACTATTTTGCTGCGCTGCTTTTGCACTGCGGCCACAAAAGTAGCGTGCTGTAGACAAGTAGCGTACAATACGCATATTTTGTGCTGCGCTACCCAACAGGTTGCAATCTTGCGAACAAAAACTTGCTATCTAGTCACACATACTGTACAGCTATGTTGTTTTGGAGCAGAGAAACGCAGTTTCATTTGACAGTTCGATTTGTTTGCTTCACATCAAAACATTATTTTTACAGTTTTCGCTGTTCCAAGAGTTCGGTGATAGCAGAACCTTTGTGAACACTTACATTGTTGGTGGGGAGCAAACGACGTCGTCGCCGGATCAAACGCAGTTGTTGGATAAAAGTCTGGAAACTAAGCCAAAATCACATTTTCCCCATTAATCATGTGGGTTCTGAATTGAAATAAGTTTACAAATGTGGAAAATCTGATTCAAAGTCTCAATTTCGGCTGGTACTTTTGGCTCTAACAAAGTAGCGCCGGAAAAATTGCAACCAAATAGAACTTTTTCTGGTAGCGGCTACTTATCAATTTTAATGTTCACAAGTACCGCAGTTTTCTGGATTGCAAAGGCCTTCAAACAATGCAGCATGCAATAACCGCATTTTTTCGTCATGCTGCGCTGTGAAAGTAGGCATGTCTGATGCCAGCATAATATACAAATCTCGAAATCGTAAAAAAAAAAAAATTTTCTTTATTTTTTTTTTAAAAATGTTTTCGAAAAAAATTGGAATTAACTAAAATTTAAAAATCTCGGAAACGGTTTTAGTCATTGTTTGGGCCTAAGTGCTCGAAATATTAAGAGAAAGGAAAAGAGCCTGTTTAGAATATACTATCAATTATTTTACTAACTTATCTATAAAAACTGTAAATTATTGGTAGTTTGATTATGTTCCCCTGTTGTGAATTCTTGAGTGGCATGGAATCGGTGGATACACCGAATGACAGAAACAGATGTAAACTTCTAGGCAAAGACGAAATGTGAAATTTTTTAGAACGGGGTAACCTTTTTGTGCCCTCATAACGTCGAAGATTACCTTGTACGTATTAGTTACGCGGCTGACCATGGCGAACTTCCTACATTATTATATGAGGGCGGCCATCGACTAGTTTCTTTTTGAACTACATGTCATTTCGACATTATCAACACTCATGCACTGCAGATGTCGATAGATTTTTAGTGCCGAAACTCCACGGTACGCAATTAATCGACTTAGGCTTGACCAACGTTGGAAAAGTTCTGTGTTACCAAAACAGTGCAAATTTTGAAAATAAATTTGGGTTGAAATAACGCACGTGATTAGACGCTGTTGGACTTTTTTCGACGCCGTTGGTTGGTTAATTGTTGGTTGATTCGTGATCAGCGACCCCAAAAACTTTTTTCCGGGTAAAAATGGGAAAAAGGATATTTGTGTTATCCTTACAGGACCTTCCGTTTTCAATTTTAAAAATCTAACATAACTAAAAACCTGCTCCTGGCAACGCAGATCATTTTGCAAAAAAACGCGTAAAAATCGATCCAGTACTTTTTGAGTGTTGTAATCTCAAACAGACCAACAGACAACATCCATTTTTATACCCGTATGGTGAAACTAAAGGGTATATTAAATTTGCCTTACCGTTTGTAACGCCAAGATCCCGTCATCACACACAAAAATGAATTACATCAGTGTGTTTAAAATGATAAAAGAAATTGAATTTTGCATGTCCGCCCATCCGTATGTCTGTCCGTCTGTGGCGCGGATTGCGGGCGCACGGATTGAGCTAGAGACTTGAAATTTTACGCAGATTTGTTTTTCGTAAAATGCAAGGCCAAGTTCGTTAATGGGCAAAAATGGACCATACGAACGAAAACGTTTTTTGCGAATATCTCTTATCAAAAAAAAAAGCAAGAACAAAAGTTATTTAGGATATGATTCTACATAAAACTCCCATACATCAAAATCCGATTGGAATAAATTTAAAAACAATCTTATTGAAAAGTTTGACTTCAAAGTGGAATTTTGAGACAACTGTTCGCCGCTCACTTAAATCACCATACGGGTTTTCAATAATTGCCAGATTGGCAATTATAGCTTTTGTTAAGTTTTTGTGTTTGAATCACTATTGCGAGTGAGTTTTTAGATAAAAATGTTTGGATGCACAAAAGAAAATTGCAACATTGACAGTCAATAATAGTACGAAAGTGGAAAAGCTTCAAAAACTCGTTTATGTGGGTTAAGCCACTTTTGCTCTGATAGCCTCATATATGACAGACAAAATGTTTATTCAAAAAAATCCATTTGTATAGAAGAGGGAAAGGAGTGATTCGATTGGATTTTAATATATGAATTGGTTATGTAAAATCATCTCTTAAACACATCTCATCTTCATCAATTTGTAGATACAATGTACAGTTTTCGAGAAAAGAGGAAATAGTATTCCATTTGTATAGGAGGGGGAAGCAGTGGTTCGATTAGATTTTGATGTATGGATGAGTTATGCAAAATCCTATTATAAACACATTTTATCTCTATAATTTTTTTAATATGACTCATCGTTTTCGAGAAAATTACAAAAAAACTGTTTCGTTTGTATGCCGGAGGGGGACGGTATGGTCCAGTTTTGCCCGTTCCAGAACTTAGATTAGCCAATAACGAGAAACGTAATTATACAGAATGTCAAGTCTCTAGCTAAATCCTTTCGAAAGTTACAGTGTTTACGGACAGACGGACGGACGGACATGCGGAAATCTAAATATTTTGTCATCTTTAACACTCTGGTGTAGTTCATTTTTAAAAGCTTTTATTTAGCTTGCCTTCGTGTCTGTCTGTTTGTCTGTCTGTCAGATCAAATCTTGCAATCAAATGTTGACCCACTTCCACTCATCCGATTCACTTGAAATTTTGTACACTTATATAAGTCCGATGACAATACAATATTTTCTCTACTTCGTCCTTGTAAGGATAAGGAAAGGTCCTGTGAGGATAACGTGATTATCCTTTTCTCCAAATTTTCCGGGAAAAAATCTATTCTGGGGGTTTTTGAGGTCACTGAATCCGAATCTGTCATTAAAAAGTCTGTAAGGATAACGGAAGGTCCTGTAAGGATAACGATTATCCTTCTCCTCAAATTTTCCGGAAAAAAATCTATTCTGGGGGTTTTTGGGGTCGCTGAATCCGAATCTGCCATTAAAAAGTCTGTAAGGATAACGGAAGGTCCTGTAAGGATAACGTGATTATCCTTTTTCTCAATTGTTCCGGAAAAAATATATTGTGCGGGTTTTGGGGTTCGCTGAATACGATTCTCAAGTTAAAAAGCCTGTAAGGACATCTCAAATGTAAGGATATATATTCGAAGACTAAAAAGAACAAAATAAAAAAAAAATTTAAAAAAAGCTTTTATTGCACTAAAAAGAAAAAAATAATTTTCTGGACGCTGTGTATCACAAATATAAAAGCTTTTAAAAAGCGAGATAAAGCATAAAACAATAAAATAAAAATTTATCTCGCTTTTTAAAAGCTTTTATATTTGTGATACACAGCGTCCAGAAAATTATTTTTTTCTTTTTAGTGGATTTTTTTTAATAAAAGCTTTTTTTAAAAAAAAAAATTTTTTTTTTTTTGTATCCGATGATTGGTTTGATGTGTAACAAAAGGTATACTAAATCTAATCAACTGCTATAAATATATCTAATAGAGTATAAAGAAATCAGTCGATGGCCCACCTTATTTTTCACTTTCTGGCCAGTGGTGGTTCCTTAACTTCGATTGAAGTAGATTTACTACATTTTGCGCTTCACAAAATTTTACTTCGCAGTAAATGAAATGTAAAGTAGATTTCACTTAATGCGAAGTTTCATAGGACGTACATTATTAAAATTTATTTTTCCAGATTGGCTTTGAAACCACTTAGCTCCAGTTTTATTGTTTTTGGCTCAAATATTAATTTAACCAAATTTATACCTGTTTTAAGGTTATATAGAGTTTGCTATAAAAAAGTTTCTGTTACGGCCGAACTTAACTTCAAGTTGGAAAGTGAGTTTTGGCTCAAAAAATCGAATTTTGTCAGACGATACTTATCGCATCAAAAGGCATAGAAACACGCGATTGAATAAAACCTTGAAAAACTTTTCTATTATTTCACTATTTCCATGTAAATTTTTTATGTATTAATATATAAAAAAATCTTAATTTTGCAGATGCGAATTACAAAATAGTAAAATCTAATAGTTGCGGTGATTGCTTGGAGCTTGCCACTGCAGGAAAAGATGACATTTTAAACACAAAATACCGATCTTTTACACCTATTGAAAAGTCAGTTCGAGATTTAGTGAATCGTCTTGAATCAAAAAAAAATTTGCATGATAATACTGTTCCCAAAATTGTTGAATGCCAACTAAAAGAGTCAACAAAAAATGATACCTTAAGTGTTTTATCGAAAAGAGATGATACACGAGCAGTATTTTTATTTAATGGAAATTATGACACTTGCACAAAATCAACAAATATCACGGAAAATAGTGTGAAATACGAAAAAATCTCACGAAATAAAAATGTGGACCTTGCATTCGGAATTCAAAAAAATAAACTGAGAATTATAGGTGGCTTGGAAAGCAAAAAAAATGATCGGAGAGATGGCTCTATGTTTGAAATAGTTCCGCAATATGATAGCAGTTCAATGAAAAAAACTGACGTAAATAAATACCTAAATTTATCTAAGCAACACTTAGGTATATTTTCTAAGAATAAAAATAAAGATAACAATATTAAACTTGATTTGAAAGAAGATAAAAATATGTATTTAACGAAAAAAGAATCGTTTTTGTCTAAGTCTATTGATTCTAAAATTAACACAACTCTACCTTCAACATTACTTCAATCAAAAGGATCTGAAATATCGTCTAGCCAAAAAATTAATTCATATGAAAAAAAATTTGTCTGGAACCACAAATCATCTGAAAGATGTCTCGTAAATAAAATTGAATTTGAACAATTTGAAATTCTAGATTCTTCAGACAGAAACCAAAACGAAAACACAAAATCATAATTAACACATACATCAAATTAAAACAAATCAGTTAAAATAAGTAACTAAGATGTAATAAAACAAATATGAAAAAAAAATGTAAGAGTTTCTTTATTTTTTCCCCGAAAATCGAATGAAAGTCTATTCAGCGGTCTAAGAGAGAATAATTTTTTTTTGATATGTCACCGTTTTCGAAAAAAAACCTTAAAAAAATCTCATTTGTATGACGGATATCAAAAAGAGATTGAATTTTATTGAAGAGTTATATTAAATCACATTTTAAACACATTTTGTCTTTTGTATTTAAACACGGAAATCAACTCCATTTAGAATTGCAGAAAACAACAGATGAGGGCGTTCACAGAGAAGAGAGGGGTAGATATTAGGAAGCGAGGATTTTTCCTGGGGGCTTATCAAAATTGCGAAAAACGTTTGGGACACGATTTTTTTTAAAGAATCGCAAGTAATATTTTATTGCCTATTCCGACATGTTGCATTTAAGACGGACTGAAGCAATAATAACAATGGAACACATTCAATATGGCAACCATCCAATCAGAGCTCGACCGGTGGAACTCTGAAAACGGAGATTTTATTTTTGAGGAAGATTTTCCTATCAACAGCCCGCTTCCTTACATTACCTTAATTTTGTTAGTTCTTGTCCTAGTTAGGCGGACTATTTTAACCAATATAAACATGGTCATGGAGAGCAAAAGACGACATATCGAGGCGTAATGCACGAACATTAGTAGTAGTAGTAGTAGAAAATCTACATTAGTGGATTTATTAATTTTACCAATATATATTTTAATACTTCCTTGTTACTGAAAATACGTTCAGTATGGCCACTGGATGTCAGCTGGTAAAGTTACCCCCAACTCTACAACAATAAACAATAAACCAACTTCAGCGCCGGCAAATCCTAGGTCAACAACTTTAAGCAGCGAATTTACAGGCCTTGTATTCAACGATATTCAATTTCCTGA
Source organism: Chrysopilus asiliformis (assembly GCA_964034945.1). Classification (NCBI taxonomy): domain Eukaryota; kingdom Metazoa; phylum Arthropoda; class Insecta; order Diptera; family Rhagionidae; genus Chrysopilus; species Chrysopilus asiliformis. The sequence goes on from OZ035962.1 coordinate 41,760,880, forward strand.
ATTATTATTCCAACTTTCACAACAACCTTTTGGTATTTAACTTATCGCTATTTTTTCCAAAATCAAAAATTTATTGAAATAATTGGTTTACCATGTTCCAAATAATTTCTCCAATCCTAACTTCATCATCCTGAACATTAATAATCTAAAATCAAACTACAAACGACTGTCCGTTAACGAAATTTTAAAAAGATGTGAACCCGTGGCTCTACTCCTAAAGGAGACCCACTTGAAAGATATTAATAGAGACAATTTATAATTATAATTTATTAAATATAAACCAAGAGGCAAAAGCCTTTCAACAAGGACATAACAATTTTGTATTTAAATAAAACACAGAATAATTGAGATATCGGGCTGAAATTTATTCCAGGTGTAGTGGACATGTTACATTTAACTATGAAATTCGATGTCGTTCATATGGCCACCGCGAGCACGTTTGCACTGATTGATTCTTTGGAGCCAATTTTCCACCACTCTTCCACACATATCGGCCGATATTGTTCCTGACACGCCATCCAGACCTGCCGGAAACGTTGACAGGACTGTTAACATAAATGTCATTAGAAAAGTCTGTTGTGAAGTAGGTAGGCTGCTGATTCTGGCATGACGTTTCAGTTCCAGAAATGCGTCGAGCAGTAAACAACTGAATAGTAAATATGACGATCTCAGTGATTTCACTTTTTTCTTTAAAATCTCCGCACTAAAATTAAATTTGGCCTCCAGCTGCTCTTACGATGCCTTTTTCAAATTATTTCTTTGTAGAAATTACTAGTGGTGACTAGTAATCCACACCTGCCATGAATCCCGTCACTGTCGCTGTTACGTCTGATGTTATGTCTAGTGAAGATTGAAAAGTCAGCTGTTACGACAGAAAAGTCTGACAGTTTTTGCTGACATCTTTGCTAACTAGTAATCCACACCTGCCATGAATCCCGTCACTGTCGCTGTTACGTCTGATGTTACGTCTAGTGAAGATTGAAATGTCAGCTGTTACGTCAGAAAAGTCTGACATTTTTTGCTGACATCTTTGCTAACAGAAATGGTAACAGAAATGGAATTTAAGATGGCGGATTCTAATTTTTCACGTGCAGAGACGCTCCGTTCAATAAACGAATACTGTTTAAAAGTAATGATTTGAAAAAGGCATCGTGGGAGCAGCTGGAGGCCGAATTTAATTTTAGTGCGGAGATTTTAAAGAAAAAAGTGAAATCACTGAGATCGTCATATTTACTACTCAACGTATTTCTGGAACTGAAACGTCATGCCAGAATCAGCAGCCCACCTACGTCACAACAGAATTTTCTAATGACATTTATGTTAACAGTCCTGTCAACATTTCCGGCAGGTCTGGATGGCGTGTTAGGTTTGTTGGTTCCAATAATCTCCCAAACTTCTGTGAATGCATCAGGTCCCGGCCTAATCTGTTCAAGACGCTGCTAAAAGATTGTGCTAAAGTGGACATTAACTCGTTCGTCAATAATTTTCCTGAGTTACTTAATTTGACCTGCCAACTCTTTCAGAAATATGACAATATAACAGCAAATATAATAAAATGAAGGGCGATCACCCCGAGTAAACCTCACAACCATAATTAAAAAAAGACATTTTTAAGGCAAATGCTAGTCTTGTTTTAATATCCACTAATATCAACTCTGAAAATATAATTTCAGAGAGTTAAGCCGACTAATAACGCTAAAAGTCCGTTTAATAATGGAGTTAATGTTAATGTGGAAATCCAGGGAAAGAAGTTCGTCAAAAATTGTTCCAAAGGTTTTTACTTTTTTACTGAAGTTGACAGTGGTATCGTTAAGAATAATCGGGTTTAACTGATCTGCTATTGGTTTCGTATAGAAGGCTATAGCTTGCGATTTAAACGGATTCATACCTATTTTTTATCATTCACAGCCCAGAAACTCAAGAACTATGAAATTTTTCGTAATGACCAAATACCCGGAGCTGCAATATTAATTAAAAAATCAATAAAATCTGAATTGGTGGCATGGAGATGGAACACTTTGGGCCATAGCCTTACAGCAATGTCCTCTGAATTTCTAGAGCACAACGGAACCGACAAAAAAGTTCTGCTAATAGCCATTAATCTTCCATCCAACACTACTGACACCATGATCAGACATCTCTGGAAGAAAAAAAAACTCGGAACTCGACCATGTTATTGCTGGAGGAGATTTCAACACGCATCATACGAATTGGGGTGATTCAATCAACAACACGAATCACCAATCCCAATCCCAATAGTTCCTCCCACAGATTTTTCCTTGTCTCGGGCCACTCTATAGACTCAATCAATTTGAACCACACTTGTAACACCATCTTTATGGAGTCCGATCATCTAGCAGTGTCGCTGAACATAGACCTTAACAACTAGACCTACGTACGGGCGCGTAGAAAGAGAGCGATCATACAGAAATACCGACTGGGCTGATTTTACAAACGACGTGGATCAAGAACTCGTATCGAAATGCTTAAATAAATACCGTTATCGGTCCAGGCAGGAAGTTAATGAAGCAATCCGTAGTTTCAATAACACTATTACGAGGGTCGAGCACAAGCATTCTGAGGAAGTGAGTGGCAACTTTAACTTCTTTCATTCGGTACCGGAAAATATTGCTAAAAACCAAAAATTGCTAAAAACCAAAAAAAAAAATATTAGGATCGGCAATTAAATCTATAATCGAAACTGTAATAATAACATTTCTGAAAGAGTTGGCAGGTCAAATTAAGTAACTCAGGAAAATTATTGACGAACGAGTTAATGTCCACTTTAACGCAGCGTCTTGAACAGATTAGACCGGGACCTGATGCATTCACAGAAGTTTGGAAGATTATTGGAACCAACAAACCTAAATTAACATCGTTGAAAGTCGCGGGTACCACATACTCGTTTATGCAAGCTATCCTGTGCGCCCTAGAATCTCACTAGAAGACACCTTAGCCAAACCTGACTAGAGTTAACAAGATAGAAGCCAGTACATCCGCTTTTCGAAATAAATTTGTTCGACCTAACGGCAACAGCGTATTATGTAATTTCAATGATCATACTCCTGCAGAAAACCATTCTCAAATCAATATTTTCACAACGTCGACCGAAATAGAATCAACAATTGCATAAATATTGGCTGCTTTCCAGAAAAAAAAGTACCAATAAAAAAATCAGCACATTCCTCCGATTTCTACAATCTTCGGCCAATTTCCATTCTTTCTAATACTGGACAGTTACTGAACCAAGTAATGGAGGATTTGATGCAGTCATACCAAAATTTTCGTTTAGCTTTCAAAGGGGAACTTTCACGTTTCACACTCTCATGAAACGAGTGCCTGAAGTCACATAAGGCCACAAAGATGGGAAATGGATTTGAAGAAAATGGTCTATTCAGTTTGGACTCAAGGCCTGTCGTATAAAGTAATTGAAAACAAATTCTTTGAGTAAGTGATAAGGTTGCTCTTTTCACTCTTGGAGAATAAAAGACAAAATCTGCTTGGATGGTCAACTCTTCGATTTCATTCCAATCTTAGAAAGGTGTCCCCAGGCTTCGATGTTGGGCCAAGTGATTTTGGATGTATTCTTGTGCGATCTGCCAACCATTCAAGTTGAATAAGTCAATAGCCATTCTGCCGATGATACCTTGATCTCAAGGTCTATTAAGTATAAGGTCGGTCGTTGTGAAAGAATCGCTACACAAAGTTGAGCGTGAGTGCGTGCGTGACGTCATTGCGCGCAGCTGTCAAAATTGCATCACTTTCTCGTAGATACCTGTAAATGTTTGCTTTGCTTTCTTTGGAGATCAAATAAATTAAAAGGTTTTTTTTTACTTTGTGTCTTTATGTATCTATATATATAAAAATGGATGTTTGTCTGTTTGTCTGTTTGTCTGTCTGTCTGTCTGTCTGTTTGTTTGAGATTACAAAACTCAAAAACTACTGGACCGATTTTTACGCGGTTTTTTGCAAAATGATCTGCGTTGCCAGGAGCAGGTTTTTAGCTATGTAGATTTTCAAAATTCGAAACGGAAGGTCCTGTAAGGATAATGAAAATATCCTTTTTCCCATTTTTCCCCGGAAAAATTTGCATTATAGGGTTTTTGGGGTCGGTAATCACGAATCCGGTATTAGATTTTCAAAATTCGAAACGGAAGGTCCTGTAAGGATAATGAAAATATCCTTTTTCCCATTTCTCCCCGGAAAAATTTGCATTATAGGGTTTTTGGGGTCGCTGATCACGAATCCGGTATTAGATTTTCAAAATTCGAAACGGAAGGTCCTGTAAGGATAATGAAAATATCCTTTTTCCCATTTTTCCCCGGAAAAATTTGCATTATGGGGTTTTTGGGGTCGCTGATCACGGCTCTGCTGTTGGAATTTTAAAATTCGAAACCGAAGGTCCTGTAAGGATAACGAAAATATCCTTTTTTCCATTTTTACCGGGGAAAATCGGCATTATGGGGTTTTTGGGGTCGCTGATCACGAATCCGGTATTAGATTTGCAAAACTGACGCGGAAGTTCCTGAAAGGATAACGCAAATATCCTTTTTCCCATTATTCCCCGGAAAAATTTGCATTATAGAGTTTTTGGGGTCGCTAATCACGAATCCGGTATTAGATTTTCTAAATTCGAAACGGAACGTCCTGTAAGGATAATGAAAATATCCTTTTTCCCATTTTTCCCCGGAAAAATTTGCGTTATAGGGTTTTTGGGGTCACTGATCACGAATCCGGTATTAGATTTGCAAAACTGACGCGGAAGTTCCTGAAAGGATAACGCAAATATCCTTTTTCCCATTATTCCCCGGAAAAATTGGCATTATGTTTGGGATCGCTGATCACGAATCCGATATTAGATTTTCAAAATTCGAAACGAAAGGTCCTGTAAGGATAAATATCCTTTTACCCGTTTTTCCTCGGAAAAATCGGTATAAGGGGGTTTTTGGAGCGCTGATCACGAATCCGGTATTATATTTTGAAAATTCGAAACGGAAGGTCCTGTAGGGATAATGAAAATCTCCTTTTTCCCATTTTTTGCCGGAAAAATTGGCATTATGGGGTTTTTGGGGTCACTGATCACGAATCCGATATTAGATTTGCAAAACTGACTTGGAAGTTCAAATGCTAAACGGAAGGTCCTGTAAGGATGACGGAAATGTCCTTTTTCCAATTTTTCTCGCAAAAACAGTCTTTGGGAGGTTTTCAGGGTTGCTTATCACGAATCTGGAGTTGGAATTTCAAAATTCTAACCGAAATGTCCTGTAAGGATAACGCAAATGTCCTTTTTCCCATTTTCCCCCGAAAAAGTAGCCATTATGGGGTTTTTGGGGTCGCTGATCAGGAATCCGGTGTTGAAATTTCAAAATTCGGAACAGAAGGGCCTGTAAGGTAACGCAAATATCCTTTTTTCCGCTTTTCCCCGGAAAAATCGGCATAAGGGGGTTTTTGAGGTCTCTGATCACGAATCCGGTATTAGATTTTCAAAATTCGAAACGGAAGGTCCTGTAAGGATAATGAAAATATCCTTTTTCCCATTTTTCCCCAGAAAAATTTGCATTATAGGGTTTTTGGGGTCGCTGATCACGAATCCGGTATTAGATTTTCAAAATTCGAAAGGGAAGGTCCTGTAAGGATAATGAAAATATCCTTTTTCCCATTTTTCCCCGGAAAAATTGCCATTATGGGGTTTTTGGGGTCGCTGATCACGAATTCGATATTAGATTTTCAAAGTTCGAAACGGAAGGTCCTGTAAGGATAATACAAATATCCTTTTTCCGATTTTTCGCCGGAAAAATTGGTATTATGGGGTTTTTGGGGTTGCTGATCACGAATCCGATATTAGATTTTCGAAATTCGAAACGAAAAGTCCTGTAAGGATAAATATCCTGTTTCCCGTTCTTCCTCGGAAAAATCTGTATAAGGGGGTTTTTGGGGGCGCTGATCACGAATCCGGTATTATATTTTCAAAATTCGAAACGGAAGGTCCTGTAAATATAACGCAAATATCCTTTTTCCCGTTTTTCCTGGGAAAAATCGGCATAAGGGGGTTTTTGGGGTCGCTAATCACGAATCCGGTGTTGGAATTTCAAAATTCGAAACGGAGGGTCCTGTAAGGATAAATATCCTTTTTCCCGTTCTTCCTCGGAAAAATCGGTATAAGGGGGTTTTTGGGGCGCTGATCACGAATCCGGTATTAGATTTTCAAAATTCTAAACGGAGGGTCCTGTAAGGATAACGCAAATATCCTTTTTCCCGTTTTTCCTGGGAAAAATCGGCATAAGGTTTCCGGGGTCGCTGACCGCGAATCCGGTGTTAGATTTTTAAAATTCGAAACGGAAAGTCCTGTAAGGATAACGCAAATATCCTTTTTCGCGTTTTTCCAGGGAAAAATCGGCATAAGGTTTCCGGGGTCGCTGACCGCGAATCCGGTGTTAGATTTTGAAAATTCTAAATGGAAGGTCCTGAAAGGATAACGGAAATATCCTTTTTCCCGTTATTCCCCGGGAAAATTGGCTTTATGTTTGGGATCGCTGATCACGAATCCGATATAAGATTTTCAAATTTCGAAACGAAAAGTCCTGTAAGGATAAATATCCTTTTTCCCGTTCTTCCTCGGAAAAATCGGTATAAGGGGGTTTTTGGGGGCGCTGATCACGAATCCGGTATTATATTTTCAAAATTCGAAAAGGAAGGTCCTGTAAGGATAATGAAAATATCCTTTTTCCCATTTTTCCCCGGAAAATGATCACGAATCCGGTGTTGGAATTTCAAAATTCTAACCGAAAAGTCCTGCAAGATTAACGCAAATGTCTTTTTTCCAATTTTTCTTGATGCAATTGCCACTAAGGGATTTTCGAGGTCTATGATCGCGAATCCGGTGTTCCATTTTTCAAATGCTAAAGGGAAGGTCCTGTAAGGATAACGCAAATATCCTTTTTCCCATTTTTCCCCGGGAAAATTGCCATTATGGGGTTTTTGGGGTCGCTGATCACGAATCCGGTGTTGGAATTTCAAAGTTCGAAACGGAAAGACCTGTAAGGATAACGAAGTGTCCTTCTCATTTTATCCGAGAAAAAAATTGCATTATGGGGTTTTTGGGTTCGCTGATGACGGATCCGGTGTTAGATTTTCAAAACTCGAAACGGAAGGTCCTGTAAGGGTAACGGAAGTATCTTTTTCCCATTTGTTCCAGGAAATATTGCATTAGGGGGTTTCTGAGCTCGCTGATCACAGCTCTGCAGTGGGATTTTTAAAAATCGAAACGGAAGGTCCTGTCAGGATAACGAAAATATTCTTTTTCCAAAATTTCCCCGGAAAAATTGGCATTATGGGATTTTCGGGGTCGCTGATCACGCATCCGGTAATAGTTTTTAAAAAGTCTAAACGGAAGGTCCTGTAAGGATAACGCAAATATCCTTTTTCCAATTTTTCTCGCAAAAACTGGCTTTAGGAGGTTTTCATGGTTGCTTATCACGAATCTGTTGTTGAAATTTCAAAATTCGAAACGCAAGGTCCTGTAAGAATAATATTTTTTCCCAAAAGTTTTTAAATTATTTATGGTTTTTTTGCATTCTAAAATTTATACAAAAAACTTTAAGCTGGCATTCGTAGGGTCTGCTAGTAACTTATAAAGTGGAAATAACAAAAACAAAACTTCATAAAATGCCTACAACAAAGAAAGTGAACCGAAAATGTGTGATTTCCGTGTGTACGAATAGATTTTCTGAATCGGAAAAATTCTCACTTAGTTTTCACCCTTTTCAGAAAAATTTGGAAATTAGAGCCAAGTGGGCAAAATTTTGCGGGGTTAACGGCGGATATGTGTGCTCGAATCATTTCCTAGAGGAGCAGTTTGTTCGAGACTTTAAATCAGAACTCCTTTTCAATAAACAAAAGAGAAAAACATTCCACTGGAATTGATTAGCTCTTATATTAAGCAACGAACATTTATTCGCATAAAGTTTTTGAATTAAAGTAATATAAGTAAAACTAATAAACTTTGTAACAACAAAACTGAAAAACAACAAAAAATGAAAAAAATTGGTTCGTAAATAAATTTGGGTTAATAATTATTGTTAGTTTTATTATTTTTAAGTGATTTGTGTAGTATTTCTTCGCAATTCATTCACTGCTTGAAGAAAGTGCGCGCGATGACGTCACAGGCCTAACCAATACAGTAATGAGGCTTGAGCGACCGACCTTATACTTTAATAGACCTTGCCTTGATCTTATCCCCCAATCGTAGCCTATCAATAGCGCTTAGCAGCGTATCAAATAATGTTCAATTATTGAGTAGGTACTTTGATATTAAATGTAGTAAAAACCAAGTTGATCTGCTTCAGAAATGCTTATAGCCGTGCGCCCAGAGAAGTGGTAAAGAAGAGTAAGGCACCTAAACTACATCTACCTTGTCATAATACAATTGCCGTTGAGTATACGATAAAATATCTGGGTGTTTTTTCCATAATAGATTCAAATTTAACACTCATGCCAGTTCTGTGCTCAATAAAGCAAAAAAGTGTATGGTTTCTTGTCAAGTCTTTTGATTTTTAACAATAGTCTAAGGCTAAGCAGTTTCTCCAAACTCTTACTATTTATATAAACAGTTAATCCAACCAATAATTCCAATATGATTTTCCGGCACCCCCAAATTAACTTGATATACTGGAAAGGAAAACTCTCAGAAATTGTACAAACAAAAAATTTCAAAGCCATAACAAGTATTTCTCAAATTCATCTGTTTACAATTCAGCCAGTATTAAGCCACTATTCCATACAATGACTGAACAAATGGTCAAGGACCTGTCCAAGATGAGAGGTCACGGTAATATCTTCATTATACAAATGTACACGAAAGATGAAAAACTGCTACCGACGAGGAATATATACCGGCATTAAATGCCTTACATAGAAACTCCAGGCGACGTTTTGAAACTTCAAGAGGTCACTAGTTACACTTTTATAATTCTACTAATGTAAATAATAATAGTGGTTAAAATGACGTAACCAAGTCAGAGAACTTGGAAAGACTGTAACGGCCGATTTCTGCACAGAGTACTAACGCTATTACCGGTATTAGACCAAAATTTGGTACTCAAATTGGTGCCAAGTGATTTCTTCACCAAGTACTAGCGCGCCTTAGTACGGACTTTGGTACGGAGTATTAGCTGTTACTCATTATTTCCTGGACCCTCGAAATTGAGGGTCTAGCGATGTTAGTACTCGAATTTATGCCAATTTTATTTCTTAACCTATAATATAATACTGAAGTAGTTGATTTTTATACATATATTTTTTGCTGACATTGGAATATCAAAAATACGCAAGAAGTGATGGGTCATCGATTTGACCGCCGAATCTACTCTTTTCATTTGCAGAGCGAAGGTTTTTGCAACCGCAAAGGATGGTTTTCTCTGAACGTTGGGCGGAATCCGTGCACAATCAAACGATTTTTCGTCATTCCGATCTGCGCACCAGATTTGAAGCTTGCGAATTTGGGAATCACATATTAATCGGTGACTCTGGATACGCGAACACACATGAATTCCCAGATGCATCCCGTGGAAATCGACAACGAACAGCCAGAGAGGAAATTATGTTGCAATTGCAAGAATAAAAAACACTGCGTTTTATTTTATGTATTTTATTTTAAAACATTTGAATTTTCAGGGTGCACAATAAATCGGTATCTTGCTGACTCCAATTGGTCCAGCGAGGACTTTTCGCATCACCACCAAACGTATCTTTATCGTTTTCTGCTCCTCGTTTTTTCATTATTTATTTGCTTCTCGTTTTTTCATTATTTATTTTGTTATTTGCACAAATTCACCGAACACAGCAACTAAATAATATTTCGTTTATTGAAAAAATAACGTACACAAATTCACGGAAATTCACGGCGAACAATAATATTTCAAATTCAAATGTCAAAATAATGTCAAAATCGGTTTTAGACGTATTAGCTTAGTTTTAGACGTATTTGCCGCTAGTACCGGCTGATGAATTTAGCTCCGGTACTAGCGATGTGAAGAAATGTACAAGTACTAACTTTTCGTTGGTACCGAGTACCAGAGATAGTACCTGAACTAGCTGGACTCCACTTTAGTACTCGGTGAAGAAATCGGCCGTAAATAAAAACATAACAAAAGCTATAATTGCCAATCTGGCAATCATTGGAGACCCGTATGGTGATATTCGTATCAAAATTCGAACAGTTGTACCAAAACTCCACTTTGAAGTCAAACTTTCCAATAAGAATTTTTAAAATTTATTCCAATCGGATTTTGATGTATGGGAGATTTATGTAGAATCATATCCTAAATAACTTTAGTTCTTGGACTTTTTTGATAAAATTCACCGTTTTTTGAGATATTCAGAAAAAAAGTTTTCGTTCGTATGGGGGGTACCCCCCTAATGGTCCATTTTTGCCCATTAACGAACTTAGCCTCGCATTTTACGAAAAACGAATCTGCGCAAAATTTCAAGTCTCTAGCTCAATCCTTGCGCCCGCAATCCGCGCCACAGACAGACGGACGGACGGACAGACATGCAGAAATTAATTATTTTTATCATTCTAAACACACTGGTGTAATTCATTTTTGTGTGTGATGACGGGATCTTGGCGTTACAAATGGTAAGGCAAAGTTAGTATACCCTTTGGTTTCACCATACGGGTATAAAAACAAGGAACCGAGAATAAAGTCAATAAAAGATTTCCTGTAGGTTAGGTTAGGTTGGAGTGGCTGCCAAAAAGGCACACTTAGGCCAGAAATGACCCATTGTGATACCACGCAAATCTTAACGATCCATTTGCCTATAACTCGAACCATTTGGAGCTTCTGATGAAGCGGAGCGACGCTTGTGGCGCTTAGGTCCTCCAGATCGTTTAGGAAGAGACTACCCAAATGAGTTCTTCTGAGTTGAACTAGTGTTGGGCAATGATAGAGAATATGAGTTGTCGACTTCTCTTCGTCCACATCCCCACAGCTTCTACAAAAATCGTTTGAGGGAGGTCCGAGCCAATCGGCATTACTACCTATTAGGCAATGCCCTGTTATTATTCCCACTACCGTGCTGATCGCGTTTCGCTGTACTGAGAGGAGTCTGTTGGAGCGTTTTTTGTCCAGCTTTGGCCAGATAAGTGTGGTGACGGTACACGTTCTTTCCCGTGTCCATCTTAGGTCTGCATTGTTTAGTTTGCACGTTGCCATAGGTATACCTATGCTCCCCTTTTCAGGTGGACCTGGCGCAATTGTGCCTCTCCTAGCAAGTTCATCCGCTTTCTCATTCCCATCTATATCACTATGTCCGGGCACCCAAACGATGTTGATATTGAAGTATTCAGACATCTCATTAAGAGATGCCTTACACTCCCGTGCCACCTTTGATGTGAGTGCGATAGATTCCAGGGATTTTATTGCCGTTTGGCTGTCGACAAAAATGCTAATATCTCTCGATGATACAACATTATTTTTGAGCCACTCGGTGACGTCTTTGATTGCCATCTGAAATACACTACAGTGATCCGGTAGGCGGAGGCCTTGACTGATCTTTAAATGACCAGAATAGATCCCCCTGCCTGTGTAAAAGTGTACTGTGTTACAGTTTTGTATTTCCTGTAACTATTTTTTATCTTTTTTTGGCCGAAACAGTATCAGATTATAAAAAAGTTGCGTTAATCGAGTCAACCTTATTTGGAAGTTGCGTTTATTGAGTCAACAGTGTAAAACGGCGAACAGTTGTATCAAAATTCCACTTTGAAGTCAAACTTTTCAATAAGATTTTTTAAATATTATTCCAATCGGTTTTTGATGTATGGGAGTTTTATGTAGAATCATATCCTAAATAACTTTTGTTCTTGCACTTTTTTGATAAGATGCACCGTGTTGCAGATACAACAACATAAATTTATAATCAATGGTAGAATATCCAAAAGGTAACTCTGAGTGCAATGTCCAGATCAGCTACTTTGTTGATCTGCATTTATCCAAAGCAATGCCCTCAGAGAATGACGTCAATGAGTTGATTTGGATATTCTACAATTGGTTAATTGCACAGTAATTAATTATATTGACTTATATTGTTATTGTTATTCTTTAAATTTAATTTGATTAGGTTAACATTTATTAGCTATAAAAGAAATTGTTTGATCTAGAATAAATCAGTTATTGTTCAACAGCTAACTCGAGTTTTACTTTCACCTAAGATTCTCCCTACCCTTAGGCTTCGATAAGTAATTTATAATACAGGTTAACTAAAGACATCGCCAGGCTCTAATTCCCCCCACCAGCGGTAAGGAACAGACCTATGGTGAGAACAATCTAAAGTCGGCCTGTACACACAGTTTTTGAGATATTCGCAAAAAACGTTTTCGTTCGTATGGGGGGTACCCCCCATAATGGTCCATTTTTGCCCATTAACGAACTTAGCCTCGCATTTTACGAAAAACGGACCTGTGCAAAATTTCAAGTCTCTAGCTCAATCCGTGCGCCCGCAATCCGCGCCACAGACGGACGGACGGACATGCATAAATTAATTATTTTTATCATTCTAAATACACTGGTGTAATTCATTTTTGTGTGTGATGACGGGATCTTGGCGTTACAAACGGTAAGGCAAAGTTAATATACCCTTTGGTTTCACCATACGGGTACAAAAAAACGTTTTGTTTGTCATTATATAGAGTATTTGACGATTGGCGCCTGGCAATTGTAGTTTCACGCAATTTTTTCTCTGAAATATGGGATCTGAAAATGGAGATTTTACATTTGGCTTATGGAGAACGAATTCGCATTCACTAGTGATGCAAGGAGTATGCATGACGGACACAGAAGAGTCGGAGTTCGTTGCCTGCTTGTCGCCATCTGATTCGTCTCCGCCGTGCCACACAAATAGATGCATAATCCGCAAGCATGCACAAAACCAAAACGATCGAAAGAAATCAGAGAATAAAAAATTCGTTGTAGTTGTGATGAGAAACAAACGAATTATTTAGAATTTTTGTTATATTATCTGTTGGTCGAGATTTTTTGATTTCTATGACCAAATTCTTTATCGTTTCAGATTTAACCGAAATCATTTTTACCCCCGACGGAACGGATAGGATATATGCGTTTGGGGAGAGAGTTTGTTTGTTAGTATGTTAGTTTGTCCTTCCCACATAACTTTTGAATCACTCAACCGATTTCGGTCCTGTTTTTGGCATTCGGCTGGATATGGTTGCCGGATGGTTTTTGTGTGTAAAAATTCACCTTTCTCCCCTTTTGATGCACTAAACTGATTTCGATCCCGCTTTCGCCATTCGGTTGTAAATAATGAAAATATTAGTTTAGTTGTGTACAAGAGTCCCCCGCCCCTTCTTATCCACTGAACCAATTTGAATCCTGCTTTCACCATTCGGTTGTAAATATTGAAAGGAATATTTTAGTGTACAAGAGTTCACCCTCCCCCTCAATTTAAATCCCCTCTTGTATCTTTCGATCTACTAAAATAATGAAAGTGTGTAAGAATTAATCCATCCCTTAACGTTAGCTCTCCTCTCTCTCTATGTATTATGATTCCATGACCCGATTTCGATCCCGCTTTAGCATTCGAGGGACATTACTTGAAAAAAAAATGTGAATCTATAAATATTTATTAGAATAAAAAATGCTGACCGAAAAACTTAAAATTCCATCATATATTAAAAGTTTTTTCACTGTTATCTTTAAAAAGAATAAAAAAAATAAGATAAAAATTTTGAAAAACCCCCAACTAAACATAAAACTCTAAAAAAATCGAAAAACCCCTGATAAAATAATCATTACAGTGAATTTAAAATTGGTGTACGTTGGGAAAGCCTTTTATATTGGGACTATAATTTAGACAATGGACAATCGGACGTATAAAAATGGCCGCCGAGCTGAAAACCCAGTGCTAAGAGCTTTAAAAATGTAATTCTTTGTCACAAATAATTATTAAAATATCTGAAATCGGTCAATATAAGTAAAAAACTCATGCCTGAGGTATGAAATAAATTTGGAAAATTGTAGTTGTTTTAATAAATTGAAAAAATGTTCACAGACGGTTTTAATCTGGCGAGAAAACTGTTCTAATTGGCCTAATAACTGGAGTGTGCTGTGACATCGACATCGATGTTTTGAAAACATCGATGTTTTCCCAACGATGCTTTCTTTCCGATGTTTTTATAACATCGATGTTTCGTGTCCGATGTTTAGTCTCCATCCACATCTTAAGCCATGAATACACGCTGAGATTGCATACCACGGTTGTTCCGTGTGTGTTAAAAAATCATTGCTTGGGCGATATCGCACAGTTGTATGCCCAGGCCCAAAGTAAAAGCCTGCGGTCCGCATTGTATGCTAAATTGAAATGGTTAAATGTCACCTTACGTTGTTATTGTTGGGTTAGATTTAGACTCTGTTTCAGTTTGTAGCCTGTCACGCACGTCGCACTTGTTTCAAATAAGTGATTGTGTTGTGTTGTGTGTGACAAAATTTTTATAATAACTCTGAAAGGCTATTTTCCGCGACAGGAAACATTGTGAGCAGTAAACGAAGTTGCCTGTCAGGGGACCACATTGAAAAACTTCTGTTTTCCACAATGTAGATAATAAATATTGGGGTTTGGACTAGTTTGCGGCAGTTTTTTTTTGCATAAGTGTTACTACAGTAAAACCCGCTTATAAGCAATTTCAATTTGGCAGCATTTTTGTTGTTAATAAGCGGGTTTCCTTATAAACGGAGCCCGCCTATAAGCAACTTGTTGCATGTATGCGGGCCCCGATTATTTGCACAAAATTGCTTATACGCGGATTCTCTTTTCAATCCAATTTTCAATCCAAACATAACAAAAGCTATAATTGCCAATCTGGGATTTATTGAAAACCCGTATGGTGATATTCGTATCAAAATTCGAACAGTTGTATCAAAATTCCACTTTGAAGTCAAACTTTCCAATAAGATTTTTTAAAATTTATTCCAATCGGATTTTGATGTATGGAAGTTTTATGTAGAATCATATCCTAAATCACTTTTGTTCTTGGACTTTTTTGATGACATGCACCGTTTTTGCGATATTTACAAAAATCGTTTTCGTTCGTATGGGGGGCACCCCCCCTAATGGACCATTTTTGCCCATTAACGAACTTAGCCTCGCATTTTACAAAAAACGGATCTGTGCAAAATTCTAAGTTTCTAGCTCAATCCGTGCGCCCGCAATCCGCGCCACAGGCGGACGGACAGAAGGCGGAACGGACGGACGGACAGACGGACGGACGGGCGGACAGACAGACGGATGGACAGACGGACGGACAGACGGACGGACAGACGGACGGACAGACGGACGGACAGACGGACAGACGGACGGACAGACGGACGGACAGACGGACGGACAGACGGACAGACGGACGGACAGACGGACGGACGGACATGCAAAAATTAATTATTTTAATCATTCTAAACACACTGGTATAATTCATTTTTCTGTGTCATGAGGGGATCTTGGCGTTACAAACGGTAAGACAAAGTTAATATATCCTTTGGTTTGACCATACGGGTATAAAAATGTACGCCGCTTGTCGTTTATTTTACATGTGCTTGAATATTCCTGCTTGTTCTTCTTCGATAGTTGCTTCTCAACATTAGAGGTGAAGATGGTCACGAAAAACTAAACTTCGGAAAGGATTAAGGTTCATTAAAGTCGAAAAATGGAATGCGTACAATTTTTTGCTATAAGCGAGTTTTTTTATGGATAAATAACAGATTTTGACAAAAACATTCCTTGCTTATATGAGGGTTTTTCTTATAAGCGGGTGTCTTATAAGCGGGGTAACTGTATTAATAAATATATTTAATAAAGAGTCAATATTTTCTTTAAAATGACTTTTATTAATCCACTTTTAAAAGTTCTTTATTATTGAAAAAACATCGATGTGTTTTTCTTTCGATGTCACAGCACTAAATTGGAGCTAATAGACTATCCTACTCAGTATTAACATAGATTAGAGTGGATTAGAGTTGCTTTTGTGTAAAAAATGCAAAATTTAATGGTGTTGCCACATACTACTTTTGTCGCGTATGAAAATAGTTTTTTTGTTCAAAAATTTATCTAGACAGTTAAAAATTTAATTTGAGAGCATTTGTATAAATATCATTACTAGGGCTGCCAAAAATATGCACTAAAAAAGGCGAAATATGCGCATATAATATGCACTAAAAACGGCAAAATATGCACTCAAATATGCACTTTAAAAACATTCAAAATCCGAAATATAGTATATTTCACCCAAAATAGTGAACGGAACTTGTTTAAATGTGGTTAATTCGACTTTTGTGGAAAATAAAAAAATTGAAAAAATAATAGTCTGTGAAAAAAGATTGACATTTTGACTGACAAAAAAAATTTTACTTGTTTCTAAATTGCAACTGTTAAATTTTAAGATATTTCGAAAAGATGTTCAATACTTCATATGGTCTATGGTATAATCGGGGTTAAAACTTGTAGAAAAATCTCAGTTGTGGCTACCACAAAACTTTCTTCCACAAAATCTACGACCCTGCGCAATTTACGCTAGAGCCCTGTCGCGTTGTCAAACTAAGACGACCTCAAAACGTACGAGATAACTTGAGAACGGTAAAAGATATCGATTTACGGTAAAAGGTAAAAATGTGGAAAATTTTATTGCCTTTAATTCGTTTTTCAAAAGTCTTTTCGAAAAACTGTTAGTTTGTAAGTAATTCGCAAAAATATATTTTTTACATTTTGATAAAAATATTTCAATAACGGTAAAAGATAATGGATAACTGTAAAAGACAAAATTGTGCAGAATGCCATTCTCATTAATTCATCTCATATATACAGTAAGCAAAAAACAATTTTTTTCGTGATAATGGAAAAAAACTAATTTTTTTGAAATAACGGTGTATCTCGATAACAGTTTGAGATATCGAGTTCTAGCAATAGACATAAGTGTAGGAATTTTTATTTTCTCCAGGTTTTGTCATACTTAACACTACTAAAGATGCGTAGTTTCGGAGTAAATTGAGAAAAACCAATTCGCGATTTTTAAAAAGCCGCCATTTTGGTTACTTCCGGCTAACGGATTTCCACCAAAAGTTGATAGGATCGTCCCATTCCAGGACCAAGTATGCCTATAAAATCTCATGGCTCTAGCTGTATTAGTTTTTAACAAATCTTGTACACAGACTGACAGACAGACAGACAGACTGACAGACAGAAAGACATTTTTTAAATATGACTCCAATCGACTCAGGAGTGATCGGGAAATGTTTTTTAGGCAAAATTAAGAGGTCGAAATTTTTTATGAATACAATACTTTATTATACTTCGTAGAAGAAAGTAAAAACACATATTTATTTATTTTTAATATTTATTCTAGCTGAAACAGTCGAATTATAATTCGAAATGTACAAAAAAAAATTTGGTTGTTCATGAAAGTTGTAAAATATGCAACTAAATATGCATTATATGCATTTATATGCATTTATATGCAAATATGCACTAACGTGTCAAATATGCAAAATATGCAACAACAAGTGACCTTCATTCGCTTCTAAACTTATTGATTCGGATGAATAAAAAACTCCCGGAGCCGAAATCATAACGAGAAGAAATATGCAAATGCATATTTTTGGCAGCCCTAATCATTACATTATTCATTTTTAAGTTATATTAATTTTTGCTCGGAAGATATATTTAAAAATGACTTTCCACAACACCTTCGGTGTAAGATTAATAACATGGTATTGAGATTTCTGTACTTAAATTTTTCTTAAAAATTTATATTAAAGAGATCGCTTTGCACGTAATTTATACCTTGGAATTAAATCGGGAAAACTATTTTAAGCTCAACTATTTTTTTTTTCGTAAAGTTTCGCAAACACTAAGCTTGCCTTCGTATCTGTCTGTCTATTTCTTTGTCTGCCGGGGTCAAATCTTGCAATCTAATTTTGACCCACATCCGATTGACTTGAAATTTTGCACACATACGTAAGTTTAATAACAATACAATATTTTCTCTACATCGTCCGTGTAAAGACAAGGGAATATCGTGTAAGGATAACGTGATTATCCCCAAATTTTCCGGAAAAAATCTCATCTGGGGGTTTTTGGGGTAGCTGAATCCGATCCTGGAATTAATAAATCTGTAAGGATAACGGAAGGTCTTGTAAGGATAACGTGGTTATCGTTTTCCTCAAATTTTCCGGAGAAAATCTCATCTGGTTTTTAGGGTCGCTGAGTCTGACTCTGGAGTCAAAAAGTCCGTAAGGTTAACAAAAGGTTCTAATAGGATAATCTGATTATCCATATCATTTTGGATTTTTGTCAAACAGAACAAAAAAAGCTTTTATTTTAAAAAAATGCACCAAAAAGGAAAAAAAATAATCTTTTGAGCACTGTGTATCAGAAATAAAAGCGAGATAATGGCATAAAAAATAAAATATTTATCCCGCTGTTATTTCTGATACACAGTGCCCAAAAAATTATTTTTTTCATTTTTAGTGTATTTTTTTTAAGTAAAAGCCTTTTTTAAAAAAAAAACTGGATCAGAAGATACAAGGAAAGAGGGCTAATTGCTTGCTAATTTCGAACCGAAATTAGCAAGCAATTAGCACGATTCGCACACTCCAAAAACTATTACCAAGTTAGTTACAGCTTATTGGTAAGGGCCTATGCATCTATGATAAGCAGGTATGAATTTGAAAACAAAATTGGTTTCGGTAAAATCTGAAACGATAAAAAAATTTGTCACAGAAATCGAAAATTCTCGACCAATATAAAACATAACAAAAATTCAAAATAACTCGTTTATCTCTCTCCACAACTACAAATCTTTTATTCCCTTATTTCCTTCGATCGTTTTGTGGATGCTTGCGAATGAGGCATCTATTTGTGTGGAATGGCGGAGACGAATCGGATGACAACAAGTAGGCAACGGAGTGTTCGTCATTCACTTTATTGAATACTCGGTGAATCACCAGCATCGCTAGTGTGTGCGAATTCGGTCTCTATCAGTGTTGGGGTTATCTAGATAATAATTATCTAGATAATCATCTAGATAAAAAAAAATGTTATCTTTATCTTATCTAGATAACACCCCAAAAAAGGTATCTTTATCTTATCTAGATAAAGGAAAATCCCATTTATCTAGAGATAATCGTTACCACCGAAAATCAAAAAATTAAATCTGAAAAAACGCTGAAACGAAATTGTTTTCTGCATACTTTTGAAAACCTAAAAACTTTTTTTAGGAACAGTTTTATACTTGGCAACAATTTTTGTTTACGGACAAGGAAGCGAAGTGTCACTCTTTCCCTCGCCTCTCTTCTCTTGTCCATAAAAAAAAGTTCTGCCAGTAACTGTTGCCAAGTGTAAACCGGCCTATGAACGAAATAAAAAATCATAACGTTATAAATTTCCTTACGTAGCAAAATTAAACTTATATTTCGTGACGTTATTTCGTTTTGTATCGATAAAAAACTTAATTTCGTTACGTTATAATGTTATTATTCCGTTACTGAAAACAAAAAAACGCACTGTAATAATAGTTTATCACAAAGTAATTCAGTTCAGTTTCCATAAAAATAAATTGTATAACAAATAATAAAACTCAGCAAAAAGAAAATACAAATAAAAACGGAAAAAAATGTGATTATTAAGTTAAAAAATCAATAAAAAATACAAAAGACAAAAAATCACACAAAAGTTTTGTTCATTAAAAAAACTGTCTCCACAAAAGCGTGATTTTGATATCAAAGATATAGAATTTTTTTTATAGAATTTCGCTCTACTTCTGGAGTTACTAAAAAGAAAATATTTTCGCTACCAAAAAACTTGCTTAGAAGATTTCCATTTTTGTATCTCCAGAAATAGAGTGAATCTGGCCAAAACAAAATCCGATTTAGAATCAAAATACGATTAAAAACACTACTCCAATATTTTTGATTATATTTTATGTCTGTGGGGTTATACTTGATGAACTTTTGTGGGAAATTTCACAAAAAATAATACTGAACAAAACAAGGAAATACTAATAAACAACGAAAAAACGTAATATTTTTTTCGTTTTTCGTTATGGTAACGGAATTGAATTTCTATAACGTTCATTATAACGTAATTTTGAAGAAAAAGCCCGAAAATCATTTCGTTATTTCGTTAGGTTACGATAACGTTTCTTATCCGTTTTCTTTTATTATTATTTCGTTTCTTATTATATTTAAATTGGAAATCAAGAAAAGCAAAAAATTTTGTACTATTTTTTTTAGTACGTAATTTTGAATTTTGTGCAATGTCAAAATAAATATTTATCTACAAATTATCTAGATAATTTGGCTTTTTATCTTATCTTATCTATTATCTTTCATATTTTCATTATCTTATCTAGATAAACATTACGAGCATTTATCTTTATCTTTATCTAGATAAAAAAATAATTATCTGGCCCCAACACTGGTCTCTATACGCCAAATTTCAAATCTCCATTTTCAGTTTGAAGAAAAATTACGTGATTTTTTTTGAATCTCTGTATAATAACTACTCTGCGGTTTTTGATTCCTTTATTTAATGCCTAAAAACCATAAGTTTTAATAGTTATAAGTTTGAATGAATGAGCTTCGAAAAATGGATCAAGTGGCATCTTTATCTCATTTTCGTGGACACGATCGTTTTTTAAACCAATAGACACATATATAAAAAAAATATCTCACCTGTTTCGTCGTTATGAGCAGATTCGGAATTAGTACCATATCTTCTCCCTTGTGGGTAATTTGTAATCTGAAAAAGAAGGAAAATTTTCTAAGTATGTATGTCTAAAAACTATGTCTAAAAACTAGCTTTGTTAATGGCAACTGAAATAAGTGTAGCGCTATGTTCCATCATTAGATAAGGCTTGTATTTTATAAAAACGGGACACCGATAGATTAAAAAATTTCGCTCAAATCTATATATATAAAAATTGATGTTTGTTTGTTGGTCTGTCTGTTTCTCTTCAAAAAGCTAGGTGAGCCCGAATCTACAATCCACAGAGTTCATAAATCAGTTGATGAGCTTCATTGAATATGTACAAATATAGAAGAATAATGATTAGTTTTCACCTTGGGCCGATGGTGGCGATAGTGTCTGCGGTTCAAGTATTAAATAAAAATCCCCCAAACTTAAAGCTTAGGTATGTGTATTAACTAAAATACCCTAAAACTTTAAGCACAATGGGAAATTTGTAATCGCAATGATCGCGGTTTATCATTGTGTGCTGTACGTGTTCAGTTCATTCCTCGTATGACACCATAAGAATCAACGCAACACCGCTTTGCTTCTTAAATGTGTGCGTGCTTTTTGGTCTGGGATATTTGTGGGGAAATTCTCAATTTGAATCTAAACTAAAAGCTACAATATTACATAAAAATGAGAGAGAAAGAACGATTATTAGCCTCACTATCGCCACCATCGGCCCAAGGTGAAAACTAATCATTATTCTTCTATATTTGTACATATTCAATGTGAGCGTTTAACAACCGAAAGAAAACCTGGAACATGTAAAAATGTTAACCGAGTCTACTATGGACAGGAGGGTGAAGAAAATTTTTGATGTTTTGAAGAAACATACAATGCTAGAGTAATTTCCCCAAGACAGATAAATAATAAAAATAATAATAATAAGTAATTTTGACAAAAGATGGAAAAAAGGATAATCGCGTTACTCTTACAGGATCTTCCATCTCAGTTTTTTTTGACTTGCCCTAAACGGGGACTTTCGAACCTTAGTTTAATCTTATCCCGTAAACCTTACTCTGACTATGTTTTCCCGTATTTTGTAAGTTTAACTGGCTCCTATATATCAAATTGAGCAGTTTTTAGATTTTTTTAGTTAAAATAATTGGGATTATTCACAAATTAAAATTAAACATAACAAAAGCTATATTTGCCAATCTGGCAATCATTGGAGACCCGTATGGTGATATTCGTATCAAAATTCGAACAGTTATACCAAAATTCCACTTTGAAGTCAAACTTTCCAATAAGATTTTTTAAAATTTATTCCAATCGGATTTTCATGTATGGGAGTTTTATGTAGAATCATATCCTAAATAACTTTTGTTCTTGGACTTTTTTGATAACATGCACCGTTTTTGAGATATTCACAAAAAACGATTTCGTTCGTATGGGGGGTACCTCCCCTAATGGTCCATTTTTGCCCATTAACGAACTTAGCCTCACAATTTTACGAAAAACGGATCTGTGCAAACTTTCAAGTCTCTAGCTCAATCCGTGCGCCCGCAATCCGCGCCACAGACGGACAGACAGACGGACAGACAGACAGACGGACAGACGGACAGACAGACAGACGGACAGATAGACAGACGGACGGACATGCAGAAATCAAATATTTTTATCATTCTAAACACACTGGTGTAATTCATTTTTTTGTGCGATGACGGGATCTTGGCGTTACAAACGGTAAGGCAAAGTTAATATACCCTTTGGTTTCACCATACGGGTATAAAAACACTTGATCGTGATAAAAAGCTTAAAACTTTAATAGTTAGACATTGTAATATTGTAATCTTAATCATTGATCCTTTTTTGTTAAATATCTAAACAAATTATCAATTTTAAGGCATCTTTTTTGTACGAAATTTAAACAACAAAAAGAAAATAATACATCTAAAAAAATTAAAATATTTGATAAAAAATTGTTTTCGTTCACCCGCAAAATCACAAAAGTTGTAACAATAATTACATTCAAAATAATGCAGCTGTAACACTAAATTCAAACAAAAATCCTTTTAGTAAGAAAATAGACAGGAAATTTTGTTGGTCTCTCGCTTACTTCTCCTCAAAAAAATCTGAAAATTTTCATATGGAGTGAAACTACTTGAGTTCTTTGTACTTTGACCCAAGTCTAACATCATTCGCAACATTTTTGTGCGATTTCTGGCACTCACTGGCGATGGACGAAGATGGTGATGGATGGAAGGGGCATTGAACCGACGAGGTAAAGCCGAATCGGAGAAAATGGTGCCGATCATGGAATCACGGCGTATTCCACGTGAGTGCGTATCTCTCGTTTTTCGATCATTGAAAACGTTCGAAGGGAGTTGTGAATCATTAACGTGATCATTGAATACGAGAGATTGTGAATGACTAAAGAAAATTTGACGTTTCAAATACGCGCCAGTTTTATTGCGCATCTGAGTGAGGGACAAAAGGAAAAAATATAAGTTTAAAGGATTTAATTGAATAATTAGTACATTTTTAACTTATTATTATAGGAAAAGAACAACAAACCAAGAAGAGTTTGCCAGCCTAGTGGAGGCTATGCAAAAGAATACAGACATAGCAAAAAATTCGACAAAACGTGCACCGGAGTCGCAACAACAATTTTGGAAGAAATTGCAGTGCGAGTTAAACAATTTGGGCAAATGAATTAAATAAACTTACTCATCATCAAATAGTTCAAAAATATCGGTGGTGCTTCAAATAGCTTTTCTTATCTCTCGCTGTGACACAATCTCACTGCCGCAGTTTAAAATATACGAAAATAATGCAACAGAATCAATTTTTTGAATTGAAAACTTCTAACTTCACACAAACAATGAAAATAAATAGAAACAATGAATTTTAACCTAGGTTAGGTTAACAAGACCGCGCGCGCCCAGACGTGAGCACAGCGCTACACTCGGAGGCCTACAGGCCCATTGTGATGTCTTCAGTACTTATAAGACCTTTCATCAAACTAGCTAATCCTATTTGAACCAGCCCGACTTGTTGACGAAGCTCAGAATTGCATTTAGAAAAAAAAAATAGAAAAAAATTATATGGTTAACACACTTAATCAAAATTTACAACTTAACACTTTTTCTTCAATATCTTATTTCCTAAATAATATTTCATAACCTAACTCAAAAAAGAAAAATAAAATAATTCAATTATTTTTTTAAATAATAATAATAATTTAAAAATCTGGTCAAAACTACTCAAATTTATAATCATCTAAGGCCAAGGGAAGTTAAAACCGAAATATACAAAGGAGATACTTTCTTGGAAATTTCGACTAAAGTTCAGTTTAGCGCCAATGACGCTACTTATTTTTCGCGTATAGGCAGGGGTGGAGAGAAGTATCCGCTATTCAAAATGGGTATTTTTAGCTGTCGCTCGCTTCCCTTGCCCCTTCCAGAGGTCCCTAAACTTTGTATGAAACTTTTTTCTGGGGGGTGGGGTGTTGTATCTCAAATGAAAGGTAATGAAGAGTGCATTCCAAAAATAAATAGCATGATAGGGTTCCTTCCCTCATCATTCGATTTATACCCTATCGGAAAAAGTGGAATTTTGCAACAAAACTACTTTTACTAGCACAATTTCGGGTCACAAACCTCATAAAAGTGGTTTGATATGACTGATGACGCTGTTTTAATTACAAAATTTAAAATTTGCATATAACTTCACTTTTCTGACGAAAAAAACTTGAGTTACAAACCAATTTGTTTTATAGCCGAAAATATTATTATAAGTTTTGGATTGGGTACGAGATCCCGTTTTTTATAATCTCGTATTTAAAATCCTGTTTTCCAAAATCCCGTTTTTAAAAATATCGTGTAAAAAAAGCCCGTTTTCTAAAATACCATTTTTCAGAATCCCGTTTTATAAAATTCCGTTTTAAAAGGCAAGAATTACTTTCATTAATCATTATTGAAAGTAATTTTTCCCTTTTAAAACGACATTGATAAAAGGTTTGAATGAGGTTACTAACTACAATTCCAAAATACCGCAATGAACTTCCCAAAACCATTGTTTATTATATTGACATTTTTCGGAGAAAAAACAACCCAAATAGCATCGAAAGGCACGGGCACATGAGATTTGTTCTTTGCGACTTTAAAATGCAGCAATTTACGCAATCGGGACTAAAAATTTACACCTATAATTCACATCTGCGTACAAGAAGCGTAAGAAGCAGTGTTCAAAACTTTTTTTTGTTATATCGTTCTTTTCGCTCTTAAAAGTTTCGCTCCCAACGACAAGAACGCTTGCTGCGTTTTCCGACTCCCGTTCTCAAGAACGAAAATGATTTTCAAACGCAATCGTTCTGTAAAGAGAGAAATTTTCAGCTCCGCTGTACTGTTGCTAGGAGTCGGAACGAGCTATGCACATTTTTCGTTCTCCCTCCCAAGTTAAGAACGAAATGATTTCTATTTAAGTTTTCGCTCCTTGTTCAAACCGGTTTGTGGGTCTCGCATAAAAATGAATGAAAGCCTCGACAATTGTTTTGGGAAGTTCATTGCGGTATTTTGGAATTGCAGTTAGTAACCTCATTCAAACCTTTTATCAATGTCGTTTTAAAAGGCAAAAATTACTTTCATTAATCAGGCACCTGATTAATGAAAGTAATTTTTGCCTTTTAAAACGGAATTTTAAAAAACGGGATTCTGAAAAATGGTATTTTAGAAAACGGGATTTTTTTACACGGTATTTTTAAAAACGGGATTTTGGAAAACAGGATTTTAAATAGATTATAAAAAACGGGATTTCTGACCCAATCCATCCCTAAATTTTTCCTAGGATAGTAAATTGAAACTATCCTTTTAAGAAAATATTTTGATGTTCCTCATGTATTCAAAACGCCATTGGAATCAGCTGGCCAAGATACATACGACGGCTGTGAAACTCGGAGAGTATTTGAATTTCGGGATTCAAAAACATTTTTCCCGATAGATTCTGATTTCAAAAATAATATTATCGATGGGCTATTATTTAAAGAATCCAGCTACCTGAAATTGTGGTCAATTTTGGGATCCACAGTAAATAAGAAAAATTATCCTCCGTTCCTTATCGGTGCGTTTGCAGGGATGAACAATCCGGATAAATTTCTTCATGAATTATGTGAGGAACTTTTACAAATCTGATCGCTGGGTGGCAAGTTACTAGTTCGTTTATTTTGTTGCGATGCACCAGCAAAAGCCTTTATTTCGGGAGTAGTTTCATACTGCAGCGAGAAGGGCTGTTCCAACTCAGCTAGAACTTTTTATGACACACCAAGCGCCAGATTACATTTGGCTTAAGTAAGCCGGCAACTTTTGGGCTTAATAAGCCAATGTGCTTACATTTGTGGATTAAATAAGCCAATCCTGTTTGCATATGCTACACATGTGTGTGTGTGTGGATTCAACATCAGTCGTGCTTCAGTTGCCAGACAGTTAGCATGGGAAAAACCATTGAAATTGCTGCTGCTTCATATACTTCCCAAGATCTTTACCTACTGTAAGAGTTTGCTAGATCACCAAGAACATTCAACAAAGTACACTTTTAGAAAGCAACGGAATTTCGGCATTTTTTTATATACTGGAATCGCTGCACTAAAGCGGCCCCTACACGATCAATCTTGCAGTCAATCATCGCATGCTGTGACCAAGGCGTATTAACTAGAGAAGGTGACCTACTCCGCTTTTATATTCGTACACATTTTTATACCTGTATGGTGAAACCAAAGAGTATATTAACTTTGCTTTACCGTTTGTAACGCCAAGATCCCGTCATCACACACAAAAATGAATTACACCAGTGTGTTTAGAATGATTAAAAAAATTGAATTTTGCATGTCCGTCCGTCTGTTTGTCCGTCTGTCCGACCGTCCGTCCGTCTTTGGCGCGGATTGCGGGCGCACGGATTGAGCTAGAGACTTGAAATTTTACGTGGATCCGTTTTTCGTAAAATGCGAGGTTAAGTTCGTTCATGGGCAAGAATGGACCATTAGGGGGGTACCCCCCATACAAACGAAAACGTTTTTTGTGAATATCTCAAAATAGGTGCATCTTATCTAAAAAGTCCAAGAACAAAAGTTGTTTAGGATATGATTCTACATAAAACTCCCATACATCAAAATCCGATTGGAATAAATTTTAAAAAATCTTATTGGAAAGTTTGACTTCAAAGTGGAATTTTGGTACAAGTGTTCGAATTTTGATACGAATATCACCATACGGGTTTTCAATAATTGCCAGATTGGCAATTATAGCTTTTGTTATGTTTTTTGTATGTGTTTCACGTTGACGTCATTGTCTGAACAAATTGCGGCCGACTTTGACATTTCGAGTTCTGAAATAAAGTTTTAATTGATTTGTGAAGTTTCTTTTCCCGCAAAAGTGCAAATATATAGTGAATTGAATTTATAAATAATGGTTAATTCTCATTCACCCCTGTTCTGGAACCCGGCGTTAGCCCGCTAAACGTACCGCATTCGATTCGATTCGCTACGCGATCGGTGTTCTGGAAAACGGCGTTTGCTGTTAAAAAATACGGCAAACATCACATGCAAACGCAGTGTCAAAAATCAGCTGATTGTGTTTATTTCTTGCTTATGCGAGTGAAAACGTTTGATAGAATTTTGAAAATGGATTTAACACTCCAATTACTTTTGTTAATGAGGCAGGACGAGGTAAATTCACTGAGAAACCAAAGAAGGTTACTGAGAGATTATTCGAACGTAATGAGGTTAAGTGAAGGCTCGTAACTATACTTTCATTTTATCGATTAATAGGTGGAATTGTGAAGTATTTGTTAAACTTGGAGTTCCACTCCTATTTGAATAAAACACTTTATTAATTATGATTCATAAAATTGAAAAAACATTTGCCAAACTTGCATTTTGTCAATCACGGCCAACACCAAACGCGAGAAAACTCAAGTGAGCAATTTAACCTCAAATATCAGCTCCCGGCGAATCTCAGAACATCAAAAATCGAATAGAATCGAATGCGTTCCTGCGCGTTGAACTGAAACGAAACGCCGCGTTTTCTAGAACACCAAAAATGAAATATCGAGTACCAAGCGAGTGAATATCGAATAAACTAACGTAACGCCGGGTTCCAGAACAGGGGTGATTGTAGTGTCCCGGGATGCACAATTAGAAGAAAAAAAAGAGAAAAACCGACAAAAACATCAGCTTTCATCGTTTTCCCAAAAATCAAGAAACGAGAAAAAAAATGGTTGAAATTTTGCAAGATTTCCAAGGATTATAGCCCCAACATGCTAATATGTTCAAACCATTTTGAAAGAGTGTTTCAAACGAGATTTAAAAGCCGAATTGCTGAATCTACCACCGAAAAGTGTTTTGAATCTCGAAGGTTTGTGTTTTTGACTTTGAACATTTTGTTATCATATATATAAATATTATTTATATTTTACAGCTGTTCCAACCATTCGGAACAACAAACAAGACATTCCAGGAGATTCAGAGCGTTCAGATCGTGCAACGAAAAGGGGCTTTAAAAAATTGTGAAGAACTTATTACAGCCGATGTACTGTCGCGCCAAGTTTTCGCTGCAGTGGGATATGGGGAGTATTCAGAGTGTGAATGGATTGTATGAATGGTTGATTGAATGATGTCTTGAGCTGTGCTTCGGCATTAGGGGCAATTTGCCTAAGCTCCTGGCATAAAAATAAAAAGAGCCACCAATAAGGGATCTTTCATCTAGCACATCAAAAACGATCGAGTTTCCAAACAAAGACGCAGGAAATTCCTTTTCGTGTGAAGTTGAAATCGAATGCTGCTCATGTAAAATCCAAGTGTAAAATTCGATTAAGGAAAACGCAGAAAAAAACGCAACGATATGAAAATAAGGTAGAAACATAACAAAAGCTATAATTGCCAATCTAGCAATTATTGAAAACCCGTATGGTGATATTCGTATCAAAATTCGAACAGTTGTACCAAAATTCCACTTTGAAGTCAAACTTTCCAATAAGATTTTTTTAAATTTATTCCAATCGGATTTTGATGTATGGGAGTTTTATGTAGAATCATATCCTAAATCACTTTTGTTCTTGGACTTTTTTGATAAGATGCACCGTTTTTGAGATATTCACAAAAAACGATTTCGTTCGTATGGGGGGTACCCCCCCTAATGGTCCATTTTTGCCCATTAACGAACTTAGCCTCACATTTTACAAAAAA
Source organism: Chrysopilus asiliformis (assembly GCA_964034945.1). Taxonomy (NCBI): domain Eukaryota; kingdom Metazoa; phylum Arthropoda; class Insecta; order Diptera; family Rhagionidae; genus Chrysopilus; species Chrysopilus asiliformis. The sequence goes on from OZ035962.1 coordinate 41,789,849, forward strand.
CGGATCTGTGCAAACTTTCAAGTCTCTAGCTCAATCCGTGCGCCCGCAATCCGCGCCACAGACAGACGGACAGACAGACAGACGGACGGACATGCAGAAATTAAATATTTTTATGATTCTAAACACACTGGTGTAATTCATTTTTTTGTGCGATGACGGGATCTTGGCGTTACAAACGGTAAGGCAAAGTTAATATACCCTTTGGTTTCACCATACGGGTATAACAACCTTCTAAAACCAGCATTAAGTTTTCATACAATCTTAACTAAGAAAATTAAATGTTTAAATAAAGTTTCTAAAAACAACTAAAATTTTGTGTTTGCATTCGTTTTCTAAGAAATAAAAATTATCTCTGATTTTTATGCGAGAAAATGTTACAAAAGATATTTAAAGCGGGCCTTTAAATAAATTTTTGACATTTAATTGCACTCATTGTTAAAAGATGTTCCATTTAGCACTTTAGACAATTGTATTTTTCTATTTACATAAATACCAATGGATAAGTATTTTACCAGAGGTGTACACTTACTGTAATGATTATTTTAGCATTTTTATTATACCCGTATGGTGAAACCAAAGGGTATATTAACTTTGTCTTACCGTTTGTAACGCCAAGATCCCGTCATCACACACAAAAATGAATTACACCAGTGTGTTTAGAATGACAAAAAAATTTGAATTTTCCATGTCCGTCCGTCTGTTTGTCTGTCTGTCTGTCTGTCTGTCTGTCTGTCTGTCTGTCCGTCCGTCTGTCTGTCTGTTTGTGGCGCGGATTGCGGGCGCATGGATTGAGCTAGAGACTTGAAATTTTGCGCAGATCCGTTTTTCGTAAAATGCGAGGCTAAGTTCGTTAATGGGCAAAAATGTTTTTCGCGAATATCTCAAAAACTGTGCATCCTATCAAAAAAGTGCAAGAACAAAAGTTATTTAGAATATGATTCATACATACATCAAAATCCGAGTGGAACAAGTTTTAAAAAAAATCTTATTGGAAAATTTGAATTCAAATGAAATTTTGATACGCCAATCGGTTCAGTGGCTCAAAAAATACAAGGAGAAGAGGGTTTAAAGTGAGTGGGACGGTGAATTTCTATGTACTAAAACTTTTCTACAAGTGAGTTTTGGATCACGAAAAGCGAAAAATATAAGGACAAAAAACTTTTAAATTGGTATTTGTGCTGTGTGCTGTCGGTTTGGCTGTTTCGAATTAAATGATGCTTGTGTGCATGATTGAGCGTCTAGTGCAAATAAGCTTTTTGCTGTGACAGCATGATTGACTGCAAGATTGAACGTGTAGGCGCCACTTAAAAGATGTGATGAGCGAAGAAATTTACAATCATTTTTTGTTGCTACATTGTGCAATAGGAATTCTATCTTCTGAAAGAACATGCAATAAATTGATATTGCAGAAAAAATGATAAAAGATTTCGTTAACATATTCCCAACATTACATAGAGAAGAAAAAGTTTCGTACAATGTTCATGCTTTACATCATCTTCCCAACTGTGGCAGAAAATTAAAAAATCGTAACTCTTTCTCTACATACCAATAAGAACTTTCTACCATTTTTAAGGAAGAAGATTGGATATAGAATATTATAATATAATTTCTACTTGAAAGCCAGTTAATTTTCAAAATTACTGTAAATAAATATAAATTGAATAAATTTTTGGCTAAACATAAACAAAGAAGCAGACAGTTATTGTATGATTGTACCGGACATCCCAATATGCGTCAAAAATTACACGTTAGTCGCTTTTATTTCCTTTTACGAAAGCCCTATTCATCCTTGTGGTATCCAAGCACGCGCATACATTGTGATACATTGTGCAAGATAAATGTGCTGAGTTCGCGTCTGCGATAAGCAAGAAACTCAACAAACATATCAAGTATCGCGCGACTGTCGCCACCAGCAATGCTGACTCAGCGATGCGACACCTCTCGCCTTCAATCGAATGTATGAAAAAGATTCATTAATAAAGTAACATCGAAACAGTAAAGAAGTGTTTTATTCCAAACATATTACATGGCGATCCTGCCAGGCCATTTTTCCCTTCCAGGAAAAATGACTTTTAGTGCTACGATTTTAAACTTAAAATATCAAGTTTTTTTTTAAATAAATTTTATCGTGCGTTCCTTAAATCAAAGCGAACTTCAATTAAACAAATAAAGTTTTACCAAAGTCTAATTAGAAGTGATTTTTTAAAAAAAAAAAAAAAAACAAAATTAAAGTGATTCTCATCCGAAATTCAACAAATTTTTGTTAAAAACAATGATATTGAGAAATCAAATTTTGAGCTTGCCTATAGCCAAGTAATTCGCGGGTTCAAGCGTATTTTTATGAGTGTCAGTGACTTTTTGGAAACATTTGAGAAAACAAATTTTGAGCTTGCCTGTAGCCAAGTAATTCGCAGGTTCAAGCGTATTTTTATGAGTGTCAGTGACTTTTTGGAAACATACTCACCACACTGTGTGTGCTTTTATAATACTTTTTTGTTATCTATATAAAACAGAACAATGATTTTTAGTGTCAGTGCAAGACGTTAAAACAAAAAAAAAGAAAAATGATTTTTAGTGCTAATTTTTGGGGCCACTGCCAAACTTTGTGACTTTTGTAAATTTTCGATCGGTTCACTGCGGTGATCGATTCCTGATTCGATGACATGGGAGGAACATCGAGCAAATCCACAGATGGGGTGGTAAACACGGAGATTGACGTCGCAACATCAGTCAACATAACCAACATGGAGGTCTACCTAATCATCATCACGACCTGCATGATCATCTCCCTGGCGCTGAAAGCATACAAAGGAATGAAGCAGGCAGCAAGGCAATCAATCGAAAAAGCGATAACACGATCGCAAGTATAAATCAGTTTAATTTTTTTTTATATAAACAGGATACACTGTTAACCTTTATAACCTTTATAACTTTTTAAACTGTTAACCTTTATAACCTTTATAACTTTTTAAACTGATAACCTTTATAAACAGAATAGTTAAGATGAAAATTTTATTACATGTTCAAATAATTTCAATTAAAAATTAATATTACATGATTATGTAATGGAAAAAAAAAATTTTTTTTTTGAATTTTCGAATTATCTGAGTTTATTTTGCTTATTTCTCTATACTGTGTAGTAATTGAGGGTTTGAGTTTGCTGGATTGATTCATTCTCTAATAATTATTTCCTAAACTCAAAACCAGGTTAATAGTTAGTCAAATTAATGACGAAAACTTGGGAAGAAATTGCTTCCGAAATTTCCTTATCTTCTGATAGAGTAAAAACGTTAACTGCAAGAACAAATAGAAGTAAAATTATAAAAAAAGAAACAAGATTAACAAAAAGTAAAGAAATTGTTGATGCTTTCAACGAATACGTGACTGCGATTAAACTACACTATCCAAATTTGTCGCAAGAACATAAAACTATAATTAATCAAAACTTTTGGGACACACGTGATAGCGTGGTGTATACCCTGAGAAATCTTAAATCAAACGTATCTATTCCTTGTTCTTTTAACAAAATTGAAACTGACCTAGACTCCACACTTACTGAAGATACGGACGACGAAGAAATGTCACAATTCGACTTAAAGTCCGCATCAGCCTTAGTGCAACCCTATGACGGAACCCCCGACAAACTTAACCAATTTCTAAATTCCGCCGAACTCCTCAAAGAACTTACCCCGACAGACCAACTGTCAACCTTAACGAAGTTCGTCAAAACCCGCCTTCAGGGTAAAGCGCATGAAGTAGCTGGTAACGAGGATACTCTAGAAAGAATTCTCCACGAATTAAAATCAAAATGCGCAAGTAAAGAAAATTCTGATGTTTTACTGGCCAAACTCCGCGCCACGAAACAAAACTCAAAAAGATCAGCGGATTTCGCCAGTGAAATAGAATCCCTTACGACTAAATTATCCAGTGCGTATATCTCAGAAGACATTCCGTCACCTGTAGCTACCAAAATTGCGGAAAAATTCGCAATCGAAATGATAGCCAGCAATGCAAAATCATCAGAAACCCGACTAATCATGAGAGCGGGAAATTTCAACAGCTTGGCAACGGCCATTACCAAATTTGTTACAGTAGACCAGCCCGAGATCCCAAAAGATGGCACTGTTTTCCATATGAGATCAAACAATGGCCAGTACAATAATTATCGTCCTCAAAATAGCCACGTGCGAAGGGGAAGTAACTATCAAAATTTTGGTAGAAATCCCAACAATTACAGTCAAAATAGTAACCGAAGAAATTTTAACAATAACAGAAACCGGGGCGGTTTTAATCGCGGCAGTTTTAATCACAATAACCAAAATTTTAATAACAGGTCGAATGTTCGTTACCTTGAATCAAATCCTTCCACTGCGGAAAACGAACAGTTCCCTCAGCCTTCATCGTCAGGCAGCCCCACCAGACTGAGGGAGGACTAAAAATCCACTCCGTAAATGTTAGCATGAGCAATTTCGTCTCCGCATACGCAGGTATGGTTGGAGCCAAATGTAGTCTAATGATCGACTCGGGAGCCGACATATCTATTTTTAAAAGAACCAAAATTGATCCAGATCAACTCGTCTATAGACAAGATTCATGTAAAATCACCGGAATCACCGCGGGTGAAATAAAATCCATAGGTTCCAGCGAGACAACACTCGATTTTGGGGACTTCAAAACCCTACACAGATTCCAGTTAGTAAATGACGATTTCCCAATTCCCACTGATGGAATTTTAGGAAGAGACTTTCTAGCAAAGTACCGTGCTAACATAGATTACGACACTTGGCTGCTAACCCTAAAACATGAAAACTGTCAACATTCTGTCCCTATTAGCGACAAAACAAAAAACGGTTATCTCATAATTCCTGCACGGAGCGAGGTAATACGAACAATCGAAAATGATATTAAGGAAGATTCAGTAGTTCTAAATGAGGAAATACAACCAGGCGTGTTCATATCGAACACTATTATTTCTCCCAAGTCTCCTCATGTAAAAATCATAAACACATCTGAAAAAAATGTATTGATACAAAAATTGAGACCAAAACTATTACCACTTCGTCATTTCCACTTGTATAAGATAACAAGCGATATTGAGAATAGAAAGTCAAAACTCAGTAAAGAGATAGATTTCGAGAACGTACCGGATTTTGCAATGAACGACTTACAGAAATTATGTGACGAATACTCGGACATCTTTGCCCTCAAAGGTGATTACTTGAGTGTCAATAATTTCTACGAACAATCAATCAAACTTTCCGACAATGTACCAGTCTATATAAAAAATTATAGATTACCACAAGTACATAAGGAAGAAATTAATCTCCAAATAAACAAAATGTTAGAGGAAAAAATAATTGAACCATCAATTTCAAATTACAACTCTCCACTTCTATTAGTACCCAAAAAGTCTGAAACAGGCGATAAGCGGTGGAGACTGGTAATAGACTTCCGACAACTGAACAAAAAACTAATACCAGATAAATTCCCCTTACCAAGAATAGATGAGATTCTAGATGAGCTGGGTAGAGCAAAATTTTTTTCCACACTAGACCTAATGTCTGGTTTTCACCAAATTTCTTTGGACAAACAATCACGCAAATACACTGCATTCTCTACAGATCGAGGACATTTTCAATTTACAAGACTACCGTTCGGTTTAAATATTAGTCCGAATAGTTTTCAGCGAATGATGAATATTGCAATTGCAGGTCTTGCACCCGAGCAAGCTTTTCTGTATTTAGATGATATAATCGTTATAGGTTGCTCGGTACATCATCACTTAACAAATCTAAAAAAAGTTTTCCACCAACTGCGCAAATACAACATCAAACTAAATCCAAATAAATGTCATTTTTTCCAGAAAGAAGTTACTTTTCTAGGCCATAAGGTAACCGAAAACGGAATTCGACCCGATGACTCCAAATATTCTGTAATAGAAAAATATCCAATTCCCACTAACGCCGATCAAGTGAAACGATTCGTTGCATTCTGCAACTATTATCGTAGGTTTATACCAAATTTCGCTGAAATAACAGTTCCCTTAAATAACCTTCTTAGAAAGAACAAACAATTCTTGTGGTCCGAGGACTGTCAAAAATCATGGCTCAAATTAAAAACTTCTCTTCTATCGCCAAGTATTTTACAATATCCGGATTTTAAGAAAACATTCTTACTCACAACAGACGCATCCGATATTGCATGCGGAGCTGTGCTTTCACAACTTCATGGTGACACTGAGCTACCAATAGCATTCGCAAGTAAAGCTTTTACCAAAGGCGAAAGAAATAAATCGACGATAGAAAAGGAGCTAACAGCCATACACTGGTCAATAATGTATTTCAAACCATACCTTTACGTCGACGTCGAACAATTTAAAGCACAAGCTAACAATAACCTAAAATCGGTAACCATTATTCTGTATAATGAACCCAGACAGATAAAAACTTCTGAAGAAATACTCGAAATTTTAAAAAATTACCACAATTCTCCTACAGGAGGTCACATTGGTCAAACAAGACTTTACAGAACATTGAAAAGTCGATATCACTGGCGTAATATGAAAAAATCAATCGCCAGATATGTTCAGAAATGTGCTAAATGTCAGCTAAACAAACATGGTACAATCACTAAAGAAAACCTTGTGATTACAACTACTCCATCTAAGCCTTTCGAGGTCGTGTCAATCGATACAATCGGTCCCTTTACGAGATCTGAAAAATTCAACAGGTACGCAGTGACAATACAGTGTGAATTCACTAAATATATTGTTATAGCACCTATCCCAAACAAAGATGCAAAATCAGTTGCAAACGCTATAGTCGAAAACTTTATTTTAATTTATGGCCCAATGAAACAGGTCAGAACCGATAACGGAACAGAATACCTTAACGAAGTTTTCAAAAATATCTGTGAAACACTCAGAATAGAACGAAAAACTTCAACTCCTTATCACCCACAGACTATAGGCGGCTTAGAACGAAACCACAGATGTCTAAACGACTACCTGCGGTCACAGGTTAATGAGTCACATGATGACTGGGATACATGGTTGCAATATTATGCCTTTTCATACAACACAACCCCAAACGTAGTGCATAACTATGCACCATTTGAGTTAGTTTTCGGACATAGCTCCGACACATTTTACACAATAGATAGCAAACCAGTAAAACCAATTTACAACCCCGACTTGTATCATCAAGAACTGACATTTCGTCTAAAATTAGCATACGATAAAACCAAACAGTTTATACTGAACAACAAAATTAAAAGAAAACTAAAATTCGACTGTTCTAGTAAGCCAATTAACGTGGCAGTAGGAGATAAAGTTAAGCTAATCAACCAGCAAAATAACAAATTAGATCAAGTGTATACAGGTCCATACGTGGTTGTAAGCATCAATAATGTTAACTGCACAGTGCAAAACCTTTTGTCTGGCAAAATGACAACTGTGCATAAAAACAGATTACAAAGCTGGAACGAGTAAAAGAAAAACAAAGAAAAAAAAAAAACAGAAAATAAAACATTTTTTCAATTTTTTTTATTTTATATCATATTTCATTTTTTTTTATTTTATATCATATCAAAAAAAAAATTTTTTTTTTAATTTTTAAAATTCTATTTTGTATTATATTTTATAACTTACTCTAAGTAAACATTTTTATATATAATTTTTTTTATTTTTGTTTTATACCATATTTAATAGTTCATGTCTTAAGAAAATTTTTTATGAAAATTTTTTCTGTAAAAGGGGGAGGTGTGGTATCCAAGCACGCGCATACATTGTGCAAGATAAATGTGCTGAGTTCGCGTCTGCGATAAGCAAGAAACTCAACAAACATATCAAGTATCGCGCGACTGTCGCCACCAGCAATGCTGACTCAGCGATGCGACACCTCTCGCCTTCAATCGAATGTATGAAAAAGATTCATTAATAAAGTAACATCGAAACAGTAAAGAAGTGTTTTATTCCAAACATATTACATCCTTATTCATTCCAAAAAAAAAGGTATTTTGTTCATATAACAAAATTGGTTTGTTTAGTCCAAATTTAATGCAAAAGGGTTCTTTATATGACAAAAAGTTCTGTACCGGTAACAAATTTTGTCTATATGGCAAAATTCCTGGTGATATGAAGAAAAATTTAGTTGATTTTGGACATAACATTTTGGACATGATTTTGGTCACAGTTTTGTGACATTAAATAAAATTAATTTTTGAGTGTACGTATCTGACAAATCACGAAAATTTAGATTACATAAGTAAAAGTTTCGAAGTACTGATATATACTTTTAATTCACTTGAAGTTTACTTTCCTACTCTCCGAACATTCGTGCTAATCCATGAGTTTTAGTGCTCAAAGCTCGCACTCTAAACATCAACACACAATGTTAGAATGGGATAGATTCTTTTTACGACAAAACTGACACAAATAATGTCTTAAGTTATAGATTGAAAAATGAATACTCCGCATTATCTGACAGCCCGTTATACAAAAATCGACTGAAGTTCTTTGCCGCGGTTTTAAAGTATGCCGATATACGAGGATTACTTGTAAAGGGTGTTTCAATAAGGACATAACAATTTTGTATTTTAATAAAAACGCACCCTAAAACTTTTTTGGCAATGCTAAATCTGGCAATGCTAAAACGTCAGTCAAGGTTTATATTTTTATCATGGTGAAGTTCACAAACGAGCAATGCCACACAGCTGGTCAAACAATTGATCTATTGAAGGAGAAGTTCGGTAATCGTGTAATCTCGAGAAATGGTCCGGTCCAATGGCCACCTCCCTCATGCGATTTAACGCCGTTGGATTTCTTTTTATGGGGTTATGTTAAGTCGTTAGTTTATGCCAACAAGCCAACAACGTTAGAGGAGCTCAGGAACAATATCGAATGCGAAATTGTCAACGTTCCGACCGATATGTGTGGAAGAGTGGTGGAAAATTGGCTCCAAAGAATCAATCAGCAAACGTGTTCGCGGTGGCCATATGAACGACATCGAATTTCATACTTAAATGTAACATGTCCACTACACTTGAAATAAATTTCAGCCCGATATCTCAATTATTCTGTGTTTTATTTAAATACAAAATTGTTGTCCTTATTGAAAGACCCGATATTTTGGTTCTTTTTTTGCGCAGTAAAACTAACTTTTTGAGTTTTTAGAGAATATTCCTTTTTGATTGCTATGAGTGATGAAAGAATATTTTGTTCAATTACTCTCGAGAAAAATTCATTTGTATGGAGGAGGGGGAAAAATTGGTTAGATTGGATTTTGATGGAACGGTTATGTAAAATCTTATTCTAAACACATACCGTCTTTATAAATTTTTCGATAACATGCACAGTTTTCGAGAAAATCACACAAAACTTTTTCATTTCCAATTGAATTTTGAAATATAGAAAAGTTACGTAAAATCTGTGTTTACAATTGTTTTAATTTTTTTTTAAAAGTACAAAAAACTGTTTCGTTTGTATGGGGAGGGGGAAGGAATCTTAGCTTATCATTTACGAAAAACGCAACAATATAAAATTTCAAGTCTCTAGCTTAACCCTTTCGAATGTTATGGTGTTCAGGGACTGACACGTAGCCTGGCAGCACAGGCGTAACTACCTATAGTGCCAACGCACACGGTTCATCTCGTCGCGGCAACTTTTTGTCCTCAAAATGCCTTTCCGACGTACACGTTTCTTCACTTTTTAGTAGGAAAAACTTGTGTACAACAAGCGATCGCTCATGTGTGTGTGGTTCTCATATATGTGTTGTATTTCCAGCTCATTCCCTTTCTAGCTAGCACCGAGGCAACATCAATTGCCACAATAGAAACTGCCAACAATAGAAGAATAAGGACTGGTAATTTGTTATTTACCTACCTACCTGAAAAATAAAACTACCTGGAACTGGTATTTCACTATTTGCATTCAATTTTTGTTTATTTGGGATATGTTTACGAGTCGGTGGCAAAGCACCGACTGACTCAATGAAATTACGCACACATGCATGCTGACGTGCTACACGAGCGACTTCGTTTGTGTGCGTAAAAGAAGACGAGAAGAACACTTTTCGAGTGGCGACTTTTCCCCTCTTGCCGCACTCGTTTCTTTCCTACAATTTGGTAAAGTTGCAGCATCCTGATGACCGAAAGTTGCTCCGTGTACGCCCATACATAGGCGAAGTGAGCAAATGCTCAGGGCGCAAGGTGTTTAAGGGCGCACAAAAAAAAATTGGATTTTACTAAAAGTTTGAAAAAAAGATTTGCTTAAAGAGATTAATATGTGTTCAATTACAATTTTTGCTACATTTAACTTGATAAAGAGACTATACTGTCTGCTACATTTTTAATTACAGTTCGAATCAAATTTCAAACGTCAAATTTATGGAATTTCGTTTCTAGCACAGTTCATTTTGAGGCACTTGGCACACCGAAGGCGAATTCGCACCGCATTGCGAAAAAGTTCAAACTTACCAAGCGATCTTATATTGTATGTAATCTACATGAGTTCTAATTTTGCAGAGACTGCAATTTTTGGGGAGACCGCATTGTTACGTAATACAAAATTAGAGCTCATGTAGATGATGGGTAAGTTTGAACTTTTTCGCAATGCGGTGCGAATTCGCATTCGTTGTGCCAAGTGCCTGAGTAGTTGTAGCTAACATTTTTATCTAAGTAGCTTTTTTGTAATGGTAATTCAGAAATCTCACCATTAATTAAATTGTTTTTGTAAAGACCTATGACTTCTAAACGAAGTGGAGTTTTTATAGGAAAAAAAGAAAATTCCAGAGAGAAGAGATTTCAAAAACTCATAAACAAATCTCAAGTTTTTTCACCACAAAAACGCAAACTGTATGCGAACTAACCATCAACAATAACAAAATAACATCTACATCTCGATTGATTGATCAAGAAAATATAGAATCCATCCAAGATATTCTAAATAGTCAACCACAGCAACAAGATATAAAGATTGGCCTTCAGGAACTCCAGCTCTCAATCCTTTGGAATGCCGACTGTGGAGTATTTTAGAGGAAAAAGCCTGCTCTAAACCCCATCGCAATATCGAATCACTAAAAGCTGGCAGCAGCCTCAACATCGTTAGAAGTGGTGCGTACAGCAATAGACAATGGCCAGACCGTTTGAAGAAGTGTTTTAACGCAAAAGGTGGACATTTTGAATAGTTATTTAATTTTTTTTTTATTGGTTACGAAATAAAGAATAAAACCTATTAGCTTTTTTACGTTTGCTTTATTTTGTTTATGAAATACGTAACTTTATATGAGGGACAGAACTTATGGCACGACTAGGTAGAATATAGTTATGAAGATGAATGAAGTATTTATGAGAATATTTATATTTTGTTAAATAGAACCTAGTTTTCTATTTTTTATTAAATTTATTATAAATAAAAGCCAAATACCACTCACCGATTGGCATAAAATTTTCCATACAGATTCGTCTTACCTCATAGGTGCTCGATAAGAAACGGTTTTTCAAAATTCCACGCCAAAGGACGTAAACGAGTAGTAGGTAAGGGGTTGATGTTATAAATCATTGATGTTTGCCATGAAGCCCACCTGTTAGGAGGCTGAGAAATGTCACTCGAGGGTTTTTGGGATCGCTTATCACGAATCTGTACACCGATTCTGAGCATAATCGAAACTTATCGCCAGTGGAATATCGAAAAGAGGGAATTTTTTTAAAGTTAGGAAATTTTCTTGAAGATCCGCAGCGATAAAGAATTTTTTACCTACCCGATGTGAATTTTATAAGTTGCAATGCTAATGGTATGTGTGTAAATACATTCTCATTATATTAAATTTGTCATATAGAATTTCTTGACTGAGTTTTACCACTTTATCATTGTTATTAAGTTTGTACTGAATTTTTACTTTATACTATAGCATCAATAAATAATTGAATTGAATTTATAAGTTGCAAGTGTAATAAGTAACCCAAAAATTCTCGATTTGACAGCCGCAAATGTGAGAGAAGTGGACAACGAAAAGTACCGCGAAAAACTTTAGATAGTGTTTTTAATAATTTACCAAAGACAATTAATTCCGCAGTATCCATTTATTATTACCTTAGGAGGAATCAAATGCGAATAATGAGGCCAAATCTACGGGACGCGTCAGATCCTTTTGCGATACTCGAAGAAAGGTAAAAAGGCGTAAATTATGTATGTTTAAAAACTTTAAATTTATGTGTTTGTGAGGTTTATAGAAATAAATGGGCTTCCACAGGCACTAGCAGTGGAAATCATTGAAATGTTGACTCCGCACATGCCTAATCAAATTTTAATATCGCCTGCTTTTGGTGTTTTGTATGCGCTAAACTTCTACGCAAACGCACTGTTTTCACCACCTCACAAAGCAAGTGATATCCCTTGGAAATGTCGATAAAAACGTTGGAAATGTGGAATAGATTTCCAGACGTCAAATCATTAGGGTTACCCGAGTGAAGGAAATCGCATTGGAAGTCAAACCTGCATTAGTGTGCTGTATCCACCAACACAATTAAAAGAAAGTTGAATATGTGCACATAACTCGCTTGTCGATAATTATCGACAGTTCCCTCAGAATCCCTATACTGGTTTTAGAATTTTTCAAATTTAGAATGGAAGGGTCCTGTAAGGATAACGCAAATATCCTTTTTCCCATTTTTCTCGGAAAACTGGCCTTAACTGGCCGTCGCTGATCATGAATCTGTCCATGTAAGAAAAATTATTGCGTGAGAAAACCGAATAAGTGAGTTTTCTCATTATTTGGTATTGTGATCAGAAATACGTGAGAATTCCACCGAGAAATTTCTCACCTCAAAATGTCAAAAAATCCGCCACCTATGTTAGACGTAGAAACAGAAAATTGAGTTTATTTTGGTGAAATAAATAAAAACAAAAGCGGTTAATTTTGATGTTATTTCTTTTATTCGAGGCTGATTAAAATTACATTCTACACATATATTGCTAGAAGAAAGTAATTGCTAGTCAGAGAGAAGCTGTTATAAATTTGATAGGTAAAATTTTATATGCAATCAAAAATGCAAAAAAAAAATGCTCAAACACCACACTTAGATCTAGAATCTAGATAATCCTTAATATTGTTTATAATACAAAAAATTTAACCACTTTGCTTGAATTCAGTTAAAATTTCCAAATAGCGACCAAAAACTCGTAGTTTATTGATTTTTGGAGTTGAAATAAAAAATATCTGAAGTGAACAGCACATGACTTTCTTATACTCTTGCGCAATTCACGAGTACACTATAACCCGAAGAATAAAATTTTGGTTTATATAAGAATTTTTATTATATTTCACAAAATCTGAAATATCTCGATAACGGAAAAGATATCGATTTATGGTAAAAGGCAGAAATGTAAAAAATTTTAATATCTTAAATTCTTCAACTGTTTTTACGAAATGCCGTTAGTTTACAAAAATCAGTTTCTTTACTCATCTCATAGATTGAATCATGAAATACCCTTTATTTTTCGAAATAATCGCAAAAAAAGTTTTGTGATATGACTATCGAAAAACGCATAATTCCATAGTAAATCTCGAAAAAATGAAATTGCGATTTTTAAAAAGCCGTTACTTCCGGTTCACGGAATAAGATCGTCCCATTCCAGGACCAAACATCTCTGTAAAATTTCGTGGCACCAATTCTATTAATTTTTGAAAATACAGTCTGGCAAACAGACTGATAAGGCCTGTGTCTACATGGAAGTTTATTTGCAGAAGTCGTTTCTAGAAGAGATTTCTGTACACCGATTCTGAGCATAATCGATACTTATCGCCAGTGGAATGTCGATAAGAGGGAATTTTTTTAAAGTTAGGAAATTTTCTTGAAGATCCGCAGCGATGAAGAATTTTTTACCTGCCCGATGTGAATTTTATAAGTTGCAATTGTAAGAAGCAACCCAAAAATTCTCAATTTGACAGCCGCAAATGTACCGCGAAAAACTTTAGATAGTGTTTTTAATAATTTACCAAAGACAATGAATTCCGCAGTACCCGTTTATTATTACTTTAGGAGGAATCAAATGCGAATAATGAGACGAAATCTACGGGACGCGTCAGATCCTTTTCCGATACCCGAAGTAAGATAAAAAAGCGTAATTTATGTATGGTTAAAACTTTAAATTTATGTGTTTTGTAGGTTTATAGAAATATATACACGGTTGGAAATCGTGGTGTAAATTGCTTTAAATTACCCACAAATTTTCTATATCACATTACTGAATACAAAAAGTCTTATCATTTTGATAAATCCACGATTTATCAAGTAGAAATGATACAAAATTTCGCATTTATTCCATACATTTGTTTTGATAAATAGCAAATATATCAAAATGATAAAAAAAATCCGATGGATTTTTATGCATACATTTTTTTATCAAAATTACACCAATTTTGCTAACCGTGTAGGCTTCCACAGGCAGTGGCAGTGGAAATAATTAAAAAGTTGACTCCGCACACGACTGAAGTGGGGTCCAATCGAACTTTAATATCGCCTGCTCTTCGTGTTTTGTGTGCGCTAAACTAATGCTACATTTACACGAATGACAAATTTGTCATTTTTTTCTTGTCATTATGTTAATTCCCGTGTAAATGGCATAATTTTTGTAATTTTTTCTGTCAGAAAATGTCAATCTCTCATAAAAGAATTCAACTTTTGTCATAACTAATATTGCGTTTGCACGAATGACAATCTGGCATAAAAGAATGGACAAGTTCATTCTTTTATGAGAAATTGACATTTTCTGACAGAAAAAATTACAAAAATTATGCCATTTACACGGGAATTAACATAATGACAAGAAAAAAATGACAAATTTGTCATTCGTGTAAATGTAGCATTATACGCAAACCATGGCCGAATTATACAAGGTCTGCTGGTTATTTTTTAACAGCCACCATTTTGCTACGTCATCGGCAAGAAATTCTTTGTAATGTTGATTGTGCGTAAGGAGTTGTTTAGCTAGATGTTAGCTAGATTTGAGAATTAGGGAAAATTCCCATTGAGTCTTATAAGAATTTCTTGCCGATGACGTCAGAGCCAAGAGAGACTGAACTGTCAAGCAGACCTTGTATAATTCGGCCATGTACGCAAACGCACTGTTATCACTACCTCATAAAGCAAGCGATATCCCTTGGAAATGTCGATAAAAACGTTGGAAATGTGGAATAGCTTTCCAGACGTCAAACCATTAGTGTTACCCGAGTGAAGGAAATCGCATTGGAAGTCAAACCTGCATTAGTGTGCTGTATCCACCAACACAATTAAAAGAAAGTTGAATATGTGCACATAAGTCGCTTGTCGATACTTATCGACAGTACCGTCAGAATCCCTATACTGGTGTCACAACTTCTGGAAGTTCACTTGCAGTTAGTGTTTCCACGGGAAAAACTTCCAGAAGTCTCTGCTAGAAGCGACTTCTGCAAATAAACTTCCATGTGGACACAGGCCTATAGACTGGCAGACAGACAGACTGACAGACAGAGAGACAGAAAGACATTTATGCAATCGAGAAATGATTTTCTGGCAAAATTATACTACGTATAAGAAAGTAACTATAAATTAGATTTTAATAATAATAAATGGAGGGCTCAGAATTGAAATGGATCAAGTTTACTTTTGGAGTTTATCCATATTATGATGATAGAGTGTGTAATACTACTATTGAATTCAGTACAAAAAAATTTCAAGCCCTACTTCCTGCGTAGTTAGAACTGTGAGTTCTTGTTTTTGCTATCAAGTTTTCGGGGCTAAAGTTTACTTTAGGGGCGCGGTTGACTAGGATCTTCATATTTTTTTCCTAGTTTTATGGGGTCAAATGGATTTAAAAAATAAAAAAAAATTTAGTCGCTCGGCCATAGGGGGGAGCCGGGAGCCCCCCAAAGTTTGTTCGCAAAAACTACAAACGGCTATGATTTGTTTGTTTTTTGACCGATTTTAAAACTGTAGACGCCAAAAGGTGTCTCTCAAAGAGTTCTTTCCAAAAAGTTTTTGTTTGCCCCCACCCAATACAAAATACGCCTACGGCACTGAAAACAAAAAAATTCTCTAAAATGTATTTTTTTGGACTCCGGAGCTCTCAAAATGCATTTTGAGCCACTTTTGTATTTTTGGGGTCAGTGACCCCCCTAACCCCCACACTCTGAAATGCGTTAATTTGACATTCAGAAGTCATACAAGGTATTTCTTTGGATTTAGGAACTTATAAAAAGCCGTTTTGGATGATTTTTATATAATGTAGGTCCCGGTGCTCCGACTACCACCCCCAAGGGCGGGGGGGGGGGGGGGGGAGGGGCCGGCGGGCGGCGATGCCTGGGGCGTTCCGCGTAGCGAAGCGGGTTCCGCCGCCCTTGGGGGTGGTAGTCGGAGCACCGGGACCTACATTATATATAAATAATCCAACACGGCTTTTTATGAGTTCCTAAATCCAAAGAAATACCTTGTATGACTTCTGAATGTCAAATTAACGCATTTCAGAGGGTGGGGGTTAGGGGGTCACTGACCCCAAAAATACAAAAGTGGCTCAAAATGCATTTTGAGAGCTCCGGAGTCCAAAAAAATACATTTTAGAGAATTTTTTTGTTTTCAGTGCCGTAGGCGTATTTTGTATTGGGTGGGGGCAAACAAAAACTTTTTGGAAAGAACTCTTTGAGAGACACCTATTGGCGTTTACAGTTTTAAAATCGGTCAAAAAACAAACAAATCATAGCCGTTTGTAGTTTTTGCGAACAAACTTTGGGGGGCTCCCGGCTCCCCCCTATGGCCGAGCGACTAAATTTTTTTTTTATTTTTTAAATCCATTTGACCCCATAAAACTAGGAAAAAAATATGAAGATCCTAGTCAACCGCGCCCCTAAAGTAAACTTTAGCCAAAATATTTTCTCTTTAAAAGTATGATAATTTGTCAGGTTACGAGTCGAGGTGACAAAACATTCTAATTCTAATAGTTCTAACTAAGAATGACTTGTCCATTACAGCGTAGCAGTGTCTTGCAAAAAGAATTTATTTCACCCTAGAAGACTTAAAAAAAAGTTAAACGATTAAAACAGTGCTATAAATTCTGACAGATGCTCTCTGTTCTTCAGCTTGTACCCGACCCTGATTACAGTATTAAGGCATATACGTAAATGGTTTGAATTGTATTTGGAACATCCAGTGAATATTTCGCAACCGTAATTTAAACGGTAGTATTTGCGTAATCGCTAATCTCTTTCTGACCGAAACAGGTAGGTACAGTTTAAGAGAGTATAAATGACTAACCACAAAATTGTATGTTTAATTATGGAGTTAATGTGATAATCCCAGCTGAGTAACTCATCCAAAATAAAACCAAGATCAATGACTATTCGCTGATAAGTAATAGTTAAGTTGACCAGATAAAAAGATATAGAATGAGATTTATTCGAGTTAATAGCTATTTTATTTAATACAGACAATCTATTTAAGGATTTCAAGTCGCTACTCAGCAGACTCAAGATTTCTAAGATGTAGAAATTGAAGTACGTCAGCGAATATATGAACTTAACCAAAACGAACTGAATTAAAAGCGTCATTTATTGACAATTGACAAGCTGTATAATTGAACTGAAACTGAGTAGTCAACTTTCACATAACATTGGTTGATACTATCAAAGGTTTTACGGAAGTCAACAAGTACTAGTACAGCAAAATCATTCTTATCTAAGGCCAGTCTCACCGACTCAGTAATGTCTAGGATACCCAATGTTGTATTAAGCGTGGTCCACACGCTCCGTCTTTTGCTTCATTTAACCTGCGCAAACCAAGTTTGTACAGGAATGATGGAGCCTCTGGACAAGATAGCGGCCGTTTGCGCTCGCCTGTGCGAGTTCAGGAGTGATATTCCGTAATTTGTTTCAAGCGTTTGTTTCGAGTTAGAAGAACAAGAAGTATTCGCTGTCTCTGTTTTGACCGAAATAAATGACAGAGAGAAACCGAGATAGCAAATACTACTTTTTCTTCTAACTCGAAACAAACGCTTGAATCAAGTTATGGAATATCACTCCTGATCGTGCCTGAAAATAACTGTGGCTCGCGCAAATAAGACGTAGCATGTGGACGAAAACTCAGTATTTTTACACAGTTTTCTGCAATCGTGAATCATTTGACCATGTTCAGATTGGTTGAAATAATCCGCCTAAATAGGAGGGATGAAATATTGCTCGTGTTCAGATTGAGACTATGATTTTCCTATCAGCAGTCCCACTTCCTCACCTTGTCGTAATATTGCTAGTTTCTGTCCTAATTAGGCCGACTATTTCAATCAATGTGAACAGGCTCTTTCACACGAAAATGAGTGATTGGCGACATTGTTCCAAAGAGTTTTTAGAGGACTTTATAAATTTATATAGTTTCCTTGCTTGTGGAAAGTTAAAAGCAAGGAATGACTATATTCCTCCCGTCACTCAAGGCAATTGATAAAAGTGTTAATCAAGGAAATTGATAAAAGTGCTAATCGCAACACGGTTGTCAAGAAAATAAATTCTCTAAGAAGTTGTTATAGAATCATTCTCTTTATGGAGCAGTTCTTGAAGCAAGTATACATGAGAATAAATGCTTCTTTTTAATAACCACTGTTTGCACCATTTAGTTCGTCGAATATTTTTTTACAAATCATACAAACAGCAAAGCTGAAAAGTTATACGCCTTCCTCGCTTAAACTATTCAATATTCATCATATTCATCATAAAAAAAGTTCTAAATACGATATGCTGACGTTATCAAGTTTCAAACAAAACTGTGTACAACATATAAAAGACGGAACCGTGTGGACGCAAGACAGAGCGTGTGGACCGCCCTTTATATTCATCCCTAAGAGGCTGTTTACACACGGTTGATCCAGGCGCCTGCCCATGAACAAAACTGTCACAATACAGGCAAGACGAGGAAGTGGGGGACACCCCCACTTCCTCGTCTTGCCTGTATTTTGACAGTTTCGTTCATGGCCAGGCGCCTGGATCAACCGTGTGTAAACAGCCACTAAGACCATGTTCAGATTGGTTGAAATAGTCCGCCTAATTTTGACAGAAACTAGCAACATTTAGGCAAGGTGAGGAAGTGGGGCTCAGTCCCACTTCCTCACCTTGCCTAAATGTTGCCAGTTTCTGTCAGAATTAGGCGGACTATTTCAACCAATGTGAACAGGCTCTAAAACTATACTAGGTAGGGCAGAGAAAATTAAAAAAAAACTGAAATGTTAAGTTGTTTTTTAACGACCATTTCCAAATATTTTGAGAAGCAAGGCAAAATGCTAATCGGCATATAATCGCTGACTTCCTTAGGTAATGAGACTTTAGGATTCGGAGTTATGACTGCAGTGATACAGTTGTTAATAATATTAAGTAAAAATCGATCTAAAAAAGGAAAAACAAGCGAAAACAAAATTTAACAGAACTCCATAATTTTCGGCCGCCTCAGACTTGATGGAGAAAATAGATTAGTAAAGTTAAATTGGGTACATATTTCGAAAACTAAAATCAAAGATCATACATAAGACATAAAGATGTTCAAAATCTCGCTGCCAGGCAGCCTCAGTTCACCTTAAGCATTCAATTTACGTGCGGACGAATGAAACGATAAAGCCGTTGGTGGATGAAAGGTGTATTGAATTAACAAAGCCGAATCGGAAAAAAAATCCGTTGTAGTTGTTTTACCTAGGTCTATTGCACTGAGTATATTCAAATGCATTATTATATTTCATGGATATTTCATGGAAAAGGAGTTTCCTTACAATTTTTTTAAACTTTCTAGCGCTATGTAAAATTTTATGGAGAATTCCTATTCCTTTGATTTTAATATAAAGATCATGCATCTACAATAAGCAGGTCGCGAGCTATGCATGCTTCTTTACAATATAAAAAAAAAAACTTATGCATTCTAGTACTTTATCTGAAGAATTATAAATCTCAAGTACTCAAGTAAGATACAATTTAAATATTTTAATTGATTTTTGAAGTTAGCGTCAAAATATGATGGAAGATTATCGTTTTACAAACCATATTAAATTGGGATTTTTTGGGATCTCAATATTTGTTCTTTTAGGTTGTGTCTTTTTTACCTAATCTTTGATTTTTTTGCGGTCTCGATTGGAAATAAATTGAAAAACTTAGTTCAAATCGTTTTTTTTTGGATTTTTTTATGCTTTTTATGTAATTTTTATCGATTAAGCAAAAGCAATTTATGTGCAACAGAAATCGGCGACAAAAAAATTTGTTTCTAATCGAGATGCGCTGTTGTGTCGCAAAGGAAGTTTGGCTATTTGGATGTTTGTAACAAGATGTTCTTTTTATCGAAGTTTCAAATTTATTTTAATCATAACAAATCTCTTGCCCTTGACATGCTCGCACAATCAAAACCCTCTAGTAATTCTCAGCAAGTTATTCTAAGAAGCAGTTATTAATAGTTTTGTGACAATAGCGGGTTGGTAAATTCGTAAAAGCTTGGCTATTTCATTTGAAGTTGTTATTGCTGTCAATTGCAAAAAATTTTAACAGTTTAAATGAAAATATTTTCAGCAAATAACTTACAAAACTAAAGGTCGAATAACCGGTGTGTAACCGCGGCCCAAAACGTGACAAATCGAACTTAAATAGTTTAAAACCTTGAGAGATGCAAACAGCCATGTTGAAGCAACTGTGTGCGATCTGACAGTAGGACAATGTTTTTTTTCGTTCTTCCCAATATCCCTGCAATGGCAATCCTAAAGTGTTTCTTAGGTCATAACACAATGACACGTCAACGCGTGCGTTAGCTTTGATATTTTGGCTCTCCGAACACGCTAACCTAGGGGCAAAGGAACGCAACCATTTCGCGACCATCAAGCCTGAGTTACATTGTGCGTTTTCGTTTTTGACACGGTGCTTACGCCTGGTGCCAAGAAAAACTGTTCGAATTTGCCACTTTGGTGTTAGATGATTCTCACACCGGCTGTTCGAGTTTAGCTCTTTTGACTCTTGGTGGTAGCATCGCTGGACCTAGCCTTGGTACGGGAGCAAATAACACCAAGAAACGGTCGGTCTTTATTTTGAATCTTAAAGTTTTTTTTTGCAGACAAAAATCATGTTAGAAGAAAGGAAATGTGAAAGTCTCGACGGGTAATTATTTATCAATCAAAACGAGCGATAGATACATGCTAAACAATTGGCTAAATGGTAAAATATGATATTTTTTGGAAATAGTAGATGACTTGATTAAAACTGAACTGTCCCTGAAATTCTATAAATTCGATTATGCCTGTGTTGATTTATATTAAATCCTGTGAGCGAAGAAAGTCACTGTTCTTAGGTTGTGCGGCACTAGATTCTCCAAATAGCAAAGCTCATATAATTAAAATAATCTCCATATCTTTAGCTTCCAATTGTGCAGCATAATATTCATCAAATTCTTTCAATAATTAATGAATAACAGCAAAACCTAATCCAAGAATTGACCGGCGATCTCCCATTATGAAGGTTTTGGCAGTTCTTCACTCCGGCGTACTCGAACACGGGGACAGCACTCTTGGTAGCAGACTTAATTTTTGACAGGTAGCAATTGCTTCGGTGCCATGACTCCGGTGCCAAAAACGAAAACGCCCATTGTGACAAGAAGGCGACACGAGACGTCGACGAGAGTCGCGCGACATTGTCGTTATCGTCATCCAACCAGAGCTGCGAGCACGCGACAAACAATCCCATTACCTAACAAATTTTTTTGAAAGTAAAAGATGAGAGTGCAGAAAGTAAAAAAAATATTATTATATGCTACTATGGATAATTTCTGCATTTTGATAAAATTGCCAATTTTTCACCAAAAGAGAGCAACTCACTCAAACACAATTAACCTAACCAAACAATTCAACTGCCATTCGATGTCGTCGCGACAAAAGTTCAATTTTTCAAACTTTGGTGGCGTTGTCGTGTCGCTGTCGTCGCAATGTAATCAATTCAATCGAAAGCATACGTTGAAATTTACTTTGATAACTCCGACGACTCTCGTCGACGTCTCGTGTCGCCTTATCGTCGCAATGTAACTCAGACTTCACGCATCAAAATGTCGCTTATACTATGTTCACACTGACGCAAAATTACGTAATTTTGAAGATTTTCGTTGAACGAAATCTTCCTCGAAATCACGAGATTTCCAGTACATTAACCTGTTTTCAAAATCACTAAAAGTATGCAATTTCCACAAAATTAGGAACGAAATCAAGCAAAAACAATGGATACAACCCTGCATCACTTATTCAACTCTTTTCAGTACAACAGTTTTGACATTTGTGCTGGATTGGAAAGACGGAAATATAAGAAAAAGAAGCCGTGTTCCGCACGCGAAGAGGATATATTAGTAAACAACCTACGGGGGGCAAAAAAAATGGACCTGTTTTTGATGCGATTAGATATGAAATGGAAAATAATTGTTTATTTTCATTACAGATAATTTCCATTTTCGTCTCAAGTGTCTAATTCTGTTTGCACATATTTCACCGATGTTTTGAATTGTATTATTCATCATATTACTAAAATTCATAGTAATCCTACACAAATTTCCTCGATCCATTTTTGAACTAACGTAGTTGAAATGTCAAACAGAATTACCTTAACCTCTGAGTGAACACTTTGGTTTAAGATCTAATACTAAGTTCAGACCGACACAAAATCACGTAATTTTGAAGATTTTCGTAATTTTGAACGAAATTTTGCTCGAAATCACGAGATTTCCAGTACATTAGCGTGTTTTCAAAATCACTAAAAGTATGTAATTTCCACAAAATTACGAACGAAATCAAGTAAAAACAATAGATACAACCCTGCATCACTTATTCAGCTCTCTTCAGCACATCAGTTTTGACATTTGTGCTGCATTGGAAAAACGGAAATATAAGAAAAAGAAGCCGTGTTCCGCACGCGAAGAGGATATATTAGTAAACAACCTACGGGGGGCAAAAAAAATGGACTTGTTTTTGATGCGATTAGATATGAAATGGAAAATAATTGTTTATTTTCATTACAGATAATTTCCATTTTCGTTTAAAGTGTCTAATTCTGTTTGCACATATTTCACCGATGTTTTGAATTGTATTATTCATCATATTACTAAAATTCATAGTAATCCTACACAAATTTCCTCGATCCATTTTTGAACTAACGTAGTTGAAATGTCAAACAGAATTACCTTAACCTCTGTGTGAACACTTTGGTTTAAGATCTAAATCATTTCGCAAAATTACGTGATTTTGCGTCGGTGTGAACTTAGTATAAATCATTTCGCCAAATTACGTGATTTTGCGTCGGTGTGAACTTAGTATTACGAGTTTGTTTCATAGAAATGCCTTCAACTGAGCACAGTGAACGCATTGAACGCAACCATCGAAGCAAAAGTCGGCAAACTTTGAACTTTAACGCAGCAAATCTGCGTTGACAGTTGATGCAGTGCCAATTAAAATGTCGTTCGAGGAAAAATTAATTGAAGAAGTACGGAACAATAAAATTTTATACATGAAATGTAGCCGCGGATACAAAAATGTATTTTCAAAAATGAAAATATGTCTTAAAATTACTGCGTAACCTTTTTACTTACTCGCATCACATGCAAATAGCAAATATATAAAATAAATAAAACAAATTATTATTTTTAAGAGTAGGTCGACCGTTGTTTTATAATTCTTTTTTGTTAGGTTTTTAAGCTTTTCGGTCTTTCTTTGAATAAAAACAATTTCAAATTTATCCTTTCTGGTTATTTATTTTACCGACGTTTCGGTCATGTTTATGACCATTTTCAAGGTACTGCAATATAAGATTGTTATTTTTAGACCAACTCCAAAAGATTTTATAATTGAACAATTATTATTTGAATTTACTTACGTTTGTTTATATATTAACATGAAGAACAAGTTAACAATGTTGACGAGATCGAAATAAATTAATAAAGTTAAAAGCACTGGACGTACATTTCAATAAATAAATACGACGTCACATAACAATAATTGGACTTAAAACTATGGAAGGGATGATGAACTAATAACAGTTTATGCTGATCATGTATTTGCGATGAGATACACTTAATACCATCAAACAAGCAAATACATGATCAGCATAAACTGTTATTAGTTCATCATCCCTTCCATAGTTTTAAGTCCAATTATTGTTATGTGACGTCGTATTTATTTATTGAAATGTACGTCCAGTGCTTTTAACTTTATTAATTTATTTCGATCTCGTCAACATTGTTAACTTGTTCTTCATGTTAATATATAAACAAAAGTAAGTAAATTCAAATAATAATTGTTCAATTATAAAATCTTTTGGAGTTGGTCTAAAAATAATAATCTTGTATTGTAGTACCTTGAAAATGGTCATAAACATGACCGAAACGTCGGTAAAATAAATAACCAGAAAGGATAAATTTGAAATTGTTTTTATTCAAAGAAAGACCGAAAAGCTTAAAAACCTAACAAAACAAATTATTATTTCAAAATCTTTCATTTTTTTATATATTTTTCTACTTTAGTTCATTTATAATTTTTCCGCGTTTGTCTCACTACGCAACACTCGGCGCTCCTATTGAGCTCAACTGCTTCAGAACTGCGTTGCATGACGGTTCGCAGCATTCTTAAATGTGGCATACACTTTAAAGCGTCTGTGCTAAAACATAATAAAGGTAGAACCTGAATCGTACGTCGATGCGTCCGTCATGCGTGCGTCCATTTGACAGTTCGAGTAGAATCAACGGGCTGCTATGAGTACTCCCCTAAAGCTCGATCCAGACTACACGATGTACGGGGTACGAGGTTGGCACGTACCCCGAACATCGAGTGTTTGGATGGGAAATTTGCACATGGTTTCACCTAGTGAGTAAAATCAGAAGCTGTTTGATTATCCTCGTACGTGGTAACCGCGTACACGAATGAGCAAAACCCTGTGCAGTGTGGATGCAGTTCCATGTACGAGGAAACCAAAAACCTCGTATCTCGTACCCCGTACATCGTGTAGTCTGGATCGAGCTTAATAATACGTTTTCCGATGCGGCAACCGCATAGAGTAGGTCGAATTTATACTTTTACATCCGGCAACGCACGGAAATGTCATTTCGCAAAAAAGTTTGTTTACGATTTAAGCAATTTAAGTATGGAACAAATTGAAAGTAATTGTTTCGACCATTCGAAGATGGTTGAACTTTCGAAATAAAATAAGAGTTACTGTTTTGTGCCGTACTAAAGCTACAAACGGCACAAAACAGTAACTCCAAGATGGTCCACCCTTTAGAAAGAAAAAAAAGTGACATTAAAACATAAACAAGTGACATTAAAACAAAAAACTCAACTTTGACTTGAATAGAAGGAAAATTATTTGTGCTTTAAAATATTAATTACATAATTAAGATGCTAGTGTCGAAGAAGTTCGGTGAAGCGATCGCGGTGTATTCTGAAACCAAAAGCACGACAGCGAAAACTACGTTTTGTATAGCATTCGAGCGGCTGCCTTCTCGCAGGCAGGAATATAGGCGGAGGCTCTTGTGGACGCTGAGAAGACGGCCTCACTGAATCAATCATGAGCGAAGGGTTACTCGCGAAAGGGCGCTGCTCTGGCGGGCACGAAAAAAAAAATAAATGACAACTAGTAATACACTCACTAATACATTAACAACCGTCCACTTACATTTTCGAATTCGGACGAAACGTCCACTTCGAAAGCCGCCTGGCCACTCTCTTTATATGTAGGCTCACTACTCGGCATAGCATGGTATTGTAAACTATAAGTTTTTAATTGAAGACGGATAAAAGACATGTTACAAATAACAGAAGTTTCATTAGGTAAGGATATTTTTATTGGGACAATTGTTTTTCGAGCATCTGACTTGCTCAATCTGTCAATAACAACAATGTCTTTTCACTGGATTTTAGACTGAGTAGATGATTTTTCCCATAAAAATGGTGGAAGGTATCAAACTTTAACAAGTGGAGTGTTTTATCCGCGGAATCAATGTTTACGGTAAACTAGATTTTGTACTTGGGTCATAAGATTTTGTGAAGATGTTAAATGCACCGTTCTCTGGAGGTCGCAAGATTTTTTTGTAACTTGTAAGTAATATTCTCTCATACAAAACAGTTTAGAAATAGTTTACTACAGTTTTTTTTTAATAATAAAAAGGTTTTTGGGTAATATCGGTTTTTCGTGCACTTTTGTTTATTGACGAATAAACCAGACATCAAGTAATCCAAAAAGGTAAACTGATTTTTTTATTACTTACAAATATTAGCATAACTTATGGCCCGATTCAGAAAATGTAAATGGCCTCTGTATCTCTAACTTTAATTATACGATCCACTTTCCGATTCGCAAACTGTAACTTTGAGATTCTATACCTGTAAGAAACTGTAAAATTGCCTGTATAGTTACGGCCAATAAAAAGGTTTGAGGAAAATTGCCGTTTCGATGTTTTCTTTTTAAACAAGCGCGTGAAACTTTTGTCAAATTATTGGCAGACTAATCATTTCATGTCAATTTTTTTTCGCTATAAATATCCTCTAAAGGAGTTTTTATTTCCTAAAGTGTTATTTTTTATTGCCGTTTGATTTATTTCGATGTTATTTGCCATTTTTAAATCAAAATATTCCAAAGAAAAAAAACTTGTTTAAATGAAATGTGCTTTTAGTTGGTGTAAACCTCAGTAGTTTCAATCAGTGTTGGGCGTAATCAACTAATTTTTTTAGTTGATTGATCAATCAACTAAAAATTTAGTCATGGCCAATTCAGTCATGATTACTTCAGTCATGATTAAGGGTCCCATCTCATTTTGGCTAAAATACAGGATAAACCTGCGAAAATTAAGGATTTTACAGGATAAATTTTTCAAAATACAGGATACATACAGGATACAGTTCCAAGTCATTTATTTGAAAAAAATTTACATAAAAAATGCAATACACTTGTGAATGTAATTATTATTGTATCATTGATTAAGTGTAAAATCATTGCTTTTGTCGTCATTGTCAATTTCGAGAGTTTTATTATCAACTCACGTCTTGTATTTGTCTTTAGAAGCTATTTTCCGAAGCATTTCCGGCTGCGACGTCAGGAATTCATAGAATCCCAAGCAAGATAGTTTCATATTGGTTTTGATCGTGAGAATCGCTTTTAATGTTTCAATTTTTAATCGAGTTTTCTCATCTGTCCACGTCCTGTTTCAGTTTATAAAGTGAATATAAATTTTATATTCGGACACACAAAACGAACTGTAATAATATCTTGCACAGTGTTACCAGCTTGTTTCTTGCGAGAGGCTATTTATTCTCTAGTCGCTACGAGTAGAGTGCCTAAGTGTTCATAACATTTGTGCTAGTCTGAACAAAATAGGAACGATATACGATATTTTCCTCATTAAATCTCGGTTATACAGGCAAATACAGGATAAATACAGGTTTTTGAAAAAAAAAAAAACAGGATCGAAAAAAAATACAGGAAAAATACAGGATAGAAAAAAAATACAGGATTGCACTCAAAAATACAGGATAAACCTGTAAAATACAGGATAGATGGGAGCCTTAGTCATGATTAATACATTAGTCATAATCATAATTGAACACAGTAATCATTAGTTTTTCAATCATCAATTTCAATCAAGGATAGGAATGATTAAATTCAATTTCGCGCTAAAATTTTTGTATAGAAATGATAGTAGGCTTTTGGAAAAACTTTTGGAAAAACAATTAAATTCAAATAATTTCAAATGCCAAACAACAAAAAAACAGGAAATGACATTTCGTCGCCCCACAATTATACTGACGTACATCCAAAAAATCGAGTTTTGGGAAATCGACTTTAAAGTTTAAAGTGAGCTGAGAAAAAATTGGTCCGAAAAATGTATCCTCAAATTTCTCTTGGAGGTAGCCCTATTTATGAACATTATTTTGGCATTCTACTTAAAAGTGTGGTAGAACCAAAATCCTGATTTTAAGGACCTTTTGTGCAAAAACATCTTGCCGTATACGCCAGTTTTGTATCAGTTATTAACAATTACGTTACGTACGTCAAAGTATTAGGCATATACAGCACAATAACAGTACTAAAAATGCAATCACATTACCTTCCTCCCAGGGTAATAAAATAACAATATCTCAAGTGAACACTCTTGGACAGAAAACTTGCATTATAATATTAGTTGTCGTAGCTGTTTTCTCAATTACAACGTCAGACTAGGTTCTATCTGACAGAACTGTCTGCTTTCTAAAACATCTAATTTTTAATAAAGCGTTTTTATTTTATAATCGTCATAAATATGAATTTTCGAGTTAAAAAACTGTATTATTTACGCTTCATTGAACTGTTAACTCTTCTTCTCAGGTAAATTCATAAAGATAAGCCATAAAACATAAAAATCTGTGTGGTTTAATTGAATTTATATTTAAACATAACAAAAGCTATAATTGCCAATCTGGCAATCATTGGAGACCCGTATGGTGATATTCGTATCAAAATTCGAACAGTTGTACCAAAATTCCACTTTGAAGTCAAACTTTCCAATAAGATTTTTTAAAATTTATTCCAATCGGATTTTGATGTATGGGAGTTTTATGTAGAATCATATCCTAAATAGCTCAATCCGTGCGCCCGCAATCCGCGCCACAGACAGACAGACGGACGGACGGACAGACAGACGGACGGACATGCAAAAATTAAATATTTTTATCATTCCAAACACACTGGTGTAATTCATTTTTTTGTGCGATGACGGGATCTTGGCGTTACAAACGGTAAGGCAAAGTTAACATACCCTTTGGTTTCACCATACGGGTATAAAAAAAATATGTAAGCTTTCGATATCCTTTTTTTCTCATCAGAAATATTTTTTCCATTCATAATTTTATAACATTGATCAAAAAATCTTTGCATACTGTTGCAGTCATATTAAATACTGTAAGTTTTCTTTTGTAATAGAAGCTCGACGAAAAGCGTTTTTGTAAAGTAAAAACGCTTTGCAGATCAAAGTATACTACCAATGTTATGATTGAGATTGTTCCTGTCTTTATCACGTTCTATTTTTAAAAATGTATTTTGACTTTTATGTTCTTCTCATTTTCATCCAAATTATTGTCTCTTATTTTTACCTTGTATGTAACGCAATGATCGCATTGATCTTTTCTGGGCTAATAAAATATTAATGAAAAAGAATAACATTTTGGGATACGTGTACGTACGGTAACATAATTTTGTGAAAGTTTATTCAGTATTTTTGCACCAATTTTTGACGTATATCCTAAAATTTGAGAGTTACGGCACGATAACAGTAATTCAACAACTTTTTTTGGCGTATACGTTAAAAATGACACTGAATTTCTCAGAATCTATAGCAGCTAGGAAAATTTCGACCGGCCAGAAAGACGCAGCTTGAAAAATTACCTAATACTGCATTGTTACCTTCTTTTTTTTGATTTTGTGATGTACGTCAGTATAATTGCGGGGCGACGATTTCTTATGACCAAATTTGCAAATCCAACTTGTTTTGATAAACGGACTTCTCTCATAACCGGACATGAATGTCCGAATGTCCGTGAATGTCCGAATGTCCGTGAATGTCCGAATGTCCGTGAATGTCCGAATGTCCGTGAATGTCCGAATGTCCGATTTACATTGTGACTACAAAATATCAGATTGAAGCATCTTATGACTTCATGAGTCGGTCTCCGTCATGAATGCAATACTTACCCCTACTGAAATTAAAATCAATCATAACAGTTAGTTTTTCAATCATGATTATGATTAAAATTAATCAATCACAATCAAAGTTACGAATGATTAATGACTAACAAATTCAATCAGAAATCAAAAAAGATATGATTGATTTTTTCAATCATTAGTTTTCAATCATTAGTCAGATTGAATTTTGCCCAACACTGGTTTCAATCTTTGATTGAACAATTTCGAGAAAATGCTTGATTTAGTATTTTCCTCTGATGCTAGCCGTACTTCAATTCTTCGAATACCGACTCCCATGGTAAACGATTCAAATCATCATCCTGCACTCAACGTTATCTTTAATATTAGCTGCAATGAAATTCCAAGCAATTGTGAACTTGGATGGTATTTTAACTTTAAAAAATCTGACTTTAACCGCTTAAACGACTTAATCACAAATTTCGATTGGTCTCGCGTTATTGACGAACGTGACGCGGGACATAACTTCTATCATACTTTAATTAATTTTTTTAGTGAATGTGTTCCCGTAACTCCTAAAAATTTGACGTCTCACCCTCCATGGTACAATGAGGATATTATTCATTTACGTAACCTGAGGGCTTGAAAGCAATTTGCTTCATCAAGATCAGCGACTGACTATAATTGCTGCAATATTGCATGTTCAAATTTTTCATACCAAGCAAAAGTGGCTTATGATGCTTATATCTTTAGCTCTGCTTATAGGCTTAAAGAGAATCCTAAGCAGTTTTGGAATTTTGTTAACTCTAAGCGAAAGTCAGACGGTTATCCGCTATCCTTAACTTTTGACGATACCTCATCAAGTGATGCTAATACCATTAGTAATTTATTCTTCATTTATAAACGACACGCATAACATTTCCAGTGATAGTTTTAATAATAATATAATAATAATTGTATATTTATTGCAAACAGCACTTAGGCTGGTATCAGCAAAGTTTTAACAAAATTTAAACATTTAAATATCATAACTTATTTTAGAACATATAAATAAATAAATTAACCCTTTCATTCGGCATTTATTTCTAATAGCAAAAAAAATGTGTTGTTGCTTTTTTCAATAATAATATATAAACATAACAAAAGCTATAATTGCCAATCTGGCAATCATTGGAGACCCGTATGGTGATATTCGTATCAAAATTCGAACAGTTATACCAAAATTCCACTTTGAAGTCAAACTTTACAATAAGATTTTTTAAAATTTATTCCAATCGGATTTTGATGTATGGGAGTTTTATGTAGCATCATATCCTAAATAACTTTTGTTCTTGGACTTTTTTGATAAGATGCACCGTTTTTGAGATATTCACAAAAAACGATTTCGTTCGTATGGGGGGTACCCCCCCTAATGGTGCATTTTTGCCCATTAACGAACTTAGCCTCGCATTTTACAAAAAACGGATCTGTGCAAAATTTCAAGTCTCTAGCTCAATCCGTGCGCCCGCAATCCGCGCCACAGACGGACAGACAGACAGACGGACAGACAGACGGACAGACAGACGGACGGACATGCAGAAATTAAATATTTTTATGATTCTAAACACACTGGTGTAATTCATTTTTTTGTGCGATGACGGGATCTTGGCGTTACAAACGGTAAGGCAAAGTTAATATACCCTTTGGTTTCACCATACGGGTATAAAAATATATATTATTATTGAAAAAAAAACATTTTTTTTTTGCTTTTTTCAATAATAATATGTAGCAACACAATATATTTCAAAATTTAAAAAATTTAAATATCTTTTTAGAAGTCTCTTTTAGATAATGTACTCATTTGTATACATAACATGTCAATCATTGTCCCTCTCCCTTCTAATTCTCTTAGAAATGCGAGTTAAATATGATGTACACAATTGTGTACGCGCCGAGTGAAAGGGTTAAATGAATTTAACTCCAAGTACTTCTCAAATTCTCCAAGTACTTCTCTAGCGATGAAGGATCTTATTTTATCAGAAGATTCTATCTTAGAACATATTAGTAGACTTGACGATAGTTTGACAAGTGGACTGGATGGTATCCCCGCTTTCGTTCTTAAAAAGTGTGGTTCTTCGTTATTGTCAGTATTGCGTTCGTTATTTAACCGTTCTTTGACATCCGGTATTTTTCCCAGCTTTTGGAAGCTATCTTATATCATACCTCTTCACAAAAAAGGCAAAAAGGATTTGATAAATAATTATCGCCCGATTACTAAACTCTCTACCGTAGCTAAATTGTTCGAGTCCCTAATTTGTGACATCTTTTATTTTCACTGTAAGCCCATCATCACTCCACGACAACATGGTTTTATGAAAGGCAGATCAACTACTACGAATTTGGTAGAGTTCTCAACTTTTTATATCGACGAAATCGAAAATGGTTATCAAGTCGATTGCATTTATAACGATTTCAGCAAAGCATTTGATAAAATGAATCATCAAATTTTATTGTACAAGCTTATGTGTCTTAATTTCCCTCGTGGGTTTATCAATTGGTTGAAGTCATATTTGTTGAATCGGACTCAAAAAGTAATCTTTCGTGGCAAAAAAAGTAATCTGTCGGCTGAGATACACAATTCCTCGGGGGTTCCACAAGGTTCTCATATTGGACCAATTCTATTTAATTTATTTATTAACGACGTGAGCTCAATTTTTTCAAACTCGAAATGCTTTATTTATGCGGACGATGTGAAAATTTATGAAACTATTCGTAGTCGACATGATCACTTGAAATTACAAGAAGATCTAGTTAAATTTTATGTTTGGTGTAATGACAACGATTTAGCTTTAAATATTTTAAAATGTAGCTGCATTTCTTATACGCGTAACAAGAATACATCTATTCACCAGTACGCTCTACACAATATCCAATTAGATAGAGTACAGGAAGTTAGAGACTTGGGAGTAATCTTCTGCTCTAATTTCTCCTTTTCCAACCATATTGATGCCATTGTCAACAAGGCTAATTGTGTTCTTGGATTCGCGAAACGCTGGTCTAAGGAGTTTAATGACCCATACTTAACGAAAGCTTTATATATCACACTCGTTAGACCTATACTTGAATACGCTATCCCGGTATTGGATCCTTATTACAAAGTTCACGTGAGCCGTATTGAATCTGTTCAGAAAAGATTTTTGAGATTTGCACTAAGAAATCTTCCCTGGACTAACAGTATGAAACTTCCGGCCTACCAGTCACGCTTAGATCTATTATCCCTTAAAACGCTTGAAGTCAGACGACAAAATTTCAAAACTGTGTTTATTTTCAACATCCTATCCGAAACAATAAATTCTCCTTCGCTACTCAGCGGGCTAAGTTTATGTGTACCGCTTCGTCAGCTTCGATCTTACAAGCCGCTCGCTATTCGTCCTCACCGTACTAATTGCGGTCGTAATGAGCCAATTACGTCAATGTCACGGATGTTTAATGATAATTACAACTTAATTGATTACAGTTTAAATGCCACACAAGTAAAGAACTTACTAAATCACAAGCTGCATTTAGGGTACCTGAATGACGCACTTTAGTTTCTCCTTTACATTCATGATTTCAAAGTTAGAGCATTTCGAAGTAAAAGTTTAAATAGCTGACTTTTTTCACGTTTCATTGATAGTTTACCTTTAAAGCGGTATTCTAGTGTGACTTGGTATTTTTTTATCAAGAAAGTGGACAAAGAGCCTGTTCACATTACTCGAAATAGTCCGCCTAATTATGACAGAAACTGGCAACATTAAGACAAGGTGAGGAAGTGGGACTGCTGATATGGCAGTACCACTTCCTCACCTTGCCTTAATGTTGCCAGTTTCTATCATAATTAGGCGGACTATTTCAACCAATGTGAACAAGCTCAAAGAGCCTGTTTAGATTTGCCGATCCAGGCGCCAGGCCATAAACGAAATACAAGCAAGACGAGGAAGTGGGGTTGTCAACTTTTTATTGTTTATGGATTTAAAATTTATTTCACAGAATTATATGTATTTTATACCGATTGTCATTTTGTTCAGTTTCTACGTTTCACATTGAAACTGAAAGTTTGGCGTTCAGCTTTCAGTTCCAATCTCAATGTAAACACGAGCAATATTTTTCGTTCATGGCCAGACGCCTGGATCAACTTAATCTAAACACCGTCAAACAATATCTTTTTGGAGCAGAATTCCAAAGTAGGGGAGAAGAAATGTCGTTGGATGACTCTCCAAATAATCTGAAGTAACAAAAACCTAAAACGAATCTTAAATATATGCTTGTGGCTACAGTCGAAACTACACTTAAGTGAAAATATGGAAACTTTAAAAATTCTTGTAATATGATAATGAGATTTTGATTTTTATCTTTTTCGTCGGTTTTCGGGTTGTTACTTTTGTAAACAGAAGTATTTCAATGTCGAATTCCGGCTGTAGACACACAACCCCTGAAGATATGTGTATAGCGACAACCCGGTCGGTTCAATAGTTCCTGAGAAAACATTTACATCGAAAATTGCAACAAAAAAACAATTCAATTGGACACTAGAATACAAATGTTTGCGCGGTCAAAAAAATTAATAAAAATTTTACTTTGTTCTCATTTTTTAAAATATTTTTACTAAGATTTAGGAGAACGTCGTTTAGAGCTTTTGCACACGTTTTGTGTTCTATCATTTAAAAGAAACTTGAAACGCCTAGAAACAAGCTTCTAAAATGTAAGATTTCGGAAGAAAAGCATAAATTTCCTAGAAAAAAGCATGAATTTTCTTCTAAAATGTAAGATTTCGGAAGAAAAGCACGACCAAAAAGTTCAGCCGTCGGTCCATACCCATGGTATAGGAAAAACTAAAGTGCCTCATTGAGATACCGTAGCTACATTCATAGAACTAGAATCGCAATTTGCAACTTGAATGTGGAACATGCAAAGTTAAAGTTACAGATACATTCTAAAGCGTTAAACAGAATTCGGACTTTGTAAACTTTGGCTTCTGTTTCGGCTTCAGCTTTGGGCTTTGTTGGCTTCGTCGGCTTCAACTTTCATTTGAACACAATTGTAGCTTTGACAGCTCGTGATTCAGATTTGTTTTGGACACAATTGTAGCTTTGACAGCTCGTGATTCAGATTCGTTGTGTTCATTTGGAGCGAAAAATAGTTTCCAGCATTCAATTATTATATACAGAGTTTCATTTTCCTGCACTAAATAAATTAACTTTTCTTCGAACATTTTTAATGACTATTAAAGTAATCACAAAAAGTTAGGTTAAAGTTGTCTAAGCCGACCAAAAGTAGACAGTGGAGCGACTCCTATTTCGGCTTCACCTGCTTTGCAACTTTGCTATTGTGTTCCAATAGGTTGAAAAGCACTGAGTCTACAGAACTGTCAAAGCTGAAGCCGTAG
Organism: Chrysopilus asiliformis; assembly: GCA_964034945.1. Lineage (NCBI taxonomy): Eukaryota > Metazoa > Arthropoda > Insecta > Diptera > Rhagionidae > Chrysopilus > Chrysopilus asiliformis. The sequence continues at coordinate 41,824,925 of OZ035962.1, forward strand.
TCCCAAAGGCCACATTCTGTTTCTCGCTTAATTTGTGAATCACAAGTTTTAGAGACCCACAAACAATCTGAGTTCCTTGTCAAAGTTATGGCCCACACCAGCACCAGCACCAGGCAAAGCGCCCAAGGCCTCAATATCTAATAATGATGTATAAAATATATAAAAAAAATATACTTTAAAATACAGCTTAATCCACCTAACGGTGAGATGGTATTTTTCTTACATAATTAAACCTCATATGATGAATATAAGTTGTTATAATCAATTGCAAAATATAATACAGACAATTATTTCTTTGGAGCGTTTTCGTCAGCTCGCAATGGTTTTCGGTTTTTGGGGTTATTTTAATAACTTTCTTATATCGGGTGTTCCAATTGCTTTGACCGATGTTAGATGTGATTGAGGCTTAAACGCCTAATGATTTTTGACATATGTATGTTTTCTGGTTTGACAAGTTCAGGGTTTGGCAATTTCAACCTTGGAAAGATTAACAATCGAACGTGTTAAAGTTATTGAAACCTATTACGAAATTGGTCGTTCAAACAAAAATGCATTTCGCGCACTTCGTGATTTTTTTGTTCAGCATAATCGACTAATCGAGAGTGTAATTGAAAAAATTGCTAAGAAATTCAAACAAACTTGATCAGTGGCAGATATGAAAACACCATTGCGTGCTCGTGTACCTCGTTCAGCCGAAAACATTGCTGCAGTGCGCGACCGAGTTCGAGAGTCCAGGCACCCTTATTTGTCATCGCGCGAAGGAATTGAACCTCGTTACGTTACATCCACGTGCCATGATAATAACCTTTTTATGACCTGAATTGGATGCTATGGATGTCGATGATTTGTGGTTTCAACAGGATGGCGCCACATGCCATACAGCCAATGCAACAATCGCTTTATTGAATGAGAAGTTGCAAGGTCGCATCATCTCTCGAAACAGCGAAGTTCGTGCGAAAACCACCAAGATCGTGCGATTTGACGCCTTTAGAGTTTATCTCAAGGGGTTATCTCAAGAGTAAGGTCTATGTCAGGGTCGACAGAGCTTTGAGAGTTCTCGAGCATCTACTACCACTGACAAGCGATTTACGTGTTTATATGGCTTTCCCTCCGAGCCAAGTTCAAACTTTGTTGAAAGCTCTTTTTTGGCATTTTTGGTTTTTGACACACTGTCAATTGTTTTACTTTACGTTAAAAATAGGTTTAATAATGAAAAACTTTTTTATGAAATTACAATCGGAAAATAAAAATAATTTCATAAAAACAAAAACATTAATACGATCAATTGATATTTTATGGAGTGACTGAAAGTACCTATTTATATCGTATTTTTTGTTGCTTTAATTTCCTGAAACGCACGCTTCATGACTTTCAACAGTGTTAATTTTTTCACTACGCGAAATATACCACTGCTTCAGTCAATGTCCAAAGCCCAAATGAGCTAATAAAAACGTCTCGCATAAACGGCTCTACTTAGAACTCAGCAAAGCTCCATGATATGCAAAATGCACAAGCGGAAGCAGAACGGGTTATATGGCAAAGTGAAACCGATTATGTCTTTCATATGCGTATGTATGCAGCTAGAAATAATCGGGTAGCATGAAGAATCGATGGATAAAAGAGTAATTTGAGCTTGGAAATTACCCTTGGTGCACATGGCTTAGCGAGGCTGATCTATGTCCACAAGTCAAGAATAATTCAACAGCTGAAGGATGATGAGGCATATATCGAGGAGCAATTATGAAAATATGTCATCAAAAGTTTTGACCATCGAGTGGAAGTGTGTCGCCGAAGCCCTGGCGAATATTTCAGCGATATTATCTTTCGCAAATAATTGCTTTGTACCAAATAACATGATTCAATAAATAAATCAAAAAAACGGGCAATGTCACAGTATGTCTCGATAAAGGTACTTGTAGTTTTTTACAATTTCAATAGGATATCTATCAAATCGCCATTTCCCATTACCTTTTGCGAAAGATTACAATTTCAGATTTGTTTAAATTTGTTTTTTTTACACGCAAGATCCAGGTGCTGCAGTAATCATGAAGGGTTTATATTACTGCTGCTAATAAGACGATGTCCTCAGCATACAATAGTGCTTTAATTGTTAATCCTGCAATCTTAATTCCCTCCGGAAATAGATTCGCTAGATCGTCATTATACAGGGTGGCGCCGTGAAAGTGTTACACTTACAAAATTAGTTGTTTGAAGTACACAATAATTTTTAAACTTTTTCTGTGACTGAATTTTTGAAGGTGATACACAATTACTAAGTTATGTTCATTAGTTTAAAATTTGGGGTGTGTTTTTGTATTATTTTTAGGATGGATTCAGTGCGCGAACAAATCAAGATTTTATACTCAAAGGGTTTCACAAATATCCAGATCAGAAAGCAGCTGTCGCAATTAAGTTTGAACAGATTGTTTATCTATAGGACAATTAAACATCTAAAGGACACTGGTACGGTTATTTCAAACCCGGAAAAAAAGAACGGTTAGGACATTAGCTATGATCAAACGTGTAAAGGAGCGGATGAGGAGAAACCTCGAGCGCTCAGGGAGACAAATGGCACGACAGTTTGGAATGCATCATAAAATGATGCAAAAAATTTTAGGAAATTATCTTGGGTTAAAGCCCTACAAAAAACAAAAATGTCATGGGCTTACGAATAAAAATATGATGGCCCGTGTCAAAAGATCACGTGATCTGCTGCGAGCGCACGCTGATTGTGAAATCATTTTTTCAGATGAAAAATTGTTTGTTTTACAATATTCTGTAAACAAACAAAATGACAGAGTCTATGCTGCATCACTTAAGGATATACCAACATCAAAAAGAACCATTCCCCGATATCAAAATGCCTCAGCAGTCATGGTATGGGGTGGTATCTCGAAAAGGGGCAAATTACCGCTCTTATTCATTGATCGAGGTGTCAAAATAAATAAAGATTATTATTTAGAAGAAGTTTTGCAGAAACATGTGTTAGTGCATGCTGAAAACTTGTTTAAAAAGGATCCTTATTGTTTCCAACAAGATTCAGCTCCGGCACATAAGGCGATCGTTGTTCAACAATAGTGCAAAACCAATTTTCCTTGTTTCATCACATCACAAGAATGGCCTGCATCGTCACCAGTACAGCGATTTTTGTGCAAAAGGTGATAATTTTCCCGTGATCTTTCCCGTGATAAATGAAATGGGAAGTTTTTCAAATTTCAATTCAGAAAGTCACAAGACTGGGAAATTTTATCTCGAAAACAAAAAAAAAATTTGGTATTGGGAACCCGGTTGCCCTGTAGTTTTTTGTGGTGGCCCTTTTCTGTTGACCTCCCTTGTTATCTCTTCCCAAACACGCTGTTTGTTGGCTTTTGCGTTAGGGGTTAGACGGCGGTGCAAAACAGAGAAGTTCTTCTCCACTAAATTTATGAAAAGCAGCCGTTGTTCCGCCGTTGGCCTAGCAACCTAAACATTAACAATTTTAACATTAATTTGTGACATTTTTTCGCGAATCAATCAACACACAAAAATTGAAATTCATTGAATTTAATTCAAGTTCAAATTCAATTTATTGCGGCTTATATTTACACAAAATGGTTTTTTTACAGATGAAGTTTTGATTTTATTTTATAGCGATGGAGGAGACACGTCTAATATGACAGGAATTCGCGTATTACAAATTTCAACACACAAAACAAAACTCAGCCACCCTCGAAAAATCTCGGCGCGTCAGTGACAGTTCAAAGTGAAGAGCACAGCTAGTGTGACCATATACAAATTTCGAGGGAAATTTCCAGTCGACTTTCCAATAAAATCTCACCAACACAGGTGCATGCAAACAAGCATACATTGACAGGAATTTGTGTCTTTATTGTTATCACGGCTTTTATCACTTATCACCTTTTGCACAAAAATCGCTGTACAGATCTTAATCCACTAGACTTTTCTATCTGGGGTTACATGCAATCCAAACTAACGAATGCACAAAAACACAATCTGGACAGTTTCAAAAAACTTTTGGTGAAAATCTGGAACGAAATACCGGACGACATGTTACGTGCGGCTTGTGACGCCTTCCAGAAACGTTTAAAATTAGTAATTAAGAAAAAAGGGTATCGTATACAAGTTTAAGGTTTTTTTTTATTTATAATACAATATGACAAATTAGGAAACGAAAATAAAATTTAAAAAAATTAACTGGTGTTTTATTTATAGCCATTTATCAGTGTATCACTTTCACGGCGCCACCCTGTACAAGTTGAACAGTAAGGCACTTCAATCACAACTTTGATTTACTCCGCAGTCAATAGCGAATTATTCCGAAGTTTTGTCATAACTAGCCATCCAACCTATCTATGGGCATGTGGTTCAAAATAAGATCCCTGTTCCAAGAAGCAGTCTGGAAACATATGAGCGACCGGGAAGTAGTCTGGTCGAAACATGTGAACGAACGGATTGGCTAAGCCAGTGATTCTTAACCTTTTTAAAGTCAGGTAGCACTTTTGATCAGAAGAAAAATTCGCGGAGCACAAAAATCAAAGAGTCAAAAAATCAACAGACATAACTTTTATTAAAAATTAAACTGATTATTACATAACAGTTAAAAATAACATCAATAAAAAAATAAATAAATAAAAAAATATATATTCGAATGAAATTTATTTGAGCCGAAAATCATTTAATGTGATACCTGAGCTTGTCGGTTTTTGCAGATTTCAGCGATATTAGGTCTAATATTTGATATAGCTACTCTCAATTCTTCGTCTAAATTAGTAAAGTTAAGTGCACACGATATGATCACTGTTCATTATTAGCTTCAAATGCTCATATGTTCATACAATATATGAAAGGTGTTCACACGATATGAACATTTTGTCCCAAATCTTTAAATTTTTAGGTGTGTTCATATGTGCTCAAATGTTCATATTTTTTCTGCGTGTATGAACACTGTTTAGATGATATGAACGTTTTGTTCAAATTACAGATATGAACAATTTTTAAGAACATTTGAGCACAAAAGTGACAGCAACTTTTCATTTCATTTTTGTTTCGTTTTGTGAATAGTATTTTATGAAAATTAATTTGAAGTGCAAGCCGAAGATAATTGCCTTGCTATAATATTGGCCGCGTATATATTCGAGAGCAGCGACGACGACCAAGAGGAATTGCCAAGGAAGAAGCGCAAAGTTTGGACGAAGAATTGGGTCGGGATTCGCGAACGAGAAGGATTTGGTGCGAAATTGTACCTCGAATTGCGACCAGAGGAGCCGCAGTTGTTTCACAATTTCTTGCGCATGACAGCCGATCAATTTGATAATTTCCTTGCTTTGGTGGGGCTCATTGCAAAACAGGACTCCCATCGTCCTCCATTGCACCGCCGTCGTATTCTTCACAGCTCATTTTTTTTTGCACACAACACAACAAATTAAAACAAAACTATCGAAAAAATAATCAAAAACCTACTAGACCCAAATAAAAACCAGGAAACATCAATTTACGAACAAATTTGACTCAAAATTTTACATTTGAACATGTTGAAAACTTAGCCCATGTTCAAATGTTACAGTGTGTTCATATCTGTGATCATACGTCCGAATTTTACAAACCGTGCTCATACGATCCCAAAATAGTGTTCACACGGTATGAACAGGTCGTGTTCATACGTTTGCTTACGGTATGTTCAAATGTCTTCATATGCCTTGTGTTCATACGTATGAACACAAAAATATGGTGTTCAGACGGTATGAACACGTTTGGGACACTTTTTTGCTCAAAAATATGAACAGTCCGCTCCGCGGAGCACCGGCTAAGAACCACTGGGCTAAGCGGTTGCTGACTGCCAAAAATCGAAGATTTCGAGAATTGAAAATATGGTTCGATCGCGAATTCTTCGCAAAAGAATGATTCGCAAATTAAATTATTGTATGAACGTTTTCCCTATCCTGTTTAAGAACGATATTCCTCTTTTTTCCGGCAGGTCCGGATTTCCACTTTTGTACAATAGATTGGGAATGTTATAGACCTTTTAAAGCTATCGGGTGTGATTCCATTGTATATGATGTTTGTAAATACCACTGCCTACTTTGGCAAGAAATTCGACAGGAGCGTTTTTGAAATGTTCATATGGACTACAGTCGATCCCTGGTGGTTCTTTGCTTTTTGAAGTTCTGCTAGAATTACCTCTACCGTACAGTGTTGATCCAACTCCATGCGTATTGGAATGGTGATATATTAGTTTTTGGTTTGAGTCGCCTACTATAGTAATTTTCAAGTATAGGTGCATCAAGTTTTATTCCTCTTTTACTGGAGGTTCCATTTAACTCCTTCACAACTCTCCAGAATTCTTTGCGGTCTTTGGCTGTTGCTAAACTTTTAGCAGCTTTTCGACCTGTATAGGGATTCTGAGGGAACTGTCGATAATTATCGATAAGCGACTTATGTGCACATATTCAACTTTTTAATTTACAATTTATTTATTTACAATACTATTGAACAGAAAATATTTCCAATTATACAATAGTTATATGATTACAAATCTTAAGATACAATGGGCCTTACCAATGACCCGTGACTAACTTAGTAACAGCTTTTGGTGTGTGCGAAATGGGCTTTTTGCTTGCTAATTTCGGTTCAAATCCTAGTTTTTATTGAAAAGTTTTAAATTCGCTGTCATAAATGTGTGAAAACTTACTAGAATTAGCAAGCAAATAGCCCGTTTCGCACACACCAAAAGCTGTTACTAAGTTAGTCACGGGTCATTGGTAAGGCCCAATATAAAAAAGTTTACTACTAATAATATTTTTAAATTCATTAAAAGACAGGTTTAAAGAACCAAAACGATAATGATCATGATTCCTTTGAAGTCTTATAATAGCGGAATGCAAGGTTACATTTAATGACACTCTTGGCAAAATAAACATTAGGTTAAATAAACATTATTGGACTAATAGGCCAATCGGGGGACCTTAAATTTAAGTGTTGGTGTAAGTTACTTTTGTAGATGTGATTCATAATTTTAAACAAGGTGCATTCATCTATATAAATCCTACGTTGCTCCAAAGCTGGCAGTTGAAAAATGATTTGTCGCTCCAGGTACGATTCATATGGAATTTTTAATTTGAAGCATAGGGAACGAGTAAATTTTCGCTGTACTTTCTCAATCTTCTCAATATTACACATATAAGACGGTGACCAAACAGGCGCACAGTACTCAAGGATGGACAAGGGCTTTAAATAAGGTTACGAAACTACAAACATCGGTAAAATCATGAGCAGTTCTAAAAATAAAACCACACATTTTTTTAGCTTTATTAACAACGTTAACGTGCTCTATGTGTGAGTCAAATTTCAGTTTTGAGTCGAGATAAATCCCAAGGTCAAGTATTGTAAAAACTTCAGTTAATAGAACATTGTCAATAAAGTAGTTAAATGATAAAACGTTTTTCTTTAAAGTAAAAGTAATTTTATTGCACTTGGTAATATTTATAGTCAAGTCGTTATTTGAACACCACAGACTTAAAGATGATAAGTCAGATTGTAGTATATTGTAGTCAATGTCTGATTTGATTTCTCTAAATATCTTGAGATCGTCGGCAAATAAAAGGCATTTAGATTTAAGGAATTGCGGTAAGTCGTTGATAAATATTGTGAACAACAATGGTCCAAGTATAGACCCTTGTGGTACCCCACTGCTAGGCACAAATGTTTGTGATAGGCAATTTCTGAACCTGACTCGATTTGGTCTGTTTATTAGGTAGGAAGACAGAAGAGACTGGATAGAGTCGCTTGCACCATATATGTAGATTTATTTTTTCGAGCAGGATCTTGTGGCTCACAGTATCGAATGCTTTTGCAAGATCAGTATAAATTGCATCAACCTGTAGATGATTATTTAGTGCTTTTGATAAGCTAGTGGTGTACTCAAGGAGATTTGTGAGAGTAGATCTGTTTTTTACGAAACCATGTTGTTCACACACAATAAACGGTTCAAAATACATATACATAAAGTCAACTAAGATTCTTTCAAAAATGTTCCCAAAACAATTTAAGATGGGGTTTGGTCTATAATTAGAAATCTTCGATTGATCACCTTTCTTGTGAATAGGTATTATTAACTTTCTTTTAATTGTGTTGGTGGATACACCACATTAATGCAGGTTTGACTTCCAATGCGATTTCCTTCACTCGGGTAACACTAATGGTTTGACGTCTGGAAATCTATTCCACATTTCCAACGTTTTTATCGACATTTCCAAGGGATATCACTTGCTTTGTGAGGTGGTGAAAACAGTGCGTTTGCGTATAAGTTTAGCGCACACAAAACACGAAGAGCAGGCGATATTAAAGTTCGATTGGGCCCCACTTCAGTCATGTGCGGAGTCAACTTTTCAATTATTTCCACTGCCACTGCCTGTGGAAGCCAATTTATTTCTATAAACCTCACAAACACATAAATATCGCAAAAGCATCTGACGCGTCCCGTAGATTTCGCCTCATTATTCGCATTTGATTCCTCCTAAGGTAATAATAAACGGATACTGCGGAATTCATTGTCTTTGGTAAATTATTAAAAACACTATCTAAAGTTTTTCGCGATACTTTTCGTTGTCCACTTCTCTCACGATTGCGGCTGTCAAATCGAGAATCTTTGGGTTACTTATTACACTTGCAACTTATAAATTCAATTCAATTATTTATTGATGCTATAGTATTAAGTATAATTTCAGTACAAACTTAATACCAATGATAAAGTGGTAAAATTCAGTCAAGAAATTCTATATGCCATTAGCATTACAACCATTAGCATTACAACTTATAAAATTCACATCGGGCAGGTAAAAAATTCTTCGTCGCTGCGGATCTTCAAGAAAATTTCCTAACTTTAAAAAAATTCCCTCTTTTCGACATTCCACTGGCGATAAGTATCGATTATGCTCAGAATCGGTATACTGGTCTTCTATATTATGATACGTTATGGACCAACATCGCGTAAGGTTTACCAATTCCTCTTGAAAATTTTGTTTTTGGTCATCACTTCAGTTTTGCTAGAATTCTCGCGGTTACAGTTTTGCTAAAAAATGCGGTCTCGCTTTTCAGTCCGTTATCAGTTCCGCTCCTGGTTCGGTTCGATGCTCTGACTAAAAAGCTTTTTTTTTACTGAAGTACCTTTCAGTAAAAAAAATTAACTTGACCTGTAATAGGGTCAATGGTTACTTTTAGTAAAATAATAAAGAACACGCCAATTAACAAATTCACATATTATAAAAAAAGTGCCGTAAATTTAGAACCTTAAGACTATGTTTACACACAGATTGGGCATGAACATGGGACTGAACGATACTGTCAAAATACAAGCAAGACGAGGAAGTGGGGGACATCCCCACTTCCTCGTCTTGCCTGCATTTTGACAGTTTCGTTCACTCCCATGTTCATGCCCAATCTGTGTGTAAACATAGTCTAAAAGTATGCTCGAGAAATTTGAAAATTTTTATTTTTAAATTTTTTGGTCAATAATCGTGTTGTTACTAATTTGGTTGATAGTTTGAATTAGGCTTTAGATTGTTTTTTAAAATCGATAAAAAAAATTGTTTTTATGCTTTAGCATGTTATATGTATGATTATAACAAGTCGTTTAATAAATACTTTTTTGTTCAGATTTCTCACTTGGAAATTATCGAAAGAACATATTACCAGAGAACAGCCCTAAAGTGATGATCGACGCTATGCGGTGCTACGAATTTGGTTGTAATACAATATTAAGATCAAACAATTGTGCATCGGTTGGACAAATAAGTAACAAAAAAAGCAGCGACAAAAAAGATAATTTATTTTTGGAGAAATCTATTAAAAAATATACTACCTCAGTAGTGAAAAAAAGACACTTGATTTTTGACATATTACCGCTACAAAAAAATGGCTTTCATTCAGTGCAAAAATGCTGTTGGTGACTATTATAAAATTAGAAAACATATCAAATGGCGGTTTTTTAACTTAAGATTTTATGTGAAATAGCATGAGACTTTAAGGAAAAATATTTAAACCTGTAATATTAATGACTGTTAAACGATAAATCGTTATAATAAAAAAAATATACGAGATATTAATCGTACACATTGAATGAATTGGTTTGTGATTGGATAATCTTGTAACTGTTGAAAAACGTGTATTTTTTTTCTATAAATAGTCGGTGGAACCATTATTGTGCTTATAAATCAGTGACTTCAGTTTTAAGTGTATATCTATTTTTTTTGCCTGCTTGAATAATAGAAATTATTACAAGTCTAAAAAAATAAACTTGAGTATGTCGATATCAGATAGAACCCTTTGGACGTCATGTAAACAATCTTCGTCGTCTCAATATACGTCATCCCATCTCCAATCTACCCAAACTGATGATCTCAATATTGTTGATAAATCATTAATGCAAGCATTATCTACATCACAAGCATTATTAACGGAACTGCCTACATCACAAACCAATAAGGAATATCAGTTTCATATTAATCGTTCGCAAGATGTTAAAATCACCGACCAATGCTTATCTGGATTTAGAAGTAGTAGTCCGAGTTACAGTGGACATGAGTTTTCGTTTAAAAAATGTACCAAAAACAATGTTAGCGGTATAGTCACATGGCTGTTCCTTCTTCTTCTTAAAGCTATAAACGTTCGTCGATGCGTGTTAGCTTTATTTGCTTTAACATTAATGACAATATTCTATTACACCTATTATGTGGATAGTGGATCTTTTGTTGGGTAAGTATATTCAGAAACTGACAATTTTCCTATTTTTGGTCGAGACTATATTAAAAAACTTCGGCTGGAGCAGCAAATTTAATTCTTGCACAGTAAAAGAGCAGTAAATTAGCAGTACATTTTCCAAATTTTGTTTTTTCATTTTTTTTTGCTGTGTTCCAGCTTCAACCTGAAGCTGGAACACAACAAATATCTCGAAAGCGGCTGCAGCAGCAAATTTTTTTTTTGAGCAGTAAAATAGCAGTAAAAAAGCTTTAAATCTTATGGAAGAAAATTTTCTTGTGTGCTACTTTTGTGTTCCAGTGTAATAGAGCTAGTTTTTCGATGGGCCCGTAGCCAGTTTTTTTTTGGAAGACGGTCAGCAGCAAAAATCCTACTACAAAAAATCCAAAACGTTCTTAAATTTGCAGTACTGCAAGCAAATATAAGTTGCGATCTAGATAAAAACAACCCTTATAAAGATTAATTTATGTTTGTTGGATTTTTATTTTTTTACACAAAATTTTTTTTTTACAAAACTTTTATTTCTTAAAATTAGAAAATTAGTTAAGATTTAATATTAATATCGGGCTATCTCAAAATAAAAAATTAGCCAAATTTATGGAAAGATTATTATCCGTTATTTTTGGAACAAGAGTTAACTTCCAGTTTTTACGGTCAGATAGGTTTTCAGTCAGATTCGTTTTCAGTAAAACATTTAATATTTTCGTACGTTGACCAGTTTTTTTATCTCCCTAATGAGAGCTGTAGAATCCCCCACCAAAATAAAATATCTGACATGAACAGCACATTGAATTTTAAATATCCTCTGCATAATTGAAAATATCGAAAAAAATGATTTTTTTTTCAACATATTTCAAGAGTTTTTAAAGATACGTAAAAACCATTAAAGCAAAAAAAAAAATATGGAAAATTTTATTAGTTGCATGTATTTTTCCTCAGCAGTGCAAGTTTCCAAAAATAATTTAAAAAACTAATTTTTTCCAAAAAAAAAAAACAGAAAAACTACAATTGCCATGGGCCAAACGTCAAATACCCTATAATGATTGCAGACAAAATGTTTATTTTAAAAAATCCATTTGTATATGAGAGGGGGAAAGGAGTAGCCCGATTTTAATGTATGGAGCGCTTATGTAAAATCATATTCTAAACACAGTTCATCTTTATAAATTTTTCGACACGATGCACAGTTTTCGAGAAAACAGGAAAAAAAAATATTCCATTTGTATGGGAGAGAGAGGAAGCAGTGGTCCAATTGGATTTTGATGTATGGATGAGTAATGTAAAATCATATTCTAAACACATTTTACCCTTATAAATTTTTCAATATGACTCATCGTTTGCAAAAAATTGTTTCGTTTGTATGGTGGAGGACAGAAGGAATGGTCCGATTTTGCTCGTTGAAGAATTTACTGAGCCATTTACGAGAAACGCCAGTATACAAAATTTCAAGTCTCTAGCTCAATCGTTTCGAAAGTTATGGTATTCATGGACAGACATACGGACGGACATACGGAAATCAAAATCTTTTGTGATCCCTAACACCCTGGTGTAGTTCATTTTTGTGTCCGATGATTGGTTCGATGCGTTACAAGTGGTATACTAAATCTAATATACTTCTATATGATATACTAGCTTGCATGCCCGTCGTTGCCGGGTTAAGTTTTTTGTCTAAGTTTTGGAATACGAAGAAAACCGGAAAGTACTTAAAAACTTTTTAATGGGTCTATGTTGGGGCTGGATCCCCGACGAACATCTATGCCAAATTTCAGGCCAATCGGTTCAGTAGTTTCCCCGCGAAAGAATAACATAGCGCAAAAACTAAGTTTCGAAATCACTTTACCCCCTCCCCTTACTCCCCCCAACCCTTGCGCTACTTTTTCGTATGCCTATGTTGGAATCAGAACTACCACAGACACTCATGCCAAATTTCAAGTCAATCGGTTCAGCCGTTTTTGCGTGAAAGAGGAACAGACAGACAGACACCAACTCATTTTTATACCCGTATGGTGAAACCAAAGGGTATATTAGATTTGCCTTACCGTTTGTAACGCCAAGATCCCGTCATCCCACAAAAAAAACAATTACACCAGTGTGTTTAGAATGATAAAAAAAGTTGAATTTAGCATGTCCGTCTGTCCCTCCGTCCGATTGCGGGCGCACGGATTGAGCTAGAGACTTGAAATTTTGAGCTGATCCGTTTTTCGCAAAAGGCGAGGCTAAGTTCGTTCATGAGCAAAAATGGACCATTAGGGGGGGTACCCCCCATACGAACGAAAACGTTTTTTGTGAATATCTCAAAAACGGTGTATCTTATTAACTCTTTCAGACCCGGTGGTTACATTTGTACACATTAAAGTTTTTCCCAAATATAACAATTTCATAAGATTATTTCGTATTTGAGACCGGTTGCGAACTAATCCAGGAAAATTAGGATTTAACCTCTTAAAAAATCCTAGTTAACTGGATTTTTGCACAGACCTTTATTTTGACATAACAAACAACGTCCCAAAAGTCCATTCCAGAATTGCGCCGGCGTCGTGAGTTATTCAAGGTCAAAGATCCCAAAAATCAGTTTTTTACATTTATCTCACTTTGTACGGGTTGTACGTCTTTTTGAGGTTCAGATGAATTAATCACAATAAAATTCTCTACAAAAAAGGTAAAATACAATTTTCTTGTAGGACAAACAGTTTTCGAGATACAAGTCGTCAAACTATGCGTCGCACAGAGAAATTGCTCTTATTCAAGGTCAAAAGTCAAAGAAATCGTAAATATCTCGCTTTGTATAGCCTGTCCGCATTTTTTGTGTTCAGATGAATTGCTCCTCCGAAAATTCTCTACAAAAAAGGTTAAATAAAGTTTTTTTGTGGGGCAATAGTTTTCGAGATAGAGGTCGAGACACTGTGAATTGTACATTCGTTTCGACCCCACCATGGAGGTAGAATACAAGGCGCGTTTTTTTACATGGTTCCCCCATTAGGCCTACTCCTTATTCTTTCCACCTTCATTCATTTATTCTTCTTCTCCTTCTGCTTCTTCTTCTTGTTCTTGTTCTTGTTGCCCTTCTTGGCTTGGAAAAGACTTAGACCCTCAACAGTGGGGATGGACATTTAACAACAATTTCTTGCAGCCAGTTAGTATATGGAAGTAATCCACCAGCACCGGAAGAACTCCTGAATTCCGTTTTTTGCAACTGCACAAAAGGTTGTGGTTCCAATTGTGGATGCAGAAAAATTGGATTACCGTGCTCCATCGTTTGTAGCTTTTGTTGGGGTCAATCATGTTTAAATCCTGCTTCTTGTGATATCACTGAATCCTTTGACAATTTAAACGATGTCGATGATGAACTCGATCTTACTGGTGTCTTAACATTAAATGTAAGTGAAGATGATACCTACATATATCGAAGATGAAGGGCAACAAGAACAAGAACAAGAAGAAGAAGCAGAAGGAGAAGAAGAATAAATGAATGAAGGTGGAAAGAATAAGGAGTAGGCCTAATGGGGGAACCATGTAAAAAAACGCGCCTTGTATTCTATCTCAATGGTGGGGTCGAAACGAATGTACAGTTCACAGTGTCTCGACCTCTATCTCGAAAACTATTGGCCCTACAAAAAAACTTTATTTAACCTTTTTTGTAGAGAATTTTCGGAGGAGCAATTCATCTGCACACAAAAAATGCGGACAGGCTATACAAAGCGAGATATTTACGATTTCTTTGACTTTTGACCTTGAATAAGAGCAATTTCTCTGTGCGACGCATAGTTTGACGACTTGTATCTCGAAAACTGTTTGTCCTACAAGAAAATTGTATTTTACCTTTTTTGTAGAGAATTTTATTGTGATTAATTCATCTGAACCTCAAAAAGACGTACAACCCGTACAAAGTGAGATAAATGTAAAAAACTGATTTTTGGGACCTTTGACCTTGAATAACTCACGACGCCGGCGCAATTCTGGAATGGACTTTTGGGACGTTGTTTGTTATGTCAAAATAAAGGTCTGTGCAAAAATCCAGTTAACTAGGATTTTTTAAGAGGTTCATGCTTTTTTTCGCCTAATTTTCCTGTATTAAACGTTTGTACACATTACAAGCTATCGAAAACAGTAATAGATCTTGGATTTTTTTTTTCAATATTTTCTTACTCTTATTTACCCACTTTATCAACACAAATTTTATCACAACCAAATTTTTTAAAAAAATAATTCAGGTCTGAAAGGGTTAAAAAAGTGCAAGAACAAAAGTTATTTAGGATATGATTCTACATTGACTTCAAAGTGGAATTTTGATACAACTGTTCGCCGTTCACTTAAATCACCATACGGGTTTTCAATAATTGCCAGATTGGCAATTTTAGCTTTTGTTATGTTTAATTTAAAAAAATGTGAACGAAATACTAGTAAACTCAAAAGTTTTTACAAATCAAGAAAATTAGAATTTTTCTTTAATTTCTGTAAGTTTTTTGTGCAAAGTTAGCTATTAGATTAGAACTAGGACTAAGCTTTTCTATGATCTCTAAAAAAAGTCTCTTTCAGAGAAGTTTAAAACTGAAAACTTGTACAGGACCTAGAAAGTGATTGTTCTGTGTGGGTAAAATATTGAGGGATAAAATTTTTATAGCAAGTGCAGGAATTTTTTATGTCATGAACCTTCTTATAGGGTTCAAAAAAATATCGATATTTTTTTCGATATCTCTAATTTCTTGCCCGAAAAAAGTCGAAATTAAATGAACTGCGTTAAAATAGTCTATTTGTTGTTATGACACAATCCTGATCAAATTTGGTTTTGAGAGTTCCTAAAACGGATTTCGTATAGATCGGAAAGTTTCTATCTCTCCTCGTTCTGGATGTTTTTGGCATGAATATAATAATTTTCTTCTATAGCTTCACAGAGGGAAGTAAAAAGGAAGTAATTTAAATAATTAAAGTCTACTACAGTCCTTTACGCAGTAGCCAAAAATCTGTTACGGGTTTACGCAGTAGAGGGTTGGGTTGAGTTAGTTGTAAATGGCTGATATTTAATTAAAAAAAAAATAAAACTATAAAACTATATATATATATCGCTCATTCAATGCAACAACGGCATAACTCAAAAAACAAAAATTTTGAGTTATTTATGCAGCTGATATACTTTTTTTAAAAAACTTTCGATTGCCGAAACTTCAAATCTGTAACTCAAAAATTTGATTTGTCGTTCTTGTCGCATCACTTTTACAGCAGAATTACAGCATTTCGAAACCTTAAATTGCCTTTTTCTCGAAATCAATATTTTTGAGTTATGCCGTTGTTGCATTGAATGAGCGATATATTTAGGTATATCGTTTTTTTCTAATACAATTTTTTACAGATTTATACACCGGGATACACGACCTGCACCTTTAATACACTGCAGAATGTTGAATAATGAGCAAGTTTTATCATCACAAACTCCGGATCATCGATCTGAAGCTAGACTCCGAATTGATCCTAAGGTTTTGGTATTTGTGGAAACTACATATTCCCGGTTAGGTCGGGATATTGCAGAACTTCTTGTTTATAATCGAATTAAGTAAGATAATTTTTTTACAGTTGATGCGTTGCAATATTATTTTTTGTGTGTTGTTAGAGGACACCGTAATAAGTTATGCCTAACCTAACCTATGCTTATGCTTGAATAACAGTGATGCATAATTCAGAAAGAAATTGCTTACACTTTACCTTATGTGAAAATTGTGTATACCATGCGAGTTGCAATTTATAGAATTGCACCAGGACATCTTCGAGAATGCATGACTTACATCGTATATATAAATTGATATAATCATAGATATTTCCCATAAGATATCTCGAGCGGAACAAGGAAGGAGGTATTTTCTGAACTATATTTATATACCTACTAGCAGACCCCACGTTGCCAGCTAAAAGTTTTTTGTATACATTTTAGAATGCCAAAAAACCATAAATATCTTAAAAAGTTTTGGGAAAAAATGTTATCCTTACGGGACCTTGCGTTTCGAATTTTGAAAATCTAATACCGGATTCGTGATCAGCGACCCCAAAAATCCCATAATACCAATTTATCCGGAGAAAAATGATATTTGCGTTATCCTTACAGGACTTTCCGTTTAGAATTTTCAAATTCCAACAACCAACTCGTGATCAGCGACCACGGAAACACCCTAAAGCCAGTTTTTCGGAGACAAAATTAGAAAAAGGATATTTGCGTTATCTTTTCAGGGCCTTCCATTTCGAATTTTGAAAATCTAATACCGGATTCGTGATCAGCGACCCCAAAAACCCCATAGTGGCAATTTTTTCGAGGAAAAACGGGAAAAAGGATATTTATCCTTTCAGGAACTTCCGCGTCAGTTTTGCAAATCTAATACCGGATTTGTAATCAGCAACCCCAAAAACCCCATAGTGGCAATTTTTCCGGGGAAAAATAGGAAAAAGGATATTTGTGTTATCCTTACGGCAACCTCCGTTTCGAATTTTGAAAATTTAATACCGGATTCGTGATCAGCGACCCCAAAAACCCCATAATGGCAATTTTTTAGGGGAAAAATAGGAAAAAGGATATTTGTGTTATCCTTACAGGACCTTCCGTTTCGAATTTTGAAAATCTAATACCGGATTCGTGATCAGCGACCCCAAAAACCCCATAATGCCAATTTTTCCGGGGAAGTATGGGAAAAAGGATATTTGTGTTATCCTTACAGAACCTTCCGTTTCGAATTTTGAAAATCTAATATGGGATTCGTGATCAGCGATTCCAAACATAATGCCAATTTTCCCGGGGAAAAATGAGAAAAAGGATATTTGCGTTATCCTTTCAGGACCTTCCGTTTCGAATTTTGAAAATCTATTACCGGATTCGTGATCAGCGACCACAAAAACCCTATAATGCAAATTTTTCCGGGGAAAATGGGAAAAAGGATATTTTAATTATCCTTACAGGACCTCCCGTTTCGAATTTTGAAAATCTAATACCGGATTCGTGATCAGCGACCCCAAAAACCCTATAATGCAAATTTTTCCGGGGAAAAATTGGAAAAAGGATATTTTCATTATCCTTACAGGACCTTCCGTTTCGAACTTTGAAAATCTAATACCGGATTCGTGATCAGCGACCCCAAAAACCCTATAATGCAAATTTTTCCGGGGAATATGGGAAAAAGGATATTTTAATTATCCTTACAGGACCTCCCGTTTCGAATTTTGAAAATCTAATACCGGATTCGTGATCAGCGACCCCAAAAACCCTATAATGCAAATTTTTCCGGGGAAAATGGGAAAAAGGATATTTTAATTATCCTTACAGGACCTCCCGTTTCGAATTTTGAAAATCTAATACCGGATTCGTGATCAGCGACCCCAAAAACCCTATAATGCAAATTTTTCCGGGGAATATGGGAAAAAGGATATTTTAATTATCCTTACAGGACCTCCCGTTTCGAATTTTGAAAATCTAATACCGGATTCGTGATCAGCGACCCCAAAAACCCTATAATGCAAATTTTTCCGGGGAAAATGGGAAAAAGGATATTTTAATTATCCTTACAGGACCTCCCGTTTCGAATTTTGAAAATCTAATACCGGATTCGTGATCAGCGACCCCAAAAACCCTATAATGCAAATTTTTCCGGGGAAAAATGGGAAAAAGGATATTTTCATTATCCTTACAGGACCTTCTGTTTCGAATTTTGAAAATCTAATACCAGATTCGTAATCAGTGACCCCAAAAACCCCATAATGCAAATTTTTACTGGGCAAAATGGAAAAAAAGGATATTTATGTTATCCTTTCAGGACCTTCCTTTTTGAAAATCTACATAGCTAAAAACCTGCTCCTGGCAACACAGATCATTTTGCAAAAAACCACGTAAAAATCGGTCCAGTAGTTTTTGAGTTTTGTAATCTCAAACGGACAGACAGACAAACTTCCATTAGCTGCTTTTTTTTAATGATCCGGATAACGGATCATTAAAAAAACGTAAGCGAGTTTATTGTGGGTTTAAATTGGTTTTTGTGCTATGTTGAAACAAGCCGTGGCATCATAGTAACCCATATGTTGTGGCAATAACTTTTAAAATCGCAAAACCCCTCAAAACCCATGTTATTACCAGCTAGAATAGGTATAGTTATTTTCCTCGCCACCAGGTTTTTTCCCGTTTTAGGGTAATAGCCTTCATGCGATGGAAATAGTACTCAAATATCCATACACCTATGAAACCGCAAGACGCCAGCTGAGACACGCACCAAGGGAAATTTTTAATTTCCCATTAACTCAGAAAGCAAATCAGATCATGATCCCGATAAGACTTGGGTTACGAATTTGTATGAGAGTTAATCCGGATCTCTGATCGGATCATTAAAAAAACAGCTATTTTTATATACAGCTTTTCGTCAAACTACCTAGTCTAGCCATAAATACTGACACAAGGAAAAATTGATGCCAAATGAGAACGCATTGGTATTTTTCAAAACTTTTTTTTTTATATTTATTGGGCCACACAACAGCCACAAATCATAGAACACGTTATTCGAAAATACCGCCATATGATTTAACACCACGCCTTTAACGATGGAGCCAACAGGGCTGCAAAATACGCGCTCGATCTATTTGAAAGCTGTCAAAAGCTGTGGTTAGATTCCTGCTCCATGGATTCAATGTTAGCGAGTGTTTTTTAGCACACCATATTCTCTAAAGTAGATCATAGTTTATAGTCCAACACGTTGAGTTATTCAACTCTTCGCTTCTAATGAAATCATACATTTGATTTTGAAGCATTTTTTGTGGTTATTTGGCTTTTTGAGCCAGAAATGAATCCTGTGGAAAATTCCAGTCCCCATTTTTGAATAAGTTTTCGTTTACATCCCTAACTATACATTTTAAACAGTTTCTTGAGCAAATTTGGCTGCCGTTTGCGCTTCTTTTTCACAAAAAAGGCTCAAAAACAATTTTCATGACTTCATGCCTCCAAAAGTCCGCCCCCGGAAGTTCAGACCTTAAGTCGTTGAACTATAGACCCGTTGGACTGTAGTGAGCATCATTTGTCAAAAAGACACCAAAATATTGAGTCCTTGAAGAAGTATTTCAACAAAAACATTGGATAACTTTCAAATAGATCGAACGCGTATTTTGCAGCCCTATTGGCTCCATCGTTAAAGGCGTGGTGTTAAATCAAATGGCGGTATTTTCGAATAACGTGTTCTATGATTTGTGGCTGTTGTGTGGACCAATAAATATAAAAAGTTTTGAAAAATACCAATGCATTCTCATTTGGCATCAATTTTTCCTTGTGTCAGTATTTATGGCTAGACTAGGTAATTTGACGAAAAGTGATCAAAGTGTGCAACCCCTAAATATTATCCAATCTTCTTAAAATTTGGCATATATATATATTTCATCACTGAGACTCGGGGCGTAAGCAAAGTCTGCAAAAATTTTAGATTTTATTTTTTGCCTAACAAAATGAAACACCCTAATATATATGTAGATTAGCAAAAAGTTTCCTCATGACCACAGCCGTACCAAGGCAAAGCAGCGCCCGGGGCAAACTTTGTATGTGACTTACAAAACACGAGTCCTTACTCAAGCGAGAACACGTAAAGATACTTTTCTTTTCATGAATGCGCTCGTTCCCGGCTGTGTAACAACTCAAAAAAAAGTAGAGATTCTTTGTTATTTAGTTTTTTTCAGGTTTTTTTTCAGTCGGACTTTTTGATTTTTTGATTCATGTTCATACTTTTTCGTTGTTTCATTTTTATCTAAATCCAACGTTTCAATTTGTAAATCATGTTGGGCGACTTTCCCCCTTCAAACCATTCCCTCACCTGATACGAATCCTCGCTCCTGCTACAGTAGAATCCCGATAAATCGTATTTCAAGGGACCAGCAAATTCATACCAATTAGCGGGATATACGAATTATCGGGGTACGAATTATCGGGATTCTACTGTATATGGATTTTGGTACGGTTTATATTGTTGAACTGTTAGGGAAAACTTATGCTCATTAAAACCACTTTCTTCCGCAATATTCGAACCCCGTTTTGATTCGACACATTGATTTTGGGGAAATCGCAAACAGCTTTTCCATTTATTCTGTTGTATATTTCTATTGAACATGCGAATGGTTTTCGGCTGTACTTTAAATGAATGAACTTTTGTTTTATTTTTATTTTTTCTACTAGTCTAGGTAAATTCAATTGGCACTTATAAACAATAATTTGTTCTTAAGACCAAGTTTTATCGATGCCTTTTTATAACAAAATTGGATTATTCGACTTTGCATATATTGAAACTAAAGCTAAAAACTAATTGCGCATAGAAATTTTTCCAATTTTATTTAACTAAACTTAACTACATCATCAATGATGGCGCCTTATCGATTATTTTTAGTGTAATTAATTAATGTATTAATGATTCAAAATTGTCTCAAAGAATGAGAAATAACCATTCTGAAAAGTTCGATATGAGGTCTGGCATCGCATGTGGATTGGAAGTGAATTCCACAAAAAATGCCGTGGACGAAAAGAGAGCATCTAAAGACAAGTGACCGATTTATCGGTGTAAGTAAAATTTGTCTTCTATTAGAATTATCTTTGATTACAAAATTGCGGAAATTTGGTAGAAGTCATATTTAGCACGCCGTAGTACAGACTTGAAGGTGTTACGAGTGTTTATAAACGGCGAGCTGGTTTCTTCGTTAGGGTTTCACCTAAATTCAGAAAACGCCGTCTTTTTTGTTTTAATGGCGTCGCGATACGTTTTTGTGAACCAGGTGTTGGATTCACAATTCGCCCGAATCGAACTGCACAGTATGTAGGACTTCATATCAAGTGTGATTACGTTCGTGACCTTTGCAGTCGCAACGTCAACGTCACCTTCCCTGAAACAATCGGACCACTTGAGCTCTCTCAGCTGGCTTTTTTTAAAATACAGGGCTTTTGTTGTATTTTGGAAGAAATCTTCTTGTATTTTAAAAAAGAGCTACGTCGCTGAAGCCATCTATTAAGATATGCTCGATGTCATGTTGGGCATTGAGTGCAGTAAGAAAGTTGTTCGCGTCAGCCAAAATTTTCCAATCAAGGTGTGTTAGATTAAAGTCTCCAAAAATAAACAGTTTATCGACAGGATTCAAGAGTTTCAATACACAGTTTCAATAGCCGTCATTACGTTCCTGAAATTTCCACAGAAGCGGAAGATGTATACAATGCAATGCGATAAATATTGCAGCAGCTCTATTGCACCAAAATGAAAACGATAAAATTAGTTCAGTTTTGAGTACGATATTTCAAGCTTCCCGATGTTTCCTTTGACGTGCGCTTCGGTTTGGGAGAGTTCATCATTTCGTGAATTCCCTACTCCTGGCTGTTGTCTGCGTCTGAAATTCTGTCCGTGGTTGGTTGTCGATTTCGTCACCATGCTTCATTTAACATTGTTACAAAAGAAAACAAATCGAAAATTTTGCGGTTTTAATTTCACACAGTTCCGACAATTCCGTCGTATTTCGGTGAAATTTCCTTATTTTCGGAAATAAACTTTGATAAACATGTCAAGTTTAAATTGATACAAATCAGGGACGAATAACAATACGGTTATTGGCAGATCTGGGTACCTTTTAAACATAATTTGTATCCCAGTAAACCATAGCCAAGTGACTACGATTTTGCAAAAGAAATTAGCTTTTGGACCCTGAAATTGTTATATTTGAATGGGATAATTCTCTATTGTTCTGTGTTCAGTTTTACATCGATCGTTGGTTGATTGACTGATCGCTAGAATATTAGTTTTGTCTCGTCTGCATTAAGATCATTCATACAAAAGTTACTTACTAATTTTATGTTCCAAAGTACCATTGGCCTTTTTTTTCCAAAATCCCAATATATTTTATTTCCATCAATTCATAGGATGTGGCCCGGTGATCTAGTCATTTCCGTTCTGATTTTTACAGGGAGAGGTTGATTTTATTAAATATCCTCCCCTTTTTGTTTTTGAATTAGATCAAGTTAAAGCTTGAAATTATAAAATGTTTTGGAGTACTCCGAAGAGATTTCGATAGTGCTCAAAGGTAGTTTTTGGATTTTTCAAAGTGTTGCAAAAATCGAAAGCGTCGATATTTGTTGGAGTTCGACCCTATGGCCATTTTTATTTTGGTTTTGAAGCTGCTTTTTGGTGAGGGATCGTGTTTGTATAGTCAGCGCCTCATATAGGACAGCTGATGGTAATAATTCCGATAAGGAAGTTCCTATATATTACATTAACGGCATTGAAGGTGTTGATAGTGAGCCAGAATATTGTCTAAGGTAATTCCCATTTTAGTTAACAATTTTTTATTTATTTATTATCATCCAACAGGTACAATTAGAACCATCTGAATATTTAAAAAGTTAATACTATTTATATACATAAAAAAGAAATAATTACAGAAATAATATATTTACAATAATGCATGTTTTATGGAATTTCTACTTAAATTAAAATCTACATTATAAACGTACTCGGTGTAGAGTCTACTCATGGCAGACATTGGTTTATAATGACCATAGTTTGTTCTATTACAGTCCAAATAAATAAATGTTTTGTCCTTGGTGGTACGAAGATGTGAGTGAATACTAATCAAACTCAAGAGGCTTGACGAGTTAATATTACCGCATAACAAATCATTAATAAAAAGCGCACTTAGTACACACCTACGGTGATTAAGGAACGATATATGTAGCAATTTTAGTCTATCCTGATATGGTGGAAGCAATAAACGATTCTCCCATGGCAAAAACTTCAAAGTAAATCTTAGAAATCGTTTCTGCACAGATTCAAGGCGAGAAATATGGATGCTATAGTATGGTTTCCAGACAACACACGCATACTCAAGAATGGGACGAACAAGAGAGCAAAACAATGCTTTTAAGACAAAAGGATCAGAAATTTCTTTTGACCAACGCTTAACAAACCCTAACATTGAATTTGCTCGAATAATAACATTGTTGACATGAAATTGGAAGCTCAGCTTTTCGTCAAGTAATACACCAAGATCATTAATCTTATCGGTTCTAGCAATTGTAGCACCACCTAAAGAATAACTCAATAAGCTATCCTTTTCAGCTTGGGGTCCAAATGAAATAAAAGAGCATTTGGGTACGTCAAGCGTTAATCCATTTTTTAAGCACCAAAAGGAAAAGGTATTTAAGCTTTCTTGCAGAAAAAGATGGTCTTGTCTATCATGTATTACATTAAGTAATTTTAAATCGTCAGCAAATCCGAGAACAAAACTATTTTTCATCAGTGAAAACACATCGTTAATAAATAAATTAAACAATAACGGACTTAAATGGCTACCTTGTGGTACACCTGACAGAACTACAGTAACTTTAGAATGTGATGCTTTGAAAACAACTTCAAAAGTCCTTTTGGAGAGATTCGACTCGATCCAGCGTAAAATTGCGTTTGAAAACCCGTGACTTCGAAGCTTAAACAATAATATATTGTGTGGCAATTTATCGAACGCTTTGGAAAAATCTGTGTAGACACAGTCGACTCGATTGCCTAATTCAATTTCTGTTAAGCAAATGTTTGTAAATTTCAGTAGATCAGTAGTAGTAGATCTATCTTTGATAAAACCATTGTCATGGTAATACGGTAAACGGACGGTGACCTACTTAGCGATTAATATCAAATAAAAGATGGCCGGTTTTTATATTATATTTATTCTTCGGTCAGAGTTACACGTCTGTTCTCGTCGGCTTCTCAGCAAAAACTCCCTCTCTTCTCGTCCTTGCCACCTGACAGCTCGGCTTTTCCTGATCTTCGGCGTCGTCTTCTGGGGTGTCTTCCTCGTTGAGCTCATCTAACTCGGGGTAAGAGGTGCACCAGGGCTTTATTTTGTCGGATGTAAATACGGATGTGAACTCCGAGTGGTAGAGTCCAAATTGTTGACACTCCCAATCAAATATCGGTAATTCCTTAAGACCTTCAGCACTTCGAAGGGTCCCTTGAACCTTGGCTGCAATTTCCTGGATTCGCCTGTTGCCGGGGGTACGTTCTCCAACACCACCAAATCGCCTTCATTGTACTTGGTAGGCTTCTTATGGCTCCCGTCGAATTTTTGCTTCCTAGTCTCTCTTTCGTTCACGATGTTATTCATTACCTCCTGGCGTCGCTGGACCATATCAATTGGAGCACTCACTGGGTCGTCATCTTGCAAGGCTTGCACAAGTCGGTTTGGAAAGATGTCTCTCAGCGTGAAGTCAAACAGGATTTCATTTGGGCTGTACCTCGTAGTGCTGCTCGGTGTACTGTTGATCGACCATTGGATAGTTCTCAAGTCCCAGTCCTGCGGTTCTACGGTAGAAGTTCGCAAACCCGTTAGAATCGTTTGATTTGCTCTTTCGATTGCTCCGTTGGCGCGGAGCGTGCGGACAGCTGTTTTCACGTGCTGAAATCCTTCTGCCGTACAATAGTCCTTGAATGATTTAGACGTGAAAGCAGTCCCTCTGTCACTAGTTATGCGTGATGGTGTCCCAAAATATGTCTAAACTTCTCTCAAAGCGGCTAGAACTGGTTGCGATTTTGTCGTTTTACGGCTTTCAAGATGCAGTACTTGCTGAACGGATCGATCATCCCCAGGACGTAGACGTTTCCTCAGTTGCTCCGTGGAAACGGCCGCAGATGGTCGATGTGCATGGAACGGAAAGGAATTGGGACGACTTCGTGTAAGTGCAATTCTCCTTCCGTCTTCCCATATTTCCGTTTGTTGTACATGCAATCGAGGCATGCCGATAAATATGATTTGGCATACTTTCTGAATTTCGGAAGCCACACCTCCTTGCTGACTGGATCTATCGTCTTCTCTAGTCCTCCGTGACCCATATCATCATGGTAGCTTTTCAGGATTCTCCATCGAACGGCTGAGGGAACCACAAACTTCACCATTCCCTTGTCTTTGCGGTATAATTTATTTTCTTTCACCAGGTACTCAAGATGATACTGTTTCGCCTGGTCGGACGGACGTTCACCCTTGATGATACTGACGATCTCGCGGATCTTCGGTTCGCTCCATTGGAGAGTGGTCAACCAATCCTTCTGGATCAGTCACTCCAGAAGTTGGCGTTGGCGGCTCGTGCGGCTTTCGGCTTAGCGCGTCGGCGTGCAGTAACCTTTCTCCTGCTCGATGTTCGAAAGTCATGTCGTATTCTTGAAGTTTCAGCAGCCATCTCGCAATTCTGGGCGTAACTTGCTTCGTGGTTTTAAGCGTGGTAATGGCGCTGCAATCGGTTACTACCTTAAATGGTTTTCCGAGTAAATAAATTCGGAATCGTTCCAAGGCGGCGACGACAGTCAGTAACTCCAGCTCATAACTGTGGTACTTCTGGTCGGTCGGGCTGCAATGGCGGCTGAAGTAAAAGACCGGTTTAAAATCGTTGTTTCCCGTGGACTGCATTAAGATTACATCCAATCCATGGGAACTCGCGTCAGAGTGCACTTCGTGAACTCCCGATGCGTCGTACATCTCGAGAACAGCATAACCGCAGTTTTAACGTCTCGAAAGCGTGTTGATGCGCATCGGCCCATTCGTATGGAACATCCTTCCTTCGTATTCGGACGGACGGTCAGGTGGGCAGGCTTGCCACCTGACACCATGTTGGCTATCACTAATTAAAGACTTACATTGAAAACTAAGAGAATTACATACAAGTTACCCAAAAGTTTTTGGAATAGGAGAAAGTTTGGAATTGTTCTGTAGTTCGCTACAGAGCATTTGGATCCTTTTTTATGGATAGGGATAACAAAAAAATGTTTCCATTTATGTGGAAAAACACCAGTCGACAAGGATATATTGAACAAGTATGTTAACGGGTCAGCTATAGCTGATTTACAATTTAGCAAAAAACCTGATGATAACCCATCAGGAACATTCCAAAACGTTTACGGAATCAAGTGTCAAGTTATTAATAAGGCAACCAGGGTTGTTTGTCAAGTATTTAAAATAATCATAGTCAATATCGCAGTTTGATGAGTTAAAAGACTCTGAAAAAAAGTCACTAAACATATGTGATATCATTGAGGGATTATCACTAGAAGAATCTTTGTAACTTAAAACCGACGGATATTGACTAGACTTGCGTTTAGAGTTTACAAAATTCCAAAAATGTTTAGGATTGTTAATAATGTTGGTCTTACACTCATTTAAGTAACACTGATAACAATACTTGTAATATATATTAAATTGTTTCCGTAGTTGAGAATAGTCTACATAGTCGTCATTGCTTTTTGTATTGTTAAATTTTATCCAAGCAGAGTTATGTTTATTTCTTAAATCCCGAAGTACATATATCATCATACCACCATGGAGATAGACAACCGTCTCTCTTTTTAATAATGGGTACAAATTTTTTTATACCTTCGGAGATAGCTTTGTAAAACGAAACTGTATAGGAGTCTATATTGTTGTCATTATAAATCAATGTTTGTCAATCTATATTGTCAAAAAATGAAATAAAATCTGTTTTTTTTAAATTATAATGAAAAACATAACAAAAGCTATAATTGCCAATCTGGCAATTATTGAAAACCCGTATGGTGATTTAAGTGAACAGCGAACAGTTATATCAAAATTCCACTTTGAAGTCAAATTTTCCAATAAGATTTTTTAAAATTTATTCCAATTGGATTTTCATGTATGGAAGTTTTATGTAGAATCATATCCTAAATAACTTTTGTTCTTGAACTTTTTTGATAAAATTCACCGTTTTTGAGATATTCAGAAAAAAAGTTTTCGTTCGTATGGGGGGTACCCCCCTAATGGTCCATTTTTGCCCATTAACGAACTTAGCCTCACATTTTACGAAAAACGGATCTGTGCAAAATTTCAAGTCTCTAGCTCAATCCGTGCGCCTGCAATCCGCGCCACAGACAGACAGACGGACGGACGGACAGACAGACAGACAGACAGACAGACAGACGGACGGACATGGAAAATTCAATTTTTTTTATCATTCTAAACACACTGGTGTAATTCATTTTTGTGTGTGATGACGGGATCTTGGCGTTACAAACGGTAAAGCAAAGTTAATATACCCTTTGGTTTCACCATACGGGTATAAATAGTATTATCCAGATGGCTTGAACTAGTAGTATTTAAAACAAAAATTGCTTCTAATGCTGGATGATCTGGAACTTGTTTAAGCAGCGGATCGTAAGCATGACTCACATTGATGTCGTCAATATTGGAGCAAAAGATAAGGTCTAGCATTATATCGCAAGCATTGTTGATGGAATTTACTTGTTTTAAATCTAATGCGAAGACGTTGTCCAAGACAAAAGTTTCACAAGGCGATGATGCATAACTTATAAAAGAAGAATCCTCGTCAGATGGAGTCCATATAAGTTTTGGAAGATTAAAGTCGCCTAGTAGTATTACTTCGTCAAGCGCAGAATAATTCGAGATGAAACTTTCGATTGCCGAAAGCACACTGATATAAATTTCCACTGGAGGAACAATGTAAGCGATAATAACAAATACCTTCCTATCTGACATATTAATTTTGACGCATAATAACTCCAGCGGCAAATTATGGATGATCTCTACAGATGCTAGATTTGACCTAACTCCAATTAGAACACCTCCACCCACGGGAGCATTTATGTCAGTATGGCGATCTCGTCGAAAAACAGTATAATTGTCGTCAAAAAGTTCGGCATTGAAAATGCCTGTACATAACCAGGTTTCTGTCAGGCACACAATATCATAGTTTGAGAGAGTCACATTTAAACGGAATTGATTGGTCTTGGTCCTTAGTCCATTTACATTTTGATAAAATATTCTTAATGTCTCCTGCTTTGTTTTCGAAACCCCAATGATTGTGAACTCCTTTATGAGGATGTCCGATGGCCAGATAGAGGGGGTCGAGAGAATTTCAAAGCAGTGGTCCGGGACGCTGAGTTTAAACGAAGAATATTATAATGGTTGCTTTTGTCGTCGCTTGGGCAAGAGATCAAAACATCTTATCTCTTTTGTATCCTCAGTGGATAATACATTTTTAGCTAAAAGCCATTGGGAGAGATCTCGTAATGTTGTGTTTGGTGCGAGGTTCGATACAAACAACATTTTGGACCGTTGTTTCCTGGTTGCCGTTAACAATATCGGAATATCAACATCATCAGCTGATATCGATGAAAGTGTGATCGGTGTATTGTGCGTTGGATTGCTTTTTCTGGTATCAGTTTGTTGGTGTTGTGTTGAAACGAGATGAGCTTTCGGAGTAATATCGCTGTGTGCTGCAACAGATGACGATGATGATGATGACGCGGTTCCTGTTAATCCAGTCAGCTGAATTAGAGAATCCGGTGCGATGATTGATGTCAATTTTGATTCCAGCGAAATAATTTTATTATCTATATCCAAGACCTGTGTCTTTAATTCTGAGATAATAGATGTATGGATGTTATTGATTTCCGCACAAAAAGTTGATCGCATTCCATCGATTACACTAACGGTGTTTTCGAGAATTTTCAATTTTAGATTCAAATTCGCTATTGACAGTCTTTGGTTTGATGGCGACGATAAACCACTATAGGATGTCGATAGATTCGGACGCGTTTTATTTAAATTATTGGTTGATTTATTACGAAGTTCCGTTGCCATAATTGTTAGAATTTATTAAAACTTTATATCAAAAACCAACTTATTTCTTTTTTATTGGCAATAATAGTAAAAATAAATCCGGTTAATCAGAGGTAATTGAAGAACACGACGACTCGTTACATTTTTGGAGGTGTTGATAGTGAGCATCCTTGCATTTCGTAGAAAGATTTTTCTTCAGTGATCAAGTTCAGTGATCAAGTTTAAATTATTATTTTAAAAATAAGTTAAACTTGTTTTGTTGTTATAACAAATTTTAGTCATGAGAAATTGAATCTAGAATGCAAATAAACCGATGTCTTAAGTTAAATCTGTTGGTGTATTAACAAGAAAAATTCAAGTAGATCTGCGTTGCAAAAAGTATTGCCATGTTTTTCAAATATGAAAGAAATTTAGTTCCTTCGACTTGATAAAATCAAAAATCTTCATCGTTTACATTTAATCCATCCAACATGGTGTTTTTTATTCTAAAAAGTGTTCTATGTGAGTAAAATAAAGATTTTTTCGATTACTGTAAAGAAAAAAAGTTCGCATGTCAAACCCTGCCACAAAGAACGATGCACGAAAATGCCCCTTGACTAACTTTTGGGTTTCACTTTGGTTGTACCAGCATTAGAAAGGTATTTTGCTCTAGTTTCATGGACATAAGCTCGTTTTTGGCGGGGAACTGCAGGGGGATGGTCAGCTACCATCTTAGGGGCACTGATTTTTTCATGCATTTTTTGACGATTTTTATGCCCCCGGGCTACTGAACCAGTTCGGGTTTCACTTTCGTAGTACATCCATTGGAAAGGTATTTTGCTCTAGTTTCATTGATATAAGCTCTTTTTTGGCGGGGAACTGCAGGGGGATGGTCAGCTACCATCTTAGGGGCACTGATTTTTTCATGCATTTTTTGATGACTTTTATGCCCCCGGGCTAACTTCTGCACCAGTTCGGGTTTCACTTTCGTAGTACATCCATTGGAAAGGTATTTTGCTCTAGTTTCATTGATATAAGCTCTTTTTTGGCGGGGAACTGCAGGGGGATGGTCAGCTACCATCTTAGGGGCACTGATTTTTTCATGCATTTTTCGACGATTTTTATGCCCCCGGGCTAATTTCTAAACCAGTTCGGGTTTCACTTTCGTAGTACATCCATTGGAAAGGCATTTTGCTCTAGTTTCGTTGATATAAGCTATTTTTTGACGGGGAACTGCAGGGGGGTGGTCAGCTGCCATCTTAGGCACAATGATTTTTACGTATTAAAATAGACAAATTTTCACAAGTCCTTTTTTTTATTTGAAATTTTATATTATGTTATGGCTTTTAAAGAAATTGTAGTTGTGGTCCATAATATAAAATAATCTCGGCAGGTAATTTTAAATACAAACCCGAATAACTACAAACCCGAATAATAAAGTAATTTACAATAAAAATTAGATTTTTTCTATCTAAAATATATCCATTTATAGAACAAGGCAATAATTTAGAGAAGTTTAAAATCTTTAATTCCTTCTTTAAATGTTTTTTTTTCCGAAATATCGTTAGTTGGCAAGCAATTCGTAAAAATCAATTTTTTTACTATTTAATGAAAATAATAATTTTCTATTCCCATCACAGAATACGAATTTCAAAAAACTTTTATTTTCATTTTATGAAGAAGAAATTTTATCTTCATAAAATAATATGAAAAATGACAGAATAGCGCCCAATATTTTCTTAACAAAAAAAAAATTAACTAGGGCATTTTTGCTATTTTAGCAGAGAGTTAAGATTAATTTTTCAATTTATATTTTTCAATTTATATTTTTCAATTTATATTTTTCAATTTCAGGTACAAAGTGGAGGTATCTGGCAAAAGCCTTCCAGTTCTTACAAATTTAGACAAAGGACGTTACGGTGTTATTGTATTTGAGAACCTTGATAAATATTTACACATGGATAAATGGAACCGTGAACTTCTGGATAAATATTGTCGAGAGTATGCTGTGGGCATAATTGGATTTGTCAGCTCTAGTGAGGAAACTTTAGTAGCTGCTCAATTACGAGGCTTTCCAATTTTTATTCATACTAATCTGCGCTTAAGAGATGCGAGCCTTAATTCCGGATCTTCAGTTCTACGTTTGACCCGAGCTGGCGATACAGCATGGGGTCCTTTACCGGGAGATGATTGGGCAATATTTCAACATAATCATTCCACATACGAGCCTTTAGAGTGGGCTCAACGTAATACATTGGATTTTCCGGCTGATGATCATGTACAACCGCCTCTGGCCACTGTGTTGTTAGATCGCGGTAGCTTTGATAATATTCAGAGAATATTATTCGGAAGTGGATTAAAATTTTGGTTGCATAGACTGCTCTTTTTAGATGCGCTATCATATCTTAGTCATGGGCAACTTAGTCTTAGCCTTAACAGGATGATATTGGTTGATATAGATGATATATTTGTTGGTGAAAAAGGTACTCGGTTACGTCCAGATGATGTTCAAGCACTTATTGCAACTCAAAAACGTATTGGAGACATGGTACCTGGTTTTAAATTTAATTTAGGATTTTCTGGAAAATATTTTCATCATGGAACTTATGATGAAAACCTTGGTGATGACATGTTACTTAAAAGTGTCAATGAGTTTAATTGGTTCTCGCATATGTGGAACCATCAGCAACCACATTTGTATGATAATCTAACAATTTTAATGAATGAAATGATGTTTAATCATGCTTTCGCAAAAGAAAATAATATACCGACTAACTCAGGGTATTCTGTTTCACCTCACCATTCTGGAGTCTATCCCGCCCATGAACTTTTATATGTTGCATGGAAAAAAGTTTGGAATATTAAAGTGACATCTACAGAGGAGTATCCACATTTAAGACCTGCAAGACTTCGTCGAGGATTCGTTCATCGCAACATAATGGTTTTGCCTCGTCAAACATGTGGCTTATTCACGCATACAATGTATATTGATAGATATCCCGGAGGTCGTGATAAATTAGATGAATCCATTCAAGGCGGAGAACTTTTTCAAACAATAGTTTATAATCCAATTAATGTTTTTATGACTCATATGTCTAACTATGGATCTGACCGTCTTGCATTATATACTTTTGAATCCGTAATCAAATTTCTTCGATGTTGGACTAATTTAAAACTTGCCTCAGCACCGCCAGTTCAATTAGGAGAAACGTATTTTCAGTTGTATTCTGATGAAGTTGATCCAGTTTGGGGAAATCCATGTGATGATCCCCGACACATTAAAATATGGTCAAAAAATAAAAATTGTGATTCGTTGCCTAAATTTCTAGTCATTGGCCCTCAAAAAACAGGAACAACTGCACTTTATACATTTTTAAGTATGCATCCAGATATTTCTAGTAATTTACCCAGTCCTGATACATTTGAAGAAATACAATTTTTCAATGGAAATAATTATTATCGTGGCCTTGATTGGTATATGACCTTCTTTCCATCTCAATCTAATAGTTCTGTGAAGTATATGTTTGAAAAGTCCGCAACATATTTTGATGGAGATTTGGTACCAAGAAGAGCTCATGCACTTCTTCCTCACGCCAAAATTATTATCATTTTAATATCGCCAGCAAAGAGAGCTTATTCATGGTATCAACATATTAGAGCGCATGGTGATCCTATTGCAAATAACTATAGTTTTTACCAAGTAAATATCTATTATTTTTAACGATGTAAATTTTTTATATTATTTTTTTTTGTATTAAGGTAATAACTGCTAGTGATGCAGCTCCAAAAGCCCTAAGAGACTTACGAAATCGATGCCTAAATCCTGGAAAATATGCTCAGCATATGGAACGTTGGCTAACATTTTATTCAGTGCAGCAAATGCATATCATCGATGGCGAGCAACTTAAATCTAATCCAATAGAAGTTATGAATGAGTTACAACGTTTTTTGAAAATTCAACCTGGTTTTGATTACTCCACTCATTTGCGATTTGATGGCAAAAAAGGCTTTTTTTGTCAAATTATTGGAGATAATCGCAATAAATGTTTGGGTAAATCTAAAGGACGTCAGTACCCTCCTATGGATGAAAGAAGTTTAAAGTTATTACAAAGGTGAAATCGTAATTAATTTTACGTTCATAATTTTTATTGAATTTTTTGTCTACAGATTTTACTTAAGCCACAATACAGCTTTAGTAAAACTATTAAAAAAATTGGGATCCCGACCAATACCACTTTGGCTCAAAGACGACTTGTCAACTACATCATGAGCAAAAATAATTCTAAATGCCTAATGTTTAATAAAATAATATCAATAATTAAACGCAGTCAATAAAAATTTATATGTTGTAAAAAAATTATTTAAAAAATTTAGAATTTTAAATAAATTTCTTGTTTGAGTTTTTACATACACAGTACGAGAAAATGTATGAATATTTTTTAATGATTTTAATATTGAATTACGCTGTATAACATAACATGTTTATTATTCAGAAACATTTAGTAGTTCTATTGAAAAGCGGGGTTTCCGTTTTTTAAAATCGATCCACTCCCACCCGAATCCTCCATACAAATGGAACTTTTCTCGAAAACTGTAAGTCGTATCTAACAATATATGGTATTTTTTCTATTTTATCCTTTTCAGTTGTCATTTTTTTTCTATTTTTCAAAGCTTTTTCATTTAAGACCTCATACGATGGTTGTTCACACCTGTATTCTACAATCTAAAATTTCATAAATTGTTGATCAATTATTTTCACGTGAATTCGGGTAGCGGACTAAAACCTTGAATGTCTATTTCAAATCAAACTATATTCGATTACCCGTTTAGTTGAACAATTTTCGGCAAATTAATATATTTCAACATTACTAACCTACAATATAAACAAAACTGATAATTTTCACAATGTGAAATTACTATAAATATTCAGACACATAAATAAACAAAGAATTAAATAAATACGAAACGAAAGTACCAATAATAAACAAACACATAAATAAATACAAATGAATAAATTATAAACTGATAACATAACAAAAGCTATAATTGCCAATCTGGCAATTATTGAAAACCCGTATGGTGATATGGCATTGTTCGAAGTTTAAGTATCAAAATTCCACTTTGAAGTCAAGCTTTTCAATAAGATTTTTTAAAATTTATTCCAAACGGTATGCGAGTTTTATGTAGAATCATATCCTAAATAACTTTTGTTCTTGCACTTTTTTGATAAGATGCACCGTTTTTGAGATATTCGCAAAAATCGTTTTCGTTCGTATGGGGGTATCCCCCCTAATGGTCCATTTTTGCCCGAAAATCGAATATGAATACGTTTTACGAGAAACGAATATGCGTAAAATTTCAAGTCTCTAGCTCAATTTGTGCGTTCGTTTTAACACACTGGTGTATATCATTTTTGTGTGTTATGACGGGATCTTGGCGTTACAAACGGCCTAATTGACCAAATTGGTTGGAAAACCAATTGGATTTCCACTCATCTTGTACCAAGTACCGAAGGTACGATTTATGGAATTTTGACTGGAAACCCAAGATTTTTTCCTGTGAAAATGGCCCTTTTTGTACCATAAGGTCCATAATTCCAAATGTTGCCACAAATATTCTTAAACTTTATAAAGGAAAATTGCGTGGTACATTCGGACACGGTACAAAAATTCCAACATTGGTCAATTGGGTGTAAGGCAAAGTTAATATACCCTTTGGTTTCACCATACTGGTATAAAATATCAGTTGTGGTCAACACAAAACTTTCTTCTACAAAATCTACGACCCTGTGCAATTTACGCTAGAGTCCTGTCGCGTTGTCAACCTAAGACGACCTCCCAATAAATTGTTGGTTCATCCAAAAATATCAAAAACGTACAAAATTTGAGATAACTTGAGAACGGTAAAAGATACCAATTTACGGTAAATGGCAAAAATGTAGAAAATGTTAACATCTTTAATTATTCTTTTAACTGATTTGTCGAAAAACCGTTAGTTTGCAAATTATTCGCAAACATATGATTTCTTACATATTAATGAAAATATCTCAATAACGGTAAAAGATAACGGATAACGGTAAAAGACAAAATTGTGCAGAATGCCATCTATATATTTAAAAGGCAAAGCGATTTTGTATGGATTTCTTTCGACAGAGCTCCTGCAGTTCCTATTGAACCGATTTTGATGATTCTTTTTTTAAATGAAAGCTCTATAGCTGTAGATATGTCCGTTTTACTTTTTTTCAATTTTTAATAATACTTTATTAGTGATTTGCCTTTCAAAATTATAAATATGCCGCTAACTAAGTCTTCAATGTTAACACCACATTCCATACTGTCTGATCAGCGCAGTGAGTTAGCAGTTGTTGGACTACCATGCGCCAGGCACCGGTTCAATTCTTATCGGTGACAAAATGCTTTTTTTTCTTTTCAAATTTTTTTTTGTTGATTTATTTTTTTTTTTTAATATTTTATTACTTAATTTATCTTTAAGTTTACCTTTTTACTCCTGAATAAGTGTTAGACTACAATGCGCCAGATGTGCGGGTTCGATTCCGAGTTTTGACAAAATGTTTTTTTTTTAATTTTTTTTTTGACCTTAAATTACTTATTTTATTTATATTATACTTCTTTAGGCGCGTTGGGCAATTTTTGGATGGGTAAAATCTCATGAGTTCGCGTCACCGACATGCTAATTTAACAGCTTAAGAATGCTGATTCACTTTCATTTGATTTTTTTAACCGACTTGCAAAAAGGAAAAGGTTCTCAATTCCACCTGAATCTATATATTTTTTTAATGTATGTTCACGCCTAACTTTTTACTGGGTTGACCGATTTTGGTCATCCCAAAGAGAAAGTTGTAGAGAAAGTTCCTGGCTGGGCCCCGGTTCGTTCATGGGCAAAAATGGACCATTAGGGGGGGGGGGGTACCCCCCATACAAACGAAAACGTTTTTTGCGAATTTCTCAAAAACGGTGCATCTTATCAAAAAAGTGTAAGAACAAAAGTTAGATAGATTATATGTATGAAGCTGATGTGTACAGCCCATAAGCACTTAGACCACCAGTTGGGTCCATTGTGCTTATTTGGTGGAAGGAACTGGCTCCTGCTAATTTATTCAGACATGAATCTTTTGGATCCAATGATGAATCTATGAATACTAGTTGGGGAGATCTTACCGATGTCCAAAGGATTTAAGAAACGACTGCCTAACGTGTTTAGTCTGCGGTTCTGGAAGAAAGGACACAAGCAAAGAAAGTGTTCTGCAGTTTCTTCCTCTGCATCGCATAAGCTGCATGAAGGATCGCTCGAAAGCCTGATGTTGTATAGATGGTAATTGAGTTTACAGTGGCCTGTTAGTACACTGACCAGCGGTTGTATACCAGACCTCCCCAGCCCTAGTACTTTTTTGGCAATGGTGGGATTGGGTACATAGCCAAACTTTTTAGCTTGACGTCCAACAGTTTCATTTGCCCACCTCGTTTCGTGTTGCTGTCTGCTGAAAATGCGTATCCTTGCTTTTATCGTTGCTACTGAGATTAGCAGTGAAGGAGCAGGTCCTACAGGTATGATGTCAGCTCCCTGTCTTGCTAATTTATCTGCTTCTTCATTGCCTTGGATGTTGCTGTGTCCTGGGACCCATATGAGGGATACAGTATTGTTACATGAAATCCTTTGAAGGTTAAGGAAGCATTCTTCCACAAGTTTTGATTTAATCTCTACGGAGTTCAAGGCCATTAATGCCGCTTGACTGTCAGAGAATATGTTAATCTCTTCGCCTATATGATTGTTATTACGAATTAGCATTGCACAAGTGGAGATTGCTACTATTTCTGCTTGAAATACAGAAACATTTTTCCCCAAAGGGATAGTTTCAGTAATATTATCATCTGCGGGTCTCTGATGAAAAACACCAGCACCCGCCACCTCGTTCCTGAGTGATCCATCAGTGAACCAGTCATTGTTAGTGGGAGGAATCACCTGGTTTTTCCGATTCCATTCCTCTCTGGTGGGAAAAATCACCTTGAAATTCTTACCAAAATGTAATTTCTCAATATGATAATCGATAGGCATTTCTGCCTCTGGTATCTTCTTAGTTAGGCCATTCCAGATAGACATATGTGATTTATTGCAGTTGCTAGGATTTCTTTGACCAGTTATGCTGAGTCTAAAAGCACAGAGCATAGCTTGCTCCTTGATGAATAGATCCAATGGTAGTAGGTTTAAGATAACCTCCAACGCAGCTGTTGGGCACGATCTCATCGCACCAGTAATGCTAATACACGCAAGTCTTTGGAGCTTGTTGAGCTCGTTTTTTACAGAGGAGAGAGTTGTTCTTTTCCACCAGATTATCGCACCATAAGATACCATTGGTCTGATTACAGCTGTGTATAACCAGAGCACGATCTTTGGAGATAATCCCCAGGTACTGGATACTGCTCTTTTGCATTGCAAAAACGCGGAAATCGCTTTATTCACTTTGTTTGAGACGTGTGATTTCCAATTGAGTTTTTTGTCGAAAATCACTCCTAGAAATTTGGCTTCATCGTATAATTCCAGTTGAATACCCTTGAGGAATGGCATTTTTAAATTGTCAATTCTACGTTTGTTTGTGAAAAGAACCGATTTGATTTTGCTTTAATTTATAGATAAACCTGTATTGTCACACCACACGGAAATTTTCGTGATGGCCTCTGCTAGAATTTCACCTAGAGTGCTGAGAAACTTACCTGTTATTGATATAACTATATCATCGGCGTATCCTATTGTGAGAATGCCAGTAGCTTTTAATGCCTCTAGTAGTTCATCTACCACAAGACACCATAATAATGGAGATAAAACTCCACCCTGAGGACAACCTTTGATAGTCGAGATAGAAACCTCAAAGTCACCAAACTTAGTGTTAATTTGTCTGCTACAGAGCATATTGTAAATCCATCTTGTTACGGTTTGATTTACACCTTTGGAACTGAGGGCTTGTCTTATAGCTTGAAAGGAAGTATTGTCAAAAGCACCCTCTATATCAATGAATGTGCTTAAGACAAACTCATTACAGGCCATACCTTTTTCAATACGATTTACCAGTTGATGAAGAGCTCCTTCAGTAGATTTGCCCTTTTGATAAGCAAACTGCATTGGATTTAGAGTCAACTTTGGTTGAAGCTCATTTCGCAGATAGATTTCCACGAGTCTTTCTAGGGTTTTTAGCAGAAAACTCATGAGACTTATCGGCCTATACGATTTGGCTAAATAGTAGGATTGCTTACCCGCTTTTGGAATAAAAATTACTTTGACCTTGCACCATGAGCTTGGAATAAAGCCTGTTGCAATACAGGCTTTATAGAGTTCTTGGAGTGGTGAAATCACTGCGTCTATACCTTTCTGCATGGCTGCCGGATAGATCCCATCTGGACCGGGAGATTTGAAGGGTGCGAAACTGTTGATAGCCCATGAAATTTTGTCTTTCGTAACCACTTTGTTGGCTATTGACCAATCAGCTGTAGCTAAGTCTGTTTGTAATAAACTGAAATTGGATGTCCAGGGAAATGTGTGTCAAGGAGATGCATAGCTGCCTCTCTATCACTTGACGTGTAAATTCCTGACTCGGTCTGGAAGGTAGTCGGTTTGTTGGTGGGGTCCTTGGCCAGGATTTTGTTAATTCTGGCAGCTTCAGGGACGCTGTCAATTTCTCCGCAAAATTTTTGCCAGTGATTCCTT
The DNA here is from genome assembly GCA_964034945.1 of Chrysopilus asiliformis. Taxonomy (NCBI): domain Eukaryota; kingdom Metazoa; phylum Arthropoda; class Insecta; order Diptera; family Rhagionidae; genus Chrysopilus; species Chrysopilus asiliformis. The sequence goes on from OZ035962.1 coordinate 41,863,979, forward strand.
TTGGAATTTCTTATGGATTTCTTATAGTTGCTTTGGAGGGTATTAAAAATGTTCCACTGTTCTATTGTGTTAACCCTTTTGGCCTTGTTGAATTGTTTGCGTAAAGCTTGTCTTAGTTTTTTAAGGTCAGCGTTCCACCAGGTGGTTTTTAAAAGAACAAAAGTTATTTAGAATATTAAGATACCAACATCACCATACAGGTTTTCAATAATTGCCAGATTGACAATTATAGCTTTTGTTATGTTTTTACGTTGTGTTCAGTACAACACAAGGAAGGTTCTTTTATATATTTCCCCCGTGTTAACCTACCCCTTCAAACCCCTCCCTACTAGCTTGAGATATCGAGTAAAATTCTTTGTATTGTGTTCAGTACAATATCTGGAAGATTGTTTTATATATTTCTCCTCTGCGGACTTATCCCCTCAAACCCTTTGTAATTTTACCTATATTAAAAATTGAAACTAAAAACGTTCGAAATAAAAAAAAAAATTTCTAAAAAAAATAAAACCGACTTTTAAAAAAAAAACTGAAAAGAAAAAAAGCACTAAAAAGAAAAAAATAATTTAATGGCCATTAATAGCGTATTTAAAATTCGGCTTTTTTGGAGTGGCGTTAAATTTGCAACTAAAATAAATTACATACTTTCTAACCCTTAAGGCTAATCGTGCTGTTGCTGCCACTAAGAACTAAGATCGACTCTAAAAATTGTTGCCAAACAGATTAACTATAGACACGGCTCTTAGAAGCACCAAAACTAAGTTCTTTTATGTCCCAAATTGGATTCCCTGTTTTTAAACAATCGCTATAAAAAAGCCCATATGTTACTATTTTTTGTAGAAATCTATCCTATTTTTTGTCTCCATGTACAAACTGGTTTTGTGCGAAACTTGACAATAGAAATTTTACAAAGATTTTATTTAGTGTAAATTTAACGCCACTCCAAAAAAGCCGAATTTTAAATACGCTATTAATGGCCATAGTTTTAAATTATTTTTTTCTTTTTAGTGCTTTTTTTTCTTTTCAGTTTTTTTTCTAAAAGTCGGTTTTATTTTTTTTAGAAATTTTTTTTATACAGAAAAAAATGATTTTTTTTGGAAGACAGTACCGAGCAAAATAAAATTAGCGAGGAAATTTCTGAATATCACATGGCTTTCTTACACAACAAAAAAACGATTTTTTTTTTGGAAAATATCATACAGCAAAATAAAATGAGACAGAAAATTTCTGAACAGCACGTGACTTTGTTATACAACAAAAAAACGGTTTTTTTTGGAAAATATACAGAAAAATAAAATTACACAGAAAATTTCTGAACAGCACACGGCATTCTTATACAGAAAAAATTAAATATCTCTAGCAATTTTTTGTATAAGAAAATCATGTGCTGCTCAGGAATTCAAACCTTAATATGCATATTGACTTTTATTTAAAATTTACTGTTTATTAGCATATATTTTCGAAATTTCAGGTTGAAAAATATATAGGTATAAATACACGACAAAATAATTATTACCTTACATATATTATTGTTTTCACTTCTGTTGGCAGTCCCCAATGACTGCCTGTTTTTATACCCGTATGGTGAAACCAAAGGGTATATTAACTTTGCCTTATCGTTTGTAACGCCAAGATCCCGTCATCGCACAAAAAAATTAATTACACCAGTGTGTTTAGAATGATCAAAATATTTAATTTTTGCATGTCCGTCCGTCTGTCTGTCTGTCTGTCTGTCTGTCTGTCTGTCCGTCTGTCTGTCTGTCTGTCCGTCTGTCTGTCTGTGGCGCGGATTGCGGGCGCACGGATTGAGCTAGAGACTTGAAATTTTGCGTGGATCCGTTTTTCGTAAAATGCGAGGCTAAGTTCGTTAATGGGCAAAAATGGACCATTAGGGGGTGTACCCCCCATACGAACGAAATCGTTTTTTGTGAATATCTCAAAAACGGTGCATCTTATCAAAAAAGTCCAAGAACAAAAGTTATTTAGGATATGATTCTACATAAAACTCCCATACATCAAAATCCGATTGGAATAAATTTTAAAAAATCTTTTTGGAAAGTTTGAGTTCAAATTGGAATTTTGGTATAACTGTTCGAATTTTGATACGAATATCACCATACGGGTCTCCAATGATTGCCAGATTGGCAATTATAGCTTTTGTTATGTTTTTATTACTTAATTTATCTTTAAAATTTATATTCTTACTACTGAATAAGTGTAAACTACATCGCGCCAGGTACGGGTTCAATTCTGAGCGGTGGCAAAATATTTTTATTTTTTTTATGTTGAAATTGAGTCTTTATTGGAAAAAGTGAAAACCATCTGCTCTATATATAAAATCGTTTAACCTGACGCCCAGCCCCAACCCCTGAAGATAGAGACTTGAAACTTTCAGAACATGTCCCACCATCGAGATTTTTCGAAATTTTAGTGCTAAGGGAGTGAACGGGGGGTAAAAGGGGGTTTGGGCATTTTTAAACCGTGATTTTCGCCATGAATCCTGCTCAATAGGAGGCTGAAAAGTATCACTCGGGAGTTTTTGGGGTCGCTGATCCCGAATCCGGTGTTAGATTGTCAAAATTCAAAACGGAAGGTCCTGTAAGGATAATGCAAATGCAAGAAATAACTTTTAGAAAATTATTTTTAGATGTGTCCATTTTACTTTTCCACCAATTTTTAATAATATTTTACTAGATGCAGACCCATCGTTGTCGGGCTACAGTTTTTTTTGCACAAAAAACTTTCAGAAATAACTTTTAGAAAATAAACGTGTTCGCTTCAAGACTTTGGGTTTTGAATTTTAAAACTCTAATACCCAATTAGTTTTTCCAGCTTCCTCATGGGCAAGCTAACTTCAGTCATAAAATATTATCATCACGGACAATGATATTGTAAGTAAACAGTACGATTTTGTAATACACAAAGAAAAATGTCTCTAAAAAAATTTCCCTTTTTTGGGTTAACTATATGCATTTGATTCGAGGCCGAAGGCCGAGTAAAGAGGAAGGTGAGAGCTGAAATATATTTAAATAATTTTACGTAACATCTCCATACATCAAATTCCAACAATTCAAGCGCGAGGGGCGAGGCCGAAGGCCGACCTGCTGAAGGGGGATGAACCGCGAAGCGGTTCGGGGCGCAGCCCCTAGTTCTCATTAATTCACTTCATAAATTCAGTCAGCAAAAACCCGTTAGTTTTCGAGATAATCGCAAAAAACTGTTTTTTTTTTTTGGAAATAACGGTTTATCTCGATAACAAGTTGAGATATCGAGTTACAGCTAAAGACAAAAGTGTGGGAATTTTATTTTCTCCAAGTTTTGTCATACTTAAGGCCACTAAAAAACGCGTAGTTTGGGAGTAAATCGAGAAAAACAAAATTGCGGTTTTGAAAAACCGCTATTTTGGATACTTCTGGTTAACGGATTTCCACCAAAAGTTGATAGGATAGTCCCATTTCAGGACCCAACATGCCTATAAAATTTCATGGCGCTAGCTCTATTAGTTTTTGAGAAATCTTGTACACAGACTGACAGACGGACTGACAGACAGACTGACAGACTGACAGACTGACAGACTGACAGACAGACTGACAGACTGACAGACTGATAGACTGACAGACTGACAGACTGACAGACTGACAGACTGACAGACTGAATAATCGACAGCTACCTAGAAGACAGAATTCTGGAATACGACACAGAGGAGGGCTCTAAGGAGTACGTCATAACGGCTGGGGTTCCACAAGGCTCAGTGATAGGCCCGCTCCTGTGGAACATGATGTATGATGAAGTCCTCAAACTAAAGCTCCCGAGCGGAGTTAAGATTATTGGGTTCGCGGACGACATTGCAATAACGATCGTCGCTAAACACCTGGATGAAATAGAATTGGCAGCAAACGAGGCTATAAATGCCGTGAGAGATTGGTTAATCTCAGTGGGCCTTGCGCTAGCTGAACATAAGACGGAAGCAGTGCTAGTTAGTGGCCGAAGGAAAAAGGAAACGGTAGTGGTCAGAGTGGGGAAGCACTCCGTGAAATCCAAAGAAGCCATCAAATACCTAGGCATCATGATAGACGACAAGCTAAGCTTCAAGAGCCATATTGATTACGCGGGGGAAAGGGCTTCCAAAGTCTACTCAGCGCTATCCAGTATCCTCGCGAATACTGGGGGACCAAGAAGCAGCAAAAGACTTCTACTCGCCAGAGTGATAAGCTCTGGGTTGCTATATGGCTCGCCCATATGGGCAGAAGCACTCACGAGCAAAAGAAACCGGCGACGGCTCGACAGAATATACAGACTGAGCGCTCTCAGAGTCATCAGCGCCTACAGAACAGTCTCAGACGAGGCAGCATGGGTGATAGCTGGCATGATGCCCATAGATTTAATCGCGGGGGAGGCCAGACGACTATACGAGGCCAAGAATACACCCACGGGACAGAAACGGGACACGGAAACTGAGAGTTCCATGCGAATATGGCAAAACAGGTGGGAAGCCTCCGAAAAAGGACAATGGACAAAAAGACTGATTCCATATATAGAACCATGGCTAAAGAGGGAACATGGGGAAGTAAATTACCACTTAACCCAGTTCCTAACAGGACACGGTGGCTATCGCAAATATCTGCATAGAATTGGGCGGGAAAATTCGCCGTATTGTCCGGCGTGTAAGGATGCAGAAGAGGACCCGGAACACGTGCTGTTCGAGTGCCCGAGATTTGAAATGGAGAGAAATGACATGAGCAGAGCAACGAATATAAGTTTGAACCCAGACAACCTAGTGGAAGCAATGATTAAATCACAGCAAATCTGGGACGCAGTAAGCACTTCTATATGTACAATCCAGAAGAAGCTGAGAAACCTGGAGGAAGTCAGGAAGCATATCGAAAACAACAACAGTAGAACATAAAACCGAGAGACGCCAGAAGCGAAAGAGCAGATGAGTAAGAAAACTCACTCCGCCCCCTGATGTAATGCTTAACGGCGGTCCCGGGGGGGGCACGGAGCAGGAGTCCAACAGGGAGGTGGTTTTAGTGGGTAAAAATCCCACACTTCCGAAATTTTCGGAGCCTTTTGAAGGTTTCCTCCTCCCTAAAGGAAAAAAAAAAAAAAAAAAAAAAAAAAAAAAAGACTGACAGACTGACAGACTGACAGACTGACAGACTGACAGACTGACAGACTGACAGACTGACAGACTGACAGACTGACAGACTGACAGACTGACAGACTGACAGACTGACAGACTGACAGACTGACAGACTGACAGACTGACAGACTGACAGACTGACAGACTGACAGACTGACAGACTGACAGACTGACAGACTGACAGACTGACAGACTGATAGACTGACAGACTGACAGACTGACAGACTGACAGACTGACAGACTGACAGACTGACAGACTGACAGACTGACAGACTGACAGACTGACAGACTGACAGACTGACAGACTGACAGACTGACAGACTGACAGACTGACAGACTGACAGACTGACAGACTGACAGACTGACAGACTGACAGACTGACAGACTGACAGACTGACAGACTGACAGACTGACAGACTGACAGACTGACAGACTGACAGACTGACAGACTGACAGACTGACAGACTGACAGACTGACAGACTGACAGACTGACAGACTGACAGACTGACAGACTGACAGACTGACAGACTGACAGACTGACAGACTGACAGACTGACAGACTGACAGACTGACAGACTGACAGACTGACAGACTGACAGACTGACAGACTGACAGACTGACAGACTGACAGACTGACAGACTGACAGACTGACAGACTGACAGACTGACAGACTGACAGACTGACAGACTGACAGACTGACAGACTGACAGACTGACAGACTGACAGACTGACAGACTGACAGACTGACAGACTGACAGACTGACAGACTGACAGACTGACAGACTGACAGACTGACAGACTGACAGACTGACAGACTGACAGACTGACAGACTGACAGACTGACAGACTGACAGACTGACAGACTGACAGACTGACAGACTGACAGACTGACAGACTGACAGACTGACAGACTGACAGACTGACAGACTGACAGACTGACAGACTGACAGACTGACAGACTGACAGACTGACAGACTGACAGACTGACAGACTGACAGACTGACAGACTGACAGACTGACAGACTGACAGACTGACAGACTGACAGACTGACAGACTGACAGACTGACAGACTGACAGACTGACAGACTGACAGACTGACAGACTGACAGACTGACAGACTGACAGACTGACAGACTGACAGACTGACAGACTGACAGACTGACAGACTGACAGACTGACAGACTGACAGACTGACAGACTGACAGACTGACAGACTGACAGACTGACAGACTGACAGACTGACAGACTGACAGACTGACAGACTGACAGACTGACAGACTGACAGACTGACAGACTGACAGACTGACAGACTGACAGACTGACAGACTGACAGACTGACAGACTGACAGACTGACAGACTGACAGACTGACAGACTGACAGACTGACAGACTGACAGACTGACAGACTGACAGACTGACAGACTGACAGACTGACAGACTGACAGACTGACAGACTGACAGACTGACAGACTGACAGACTGACAGACTGACAGACTGACAGACTGACAGACTGACAGACTGACAGACTGACAGACTGACAGACTGACAGACTGACAGACTGACAGACTGACAGACTGACAGACTGACAGACTGACAGACTGACAGACTGACAGACTGACAGACTGACAGACTGACAGACTGACAGACTGACAGACTGACAGACTGACAGACTGACAGACTGACAGACTGACAGACTGACAGACTGACAGACTGACAGACTGACAGACTGACAGACTGACAGACTGACAGACTGACAGACTGACAGACTGACAGACTGACAGACTGACAGACTGACAGACTGACAGACTGACAGACTGACAGACTGACAGACTGACAGACTGACAGACTGACAGACTGACAGACTGACAGACTGACAGACTGACAGACTGACAGACTGACAGACTGACAGACTGACAGACTGACAGACTGACAGACTGACAGACTGACAGACTGACAGACTGACAGACTGACAGACTGACAGACTGACAGACTGACAGACTGACAGACTGACAGACTGACAGACTGACAGACTGACAGACTGACAGACTGACAGACTGACAGACTGACAGACTGACAGACTGACAGACTGACAGACTGACAGACTGACAGACTGACAGACTGACAGACTGACAGACTGACAGACTGACAGACTGACAGACTGACAGACTGACAGACTGACAGACTGACAGACTGACAGACTGACAGACTGACAGACTGACAGACTGACAGACTGACAGACTGACAGACTGACAGACTGACAGACTGACAGACTGACAGACTGACAGACTGACAGACTGACAGACTGACAGACTGACAGACTGACAGACTGACAGACTGACAGACTGACAGACTGACAGACTGACAGACTGACAGACTGACAGACTGACAGACTGACAGACTGACAGACTGACAGACTGACAGACTGACAGACTGACAGACTGACAGACTGACAGACTGACAGACTGACAGACTGACAGACTGACAGACTGACAGACTGACAGACTGACAGACTGACAGACTGACAGACTGACAGACTGACAGACTGACAGACTGACAGACTGACAGACTGACAGACTGACAGACTGACAGACTGACAGACTGACAGACTGACAGACTGACAGACTGACAGACTGACAGACTGACAGACTGACAGACTGACAGACTGACAGACTGACAGACTGACAGACTGACAGACTGACAGACTGACAGACTGACAGACTGACAGACTGACAGACTGACAGACTGACAGACTGACAGACTGACAGACTGACAGACTGACAGACTGACAGACTGACAGACTGACAGACTGACAGACTGACAGACTGACAGACTGACAGACTGACAGACTGACAGACTGACAGACTGACAGACTGACAGACTGACAGACTGACAGACTGACAGACTGACAGACTGACAGACTGACAGACTGACAGACTGACAGACTGACAGACTGACAGACTGACAGACTGACAGACTGACAGACTGACAGACTGACAGACTGACAGACTGACAGACTGACAGACTGACAGACTGACAGACTGACAGACTGACAGACTGACAGACTGACAGACTGACAGACTGACAGACTGACAGACTGACAGACTGACAGACTGACAGACTGACAGACTGACAGACTGACAGACTGACAGACTGACAGACTGACAGACTGACAGACTGACAGACTGACAGACTGACAGACTGACAGACTGACAGACTGACAGACTGACAGACTGACAGACTGACAGACTGACAGACTGACAGACTGACAGACTGACAGACTGACAGACTGACAGACTGACAGACTGACAGACTGACAGACTGACAGACTGACAGACTGACAGACTGACAGACTGACAGACTGACAGACTGACAGACTGACAGACTGACAGACTGACAGACTGACAGACTGACAGACTGACAGACTGACAGACTGACAGACTGACAGACTGACAGACTGACAGACTGACAGACTGACAGACTGACAGACTGACAGACTGACAGACTGACAGACTGACAGACTGACAGACTGACAGACTGACAGACTGACAGACTGACAGACTGACAGACTGACAGACTGACAGACTGACAGACTGACAGACTGACAGACTGACAGACTGACAGACTGACAGACTGACAGACTGACAGACTGACAGACTGACAGACTGACAGACTGACAGACTGACAGACTGACAGACTGACAGACTGACAGACTGACAGACTGACAGACTGACAGACTGACAGACTGACAGACTGACAGACTGACAGACTGACAGACTGACAGACTGACAGACTGACAGACTGACAGACTGACAGACTGACAGACTGACAGACTGACAGACTGACAGACTGACAGACTGACAGACTGACAGACTGACAGACTGACAGACTGACAGACTGACAGACTGACAGACTGACAGACTGACAGACTGACAGACTGACAGACTGACAGACTGACAGACTGACAGACTGACAGACTGACAGACTGACAGACTGACAGACTGACAGACTGACAGACTGACAGACTGACAGACTGACAGACTGACAGACTGACAGACTGACAGACTGACAGACTGACAGACTGACAGACTGACAGACTGACAGACTGACAGACTGACAGACTGACAGACTGACAGACTGACAGACTGACAGACTGACAGACTGACAGACTGACAGACTGACAGACTGACAGACTGACAGACTGACAGACTGACAGACTGACAGACTGACAGACTGACAGACTGACAGACTGACAGACTGACAGACTGACAGACTGACAGACTGACAGACTGACAGACTGACAGACTGACAGACTGACAGACTGACAGACTGACAGACTGACAGACTGACAGACTGACAGACTGACAGACTGACAGACTGACAGACTGACAGACTGACAGACTGACAGACTGACAGACTGACAGACTGACAGACTGACAGACTGACAGACTGACAGACTGACAGACTGACAGACTGACAGACTGACAGACTGACAGACTGACAGACTGACAGACTGACAGACTGACAGACTGACAGACTGACAGACTGACAGACTGACAGACTGACAGACTGACAGACTGACAGACTGACAGACTGACAGACTGACAGACTGACAGACTGACAGACTGACAGACTGACAGACTGACAGACTGACAGACTGACAGACTGACAGACTGACAGACTGACAGACTGACAGACTGACAGACTGACAGACTGACAGACTGACAGACTGACAGACTGACAGACTGACAGACTGACAGACTGACAGACTGACAGACTGACAGACTGACAGACTGACAGACTGACAGACTGACAGACTGACAGACTGACAGACTGACAGACTGACAGACTGACAGACTGACAGACTGACAGACTGACAGACTGACAGACTGACAGACTGACAGACTGACAGACTGACAGACTGACAGACTGACAGACTGACAGACTGACAGACTGACAGACTGACAGACTGACAGACTGACAGACTGACAGACTGACAGACTGACAGACTGACAGACTGACAGACTGACAGACTGACAGACTGACAGACTGACAGACTGACAGACTGACAGACTGACAGACTGACAGACTGACAGACTGACAGACTGACAGACTGACAGACTGACAGACTGACAGACTGACAGACTGACAGACTGACAGACTGACAGACTGACAGACTGACAGACTGACAGACTGACAGACTGACAGACTGACAGACTGACAGACTGACAGACTGACAGACTGACAGACTGACAGACTGACAGACTGACAGACTGACAGACTGACAGACTGACAGACTGACAGACTGACAGACTGACAGACTGACAGACTGACAGACTGACAGACTGACAGACTGACAGACTGACAGACTGACAGACTGACAGACTGACAGACTGACAGACTGACAGACTGACAGACTGACAGACTGACAGACTGACAGACTGACAGACTGACAGACTGACAGACTGACAGACTGACAGACTGACAGACTGACAGACTGACAGACTGACAGACTGACAGACTGACAGACTGACAGACTGACAGACTGACAGACTGACAGACTGACAGACTGACAGACTGACAGACTGACAGACTGACAGACTGACAGACTGACAGACTGACAGACTGACAGACTGACAGACTGACAGACTGACAGACTGACAGACTGACAGACTGACAGACTGACAGACTGACAGACTGACAGACTGACAGACTGACAGACTGACAGACTGACAGACTGACAGACTGACAGACTGACAGACTGACAGACTGACAGACTGACAGACTGACAGACTGACAGACTGACAGACTGACAGACTGACAGACTGACAGACTGACAGACTGACAGACTGACAGACTGACAGACTGACAGACTGACAGACTGACAGACTGACAGACTGACAGACTGACAGACTGACAGACTGACAGACTGACAGACTGACAGACTGACAGACTGACAGACTGACAGACTGACAGACTGACAGACTGACAGACTGACAGACTGACAGACTGACAGACTGACAGACTGACAGACTGACAGACTGACAGACTGACAGACTGACAGACTGACAGACTGACAGACTGACAGACTGACAGACTGACAGACTGACAGACTGACAGACTGACAGACTGACAGACTGACAGACTGACAGACTGACAGACTGACAGACTGACAGACTGACAGACTGACAGACTGACAGACTGACAGACTGACAGACTGACAGACTGACAGACTGACAGACTGACAGACTGACAGACTGACAGACTGACAGACTGACAGACTGACAGACTGACAGACTGACAGACTGACAGACTGACAGACTGACAGACTGACAGACTGACAGACTGACAGACTGACAGACTGACAGACTGACAGACTGACAGACTGACAGACTGACAGACTGACAGACTGACAGACTGACAGACTGACAGACTGACAGACTGACAGACTGACAGACTGACAGACTGACAGACTGACAGACTGACAGACTGACAGACTGACAGACTGACAGACTGACAGACTGACAGACTGACAGACTGACAGACTGACAGACTGACAGACTGACAGACTGACAGACTGACAGACTGACAGACTGACAGACTGACAGACTGACAGACTGACAGACTGACAGACTGACAGACTGACAGACTGACAGACTGACAGACTGACAGACTGACAGACTGACAGACTGACAGACTGACAGACTGACAGACTGACAGACTGACAGACTGACAGACTGACAGACTGACAGACTGACAGACTGACAGACTGACAGACTGACAGACTGACAGACTGACAGACTGACAGACTGACAGACTGACAGACTGACAGACTGACAGACTGACAGACTGACAGACTGACAGACTGACAGACTGACAGACTGACAGACTGACAGACTGACAGACTGACAGACTGACAGACTGACAGACTGACAGACTGACAGACTGACAGACTGACAGACTGACAGACTGACAGACTGACAGACTGACAGACTGACAGACTGACAGACTGACAGACTGACAGACTGACAGACTGACAGACTGACAGACTGACAGACTGACAGACTGACAGACTGACAGACTGACAGACTGACAGACTGACAGACTGACAGACTGACAGACTGACAGACTGACAGACTGACAGACTGACAGACTGACAGACTGACAGACTGACAGACTGACAGACTGACAGACTGACAGACTGACAGACTGACAGACTGACAGACTGACAGACTGACAGACTGACAGACTGACAGACTGACAGACTGACAGACTGACAGACTGACAGACTGACAGACTGACAGACTGACAGACTGACAGACTGACAGACTGACAGACTGACAGACTGACAGACTGACAGACTGACAGACTGACAGACTGACAGACTGACAGACTGACAGACTGACAGACTGACAGACTGACAGACTGACAGACTGACAGACTGACAGACTGACAGACTGACAGACTGACAGACTGACAGACTGACAGACTGACAGACTGACAGACTGACAGACTGACAGACTGACAGACTGACAGACTGACAGACTGACAGACTGACAGACTGACAGACTGACAGACTGACAGACTGACAGACTGACAGACTGACAGACTGACAGACTGACAGACTGACAGACTGACAGACTGACAGACTGACAGACTGACAGACTGACAGACTGACAGACTGACAGACTGACAGACTGACAGACTGACAGACTGACAGACTGACAGACTGACAGACTGACAGACTGACAGACTGACAGACTGACAGACTGACAGACTGACAGACTGACAGACTGACAGACTGACAGACTGACAGACTGACAGACTGACAGACTGACAGACTGACAGACTGACAGACTGACAGACTGACAGACTGACAGACTGACAGACTGACAGACTGACAGACTGACAGACTGACAGACTGACAGACTGACAGACTGACAGACTGACAGACTGACAGACTGACAGACTGACAGACTGACAGACTGACAGACTGACAGACTGACAGACTGACAGACTGACAGACTGACAGACTGACAGACTGACAGACTGACAGACTGACAGACTGACAGACTGACAGACTGACAGACTGACAGACTGACAGACTGACAGACTGACAGACTGACAGACTGACAGACTGACAGACTGACAGACTGACAGACTGACAGACTGACAGACTGACAGACTGACAGACTGACAGACTGACAGACTGACAGACTGACAGACTGACAGACTGACAGACTGACAGACTGACAGACTGACAGACTGACAGACTGACAGACTGACAGACTGACAGACTGACAGACTGACAGACTGACAGACTGACAGACTGACAGACTGACAGACTGACAGACTGACAGACTGACAGACTGACAGACTGACAGACTGACAGACTGACAGACTGACAGACTGACAGACTGACAGACTGACAGACTGACAGACTGACAGACTGACAGACTGACAGACTGACAGACTGACAGACTGACAGACTGACAGACTGACAGACTGACAGACTGACAGACTGACAGACTGACAGACTGACAGACTGACAGACTGACAGACTGACAGACTGACAGACTGACAGACTGACAGACTGACAGACTGACAGACTGACAGACTGACAGACTGACAGACTGACAGACTGACAGACTGACAGACTGACAGACTGACAGACTGACAGACTGACAGACTGACAGACTGACAGACTGACAGACTGACAGACTGACAGACTGACAGACTGACAGACTGACAGACTGACAGACTGACAGACTGACAGACTGACAGACTGACAGACTGACAGACTGACAGACTGACAGACTGACAGACTGACAGACTGACAGACTGACAGACTGACAGACTGACAGACTGACAGACTGACAGACTGACAGACTGACAGACTGACAGACTGACAGACTGACAGACTGACAGACTGACAGACTGACAGACTGACAGACTGACAGACTGACAGACTGACAGACTGACAGACTGACAGACTGACAGACTGACAGACTGACAGACTGACAGACTGACAGACTGACAGACTGACAGACTGACAGACTGACAGACTGACAGACTGACAGACTGACAGACTGACAGACTGACAGACTGACAGACTGACAGACTGACAGACTGACAGACTGACAGACTGACAGACTGACAGACTGACAGACTGACAGACTGACAGACTGACAGACTGACAGACTGACAGACTGACAGACTGACAGACTGACAGACTGACAGACTGACAGACTGACAGACTGACAGACTGACAGACTGACAGACTGACAGACTGACAGACTGACAGACTGACAGACTGACAGACTGACAGACTGACAGACTGACAGACTGACAGACTGACAGACTGACAGACTGACAGACTGACAGACTGACAGACTGACAGACTGACAGACTGACAGACTGACAGACTGACAGACTGACAGACTGACAGACTGACAGACTGACAGACTGACAGACTGACAGACTGACAGACTGACAGACTGACAGACTGACAGACTGACAGACTGACAGACTGACAGACTGACAGACTGACAGACTGACAGACTGACAGACTGACAGACTGACAGACTGACAGACTGACAGACTGACAGACTGACAGACTGACAGACTGACAGACTGACAGACTGACAGACTGACAGACTGACAGACTGACAGACTGACAGACTGACAGACTGACAGACTGACAGACTGACAGACTGACAGACTGACAGACTGACAGACTGACAGACTGACAGACTGACAGACTGACAGACTGACAGACTGACAGACTGACAGACTGACAGACTGACAGACTGACAGACTGACAGACTGACAGACTGACAGACTGACAGACTGACAGACTGACAGACTGACAGACTGACAGACTGACAGACTGACAGACTGACAGACTGACAGACTGACAGACTGACAGACTGACAGACTGACAGACTGACAGACTGACAGACTGACAGACTGACAGACTGACAGACTGACAGACTGACAGACTGACAGACTGACAGACTGACAGACTGACAGACTGACAGACTGACAGACTGACAGACTGACAGACTGACAGACTGACAGACTGACAGACTGACAGACTGACAGACTGACAGACTGACAGACTGACAGACTGACAGACTGACAGACTGACAGACTGACAGACTGACAGACTGACAGACTGACAGACTGACAGACTGACAGACTGACAGACTGACAGACTGACAGACTGACAGACTGACAGACTGACAGACTGACAGACTGACAGACTGACAGACTGACAGACTGACAGACTGACAGACTGACAGACTGACAGACTGACAGACTGACAGACTGACAGACTGACAGACTGACAGACTGACAGACTGACAGACTGACAGACTGACAGACTGACAGACTGACAGACTGACAGACTGACAGACTGACAGACTGACAGACTGACAGACTGACAGACTGACAGACTGACAGACTGACAGACTGACAGACTGACAGACTGACAGACTGACAGACTGACAGACTGACAGACTGACAGACTGACAGACTGACAGACTGACAGACTGACAGACTGACAGACTGACAGACTGACAGACTGACAGACTGACAGACTGACAGACTGACAGACTGACAGACTGACAGACTGACAGACTGACAGACTGACAGACTGACAGACTGACAGACTGACAGACTGACAGACTGACAGACTGACAGACTGACAGACTGACAGACTGACAGACTGACAGACTGACAGACTGACAGACTGACAGACTGACAGACTGACAGACTGACAGACTGACAGACTGACAGACTGACAGACTGACAGACTGACAGACTGACAGACTGACAGACTGACAGACTGACAGACTGACAGACTGACAGACTGACAGACTGACAGACTGACAGACTGACAGACTGACAGACTGACAGACTGACAGACTGACAGACTGACAGACTGACAGACTGACAGACTGACAGACTGACAGACTGACAGACTGACAGACTGACAGACTGACAGACTGACAGACTGACAGACTGACAGACTGACAGACTGACAGACTGACAGACTGACAGACTGACAGACTGACAGACTGACAGACTGACAGACTGACAGACTGACAGACTGACAGACTGACAGACTGACAGACTGACAGACTGACAGACTGACAGACTGACAGACTGACAGACTGACAGACTGACAGACTGACAGACTGACAGACTGACAGACTGACAGACTGACAGACTGACAGACTGACAGACTGACAGACTGACAGACTGACAGACTGACAGACTGACAGACTGACAGACTGACAGACTGACAGACTGACAGACTGACAGACTGACAGACTGACAGACTGACAGACTGACAGACTGACAGACTGACAGACTGACAGACTGACAGACTGACAGACTGACAGACTGACAGACTGACAGACTGACAGACTGACAGACTGACAGACTGACAGACTGACAGACTGACAGACTGACAGACTGACAGACTGACAGACTGACAGACTGACAGACTGACAGACTGACAGACTGACAGACTGACAGACTGACAGACTGACAGACTGACAGACTGACAGACTGACAGACTGACAGACTGACAGACTGACAGACTGACAGACTGACAGACTGACAGACTGACAGACTGACAGACTGACAGACTGACAGACTGACAGACTGACAGACTGACAGACTGACAGACTGACAGACTGACAGACTGACAGACTGACAGACTGACAGACTGACAGACTGACAGACTGACAGACTGACAGACTGAAACTCCGCCGTAGCCGGTCCCAAGCCCGGTTGAGAAAGGAGGAGGGGTGATCGTACAGGGAAAGCACTGATCGTCTGTCCATTCATGGACATTCCAGTGTCGCAACTGACAAAACGATCAGGAGACGTAAAATCCAGGAGCGTCGGACCCACATTGGGCGGCTACCTGGTCGGCGTCTGTCACCATGTTAAGTGCGGCCGAAATTCGAGGAACGATTGTCGGTCCTGCTGTCAACACGGGGAGTGCCAAACAAAACGCCGCATTTCTTGGTGCGGTGTGAGTAAGGCTGATGTGAGCTTGCTCTTCCGATGTGCTGACGGTGGAAATCGTCAGGAACCAGCCACTTCGGGCCCTGATCAGGGAGTGTGCATTGGATGTGGAGTAGTGTCTGCATTGCCACGGGCGAGCGACGGTCCGTCCGGAATCCGGGACCGCTTAAGCGTAGGTTGGGCCTCAAGGAACTGGGGTAGGAGAAACTCTCCGAGGGTATACCCGTTCTCGACTAATACGGCCCGCCCCCCTGCACACGATGCGCTGGATATACTTACATATAACATGGACAAAAAAGGAAAAAAACAAGGAAAACAACGACGAAAATGCTAGGGAGATAATAGGAGATGATACCGTGAACCCTTTTGGGCGGAGCAACACGGTCCAGAGATCCCCTCCCCTGGGAAGGAGTCCCAAACCCCTCTTGGTGGAAAAGAGGAACACACCGGGAGACCAGGGAGCCGTAGAGACTGCAAAAGTGCTGAAAAAGGCGGAGACCACGGATAGCAAGATGCAGATTAGACTGCCGGAGAATGTAATCATCAAAGGCAAATTCATGGAGCTACAGTGGCACATCGATGCCCTCATCGACTTTATGAAGGACAAGCATAACATACATGCCGAAATTAGAAGAAAGGCTGCCCAGATCAAAGACGCATGGCTGGAGGCGGCTTTAGAAGCAGAGGCGTTGAAGACCGCGCGGAGCCAGACAGAACTGGCACCCAAGATACGCAAGGAAGAGAAATCGATCCAAACCGCAGCATCTCGGCATGATCTAAATAGAACCCGGCCGGTAGAACTAGTAGTACTTACAGCGGAGACTTCGAAGCGGCGCAGAGATGGTGGCGAAAGCGAAAGTTCAAGCCCATCAGGCTTCTCCAATCCGAAGAGACGCAGACAGGCCCCTTCAAAGGTAGGGACACTCAAAAGCGCTGTAGAAGGGAGGGAAAAAGAGGGAAAAAAGGAAAAGGCTGAACCAGCATGGAAGGAAGCCCGCGCACTCACCCACGTCCGCGCGAAACTGAGGAAAAAACCGGTGAAGCCAGACGCCATAGTGGTACATAGCACCGGGGCCGCAAGCTACGCTGACATTTTGAAGAAGGTCAGAAACGAACCACAGCTGAGGGATATCGGGAACATGGTCCAGGGAATAAGGAAAACGGCCAAGGGCGACCTACTCATTGAACTGGGAAAACCTGCAGACCCCAATACAGCACAATACCGAGAAATTATGGGCAAAATCCTAGGTGACAGTGCGGAGGTGCGGATGCTCACACATGAGGTAACGGTTGAGGTCAGAGATCTGGACGAGATTACTACGAAGGATGAGCTTCATGAAGCCCTATGTAATCAGATTCAGGCCTTGAAGGAACTCCCACCCACTTCAATTCGCTCACTTCGGAAGGCCTACGGTGGAACACAGACGGCAACGTTGAGCCTACCAGCACAAATGGCTGCGACATTGTTAAACGTGGGCAGGGTAAAAGTTGGATGGTCGTCTTGCCGAGTGCGTGAGAAGGTATCCCCCACACGCTGCTATAAATGCTTGGCATTTGGTCATATAGCAGTAAGGTGTAATAGCACAGAGGACTGGCACAATAGGTGCTTTAAATGTTCCGAAATGGGGCACAATGCTAGAGAGTGCAAAGGCAAGGCGTCATGCGCATACTGTAAAGCGGGGAAACTGGAAGACGTGGAGCACCCCACGGGCAGCAGAGCGTGTCCAGCCTACCAGACGGCGATGAAGGACCTCTATCGTAAGATATGAAGGTACTACAACTAAACCTCAATCATTGTGAAGCAGCACAGGATCTCCTGGAACAGACGGTTCGGGGACTCAAAATTGACGTGGCAGTGCTGAGCGAAGTATACAGGAGCAAACCGCATGAAGTGTGGAAAAAAGATAACACCGGTAAGGCGGCGATTTGGGTGTGCGGCCTCCAACCTCAACAAATCTGTGATAGGATGAGCGGCGACTACTACGCCAGAGCAACTATTGGAGGTATCATCTTTTATAGCTGTTACATGCCGCCCAGCCTAAATCTGGAAGAGTTTGAGCTGGCTATAAATAATTTAGTCCCGGACGCGAGCGGTAAGAACCGGATAGTGGTTGCTGGGGACTTTAATGCGTGGGCAACTGACTGGGGCTGTACCCGAACCACACAGAGAGGACGCATCCTAGCGGATGCAATGGCAACACTGGACTTAACCCTAATGAACGTAGGGACACAGCACACCTTCACCAAAAGGGGCTTTGGCTCCGTAATTGACCTAACCTTCCTCAGCAGTGTACTGGCCAGAAGAGCTAACTGGGTAGTTAGCCATGCATACACTCACAGCGACCATCAGGCGATCATCTGTGAACTACAAAGTGCAAGGAACATATCCAAAAGACGATTGACAGGCCCGATGTTCAATGGGTGGAGAGCCGAAACTT
Source organism: Chrysopilus asiliformis (assembly GCA_964034945.1). Classification (NCBI taxonomy): domain Eukaryota; kingdom Metazoa; phylum Arthropoda; class Insecta; order Diptera; family Rhagionidae; genus Chrysopilus; species Chrysopilus asiliformis. The sequence continues at coordinate 41,883,599 of OZ035962.1, forward strand.
TTGACACAGACGCATTTGCAGTCATGCTGGATAATCTGTCCATAAACGGCTCGGCCGCCGAAATGGCTGACCAGTTCGCGAGACAACTAGAGGGGGCGTGTGACGCTTCAATGAGCAGGAGGACCTATGGGGGCCACCAAAAACCTGTTTATTGGTGGAACGACCACATTGCAAAACTGCGAAAGGAGTGCCACCGAAGTCGGAGAAAGTACCAGCGCTCGAGAGATGACGCAGAACACCAACAGCTACACCAGCAGTACAAGGCCGCAAAAAAAGAGCTGAAACACGCTATCAAAGAGAGCAAAAACAAAAGTTTTTTGGATCTAATTCACCAAGCGGAAGAAGAGCCATGGGGAACGGCGTACAGGCTCGTAAGGAAAAAACTCCCATGCTATAGGAAACCAGCTCCAAGATGCCCAACGTTGCTGAGAGAGATAGTGAAGGAACTTTTCCCTAGACAAGAGAATTATGAGAACCAGTTGGCTACAGAGCACCAGAACTTCAACGTCCCGGACCTTACGAAGGATGAAAGATTACGTGCAACCGAAAGATTTGGGGACAAAAAAGCACCTGGTCCAGATGGCATACCCAACCGAGCTTTTAAAACCGCGGCTAAATTACACCCAGATACATTAATGAAGTTGTACAAAGCATGTCTGAACGAGGGAGTTTTCCCGGACCGGTGGAAGAAACAACGGTTAGTTCTAGTTCCAAAGGCTAACAAACCACCAGAGGATCCCTCCGGGTACCGCCCACTTTGCATGCTAGACACGGCAGGAAAGGTTCTGGAGCGAATCTTATGTGACAGACTGGATGCGGCCATTGTGGAAGCAGGAGGACTAGCCCAGCGACAATACGGTTTCAGAACGGCGAGGTCCACGGTTGACGCCATTGATGAGCTTGTAAGAACCGCACGAGAGGCCATAGAAGGGAAAAGCTGGAACCGAGGCTCAAAAGAGTACTGCCTAATTGTTACACTGGACGTTAAAAATGCCTTCAACTCTGCGAATTGGTCGCGCATAACGGAAGCACTCGCAGGGTGGAACATACCCACTTACCTGAGCCGAATGGTCGATAGCTACTTTAAGCGTAGGGTTCTAATATATGACACATCCGAAAAGACGGAGTATTATGTGACCACTGGTGGAGTCCCCCAAGGGTCAGTCTTAGGTCCGCTCCTATGGAACGCCATGTACGATGGCATACTCCGAGTACCGGTACCCGACGGTGTCAAGATAATCGGCTATGCTGATGATGTAGCGCTAGTTGTTACGGCGAAATTCTTGGAGGATGCTGTGTCAAAGACCAATATTGCTATCCTGGCAGTGAGGAGCTGGCTTGGAAAAGCTGGTCTACAACTGGCGGAGCACAAAACAGAGGCAGTGTTGGTCTCAAGTCGCAAGGTGCTGGAGACAGCAATGATAAGGGTCGGAGACTGTGCAATACGCACGGAACCACATCTCAAGTACCTAGGCGTTTGCATAGATAGCAGGCTGAACTTCAAGAAGCATCTGGAGTATGCTGGTAACAAAGCTGCGCAGACATGTGCTGAACTGAGTAGAATGATGCCAAATATAGGTGGACCGAAACAGCAGAAGAGGCGACTCCTAAGTGGAGTAGTCAGGTCCATAATAATGTACGGTGCGCCAATATGGGCAGACAAAACTAGCGTGTCCTCTTACTGCCATGCAATAGAGGGAACCTACAGAAGATGTGCCCTAAGGATAATTAGTGCATATCGCACCACATCAACGGATGCAGCACATGTTATTGCAGGTTTGGTCCCCATCGACATTCTTGCAAAGGAAGCGAAGAATCTCTACTATGAGAGAAAGCAGAAAGGAACCAATCAGGGAGAACGCCAAGTCAGACACAGTAACATAGAAGAGTGGCAGAGGCGATGGGATAGGTCCCGAAAGGGTCGATGGACAAGGAGACTGATTCCCAACATCATGGACTGGGTTAACAGGAAGCACGGCGAGGTGAACTACTATGTCACACAACTATTAACAGGACATGGTAGCTATCAGTCATACCTGCATAGGTTTAAGATTGCAGATAATCCAGGGTGCACGCACTGTGGTGCACTAACAACCGAGGATGCTGAGCACGTATTTTTCCACTGCCCGAGGTACAATGGGGCTCGAGCGAAATTGCAAGTCATTTGTAACGAGCTGGTGACCCCAGAAAATATAGTGAAGCATATGCTCGAAAGCAGAAAGAATTGGGATGCAGTGTGTGACATGGCAGCCTATGTACTGAAGGACCTTGCACAACTGGAGAAAAACAGCAGAACGTAGTGCGAAGAGGGGCCCTGTAGGCCGCAATCTCTCCCCGCCAAGTAATGCCTAGCGGTGGTCCCGTGAGGAGCAGAAAGAGTGGGGGTGGTTTTAGTGGGTAAAAACCCACACCTGGCCGCACAAGCGGCCAGAGTCTTTCGAAGATTTCCACCTCCCAATTAAAAAAAAAAAAAAAAAAGACTGACAGACTGACAGACTGACAGACTGACAGACTGACAGACTGACAGACTGACAGACTGACAGACTGACAGACTGACAGACTGACAGACTGACAGACTGACAGACTGACAGACTGACAGACTGACAGACTGACAGACTGACAGACTGACAGACTGACAGACTGACAGACTGACAGACTGACAGACTGACAGACTGACAGACTGACAGACTGACAGACTGACAGACTGACAGACTGACAGACTGACAGACTGACAAACTGACAGACTGACAGACTGACAGACTGACAGACTGACAGACTGACAGACTGACAGACTGACAGACTGACAGACTGACAGACTGACAGACTGACAGACTGACAGACTGACAGACTGACAGACTGACAGACTGACAGACTGACAGACTGACAGACTGACAGATGCATTCAACACGGCTAACTGGGCCCACATCATGAAGGCGGCCCAAAACATGCAGATTCATGAATATCTCCTAAAAATAATCGACAGCTACCTAGAAGACAGAATTCTGGAATACGACACAGAGGAGGGCTCTAAGGAGTACGTCATAACGGCTGGGGTTCCACAAGGCTCAGTGATAGGCCCGCTCCTGTGGAACATGATGTATGATGAAGTCCTCAAACTAAAGCTCCCGAGCGGAGTTAAGATTATTGGGTTCGCGGACGACATTGCAATAACGATCGTCGCTAAACACCTGGATGAAATAGAATTGGCAGCAAACGAGGCTATAAATGCCGTGAGAGATTGGTTAATCTCAGTGGGCCTTGCGCTAGCTGAACATAAGACGGAAGCAGTGCTAGTTAGTGGCCGAAGGAAAAAGGAAACGGTAGTGGTCAGAGTGGGGAAGCACTCCGTGAAATCCAAAGAAGCCATCAAATACCTAGGCATCATGATAGACGACAAGCTAAGCTTCAAGAGCCATATTGATTACGCGGGGGAAAGGGCTTCCAAAGTCTACTCAGCGCTATCCAGTATCCTCGCGAATACTGGGGGACCAAGAAGCAGCAAAAGACTTCTACTCGCCAGAGTGATAAGCTCTGGGTTGCTATATGGCTCGCCCATATGGGCAGAAGCACTCACGAGCAAAAGAAACCGGCGACGGCTCGACAGAATATACAGACTGAGCGCTCTCAGAGTCATCAGCGCCTACAGAACAGTCTCAGACGAGGCAGCATGGGTGATAGCTGGCATGATGCCCATAGATTTAATCGCGGGGGAGGCCAGACGACTATACGAGGCCAAGAATACACCCACGGGACAGAAACGGGACACGGAAACTGAGAGTTCCATGCGAATATGGCAAAACAGGTGGGAAGCCTCCGAAAAAGGACAATGGACAAAAAGACTGATTCCATATATAGAACCATGGCTAAAGAGGGAACATGGGGAAGTAAATTACCACTTAACCCAGTTCCTAACAGGACACGGTGGCTATCGCAAATATCTGCATAGAATTGGGCGGGAAAATTCGCCGTATTGTCCGGCGTGTAAGGATGCAGAAGAGGACCCGGAACACGTGCTGTTCGAGTGCCCGAGATTTGAAATGGAGAGAAATGACATGAGCAGAGCAACGAATATAAGTTTGAACCCAGACAACCTAGTGGAAGCAATGATTAAATCACAGCAAATCTGGGACGCAGTAAGCACTTCTATATGTACAATCCAGAAGAAGCTGAGAAACCTGGAGGAAGTCAGGAAGCATATCGAAAACAACAACAGTAGAACATAAAACCGAGAGACGCCAGAAGCGAAAGAGCAGATGAGTAAGAAAACTCACTCCGCCCCCTGATGTAATGCTTAACGGCGGTCCCGGGGGGGGCACGGAGCAGGAGTCCAACAGGGAGGTGGTTTTAGTGGGTAAAAATCCCACACTTCCGAAATTTTCGGAGCCTTTTGAAGGTTTCCTCCTCCCTAAAGGAAAAAAAAAAAAAAAAAAAGACTGACAGACTGACAGACTGACAGACTGACAGACTGACAGACTGACAGACTGACAGACTGACAGACTGACAGACTGACAGACTGACAGACTGACAGACTGACAGACTGACAGACTGACAGACTGACAGACTGACAGACTGACAGACTGACAGACTGACAGACTGACAGACTGACAGACTGACAGACTGACAGACTGACAGACTGACAGACTGACAGACTGACAGACTGACAGACTGACAGACTGACAGACTGACAGACTGACAGACTGACAGACTGACAGACTGACAGACTGACAGACTGACAGACTGACAGACTGACAGACTGACAGACTGACAGACTGACAGACTGACAGACTGACAGACTGACAGACTGACAGACTGACAGACTGACAGACTGACAGACTGACAGACTGACAGACTGACAGACTGACAGACTGACAGACTGACAGACTGACAGACTGACAGACTGACAGACTGACAGACTGACAGACTGACAGACTGACAGACTGACAGACTGACAGACTGACAGACTGACAGACTGACAGACTGACAGACTGACAGACTGACAGACTGACAGACTGACAGACTGACAGACTGACAGACTGACAGACTGACAGACTGACAGACTGACAGACTGACAGACTGACAGACTGACAGACTGACAGACTGACAGACTGACAGACTGACAGACTGACAGACTGACAGACTGACAGACTGACAGACTGACAGACTGACAGACTGACAGACTGACAGACTGACAGACTGACAGACTGACAGACTGACAGACTGACAGACTGACAGACTGACAGACTGACAGACTGACAGACTGACAGACTGACAGACTGACAGACTGACAGACTGACAGACTGACAGACTGACAGACTGACAGACTGACAGACTGACAGACTGACAGACTGACAGACTGACAGACTGACAGACTGACAGACTGACAGACTGACAGACTGACAGACTGACAGACTGACAGACTGACAGACTGACAGACTGACAGACTGACAGACTGACAGACTGACAGACTGACAGACTGACAGACTGACAGACTGACAGACTGACAGACTGACAGACTGACAGACTGACAGACTGACAGACTGACAGACTGACAGACTGACAGACTGACAGACTGACAGACTGACAGACTGACAGACTGACAGACTGACAGACTGACAGACTGACAGACTGACAGACTGACAGACTGACAGACTGACAGACTGACAGACTGACAGACTGACAGACTGACAGACTGACAGACTGACAGACTGACAGACTGACAGACTGACAGACTGACAGACTGACAGACTGACAGACTGACAGACTGACAGACTGACAGACTGACAGACTGACAGACTGACAGACTGACAGACTGACAGACTGACAGACTGACAGACTGACAGACTGACAGACTGACAGACTGACAGACTGACAGACTGACAGACTGACAGACTGACAGACTGACAGACTGACAGACTGACAGACTGACAGACTGACAGACTGACAGACTGACAGACTGACAGACTGACAGACTGACAGACTGACAGACTGACAGACTGACAGACTGACAGACTGACAGACTGACAGACTGACAGACTGACAGACTGACAGACTGACAGACTGACAGACTGACAGACTGACAGACTGACAGACTGACAGACTGACAGACTGACAGACTGACAGACTGACAGACTGACAGACTGACAGACTGACAGACTGACAGACTGACAGACTGACAGACTGACAGACTGACAGACTGACAGACTGACAGACTGACAGACTGACAGACTGACAGACTGACAGACTGACAGACTGACAGACTGACAGACTGACAGACTGACAGACTGACAGACTGACAGACTGACAGACTGACAGACTGACAGACTGACAGACTGACAGACTGACAGACTGACAGACTGACAGACTGACAGACTGACAGACTGACAGACTGACAGACTGACAGACTGACAGACTGACAGACTGACAGACTGACAGACTGACAGACTGACAGACTGACAGACTGACAGACTGACAGACTGACAGACTGACAGACTGACAGACTGACAGACTGACAGACTGACAGACTGACAGACTGACAGACTGACAGACTGACAGACTGACAGACTGACAGACTGACAGACTGACAGACTGACAGACTGACAGACTGACAGACTGACAGACTGACAGACTGACAGACTGACAGACTGACAGACTGACAGACTGACAGACTGACAGACTGACAGACTGACAGACTGACAGACTGACAGACTGACAGACTGACAGACTGACAGACTGACAGACTGACAGACTGACAGACTGACAGACTGACAGACTGACAGACTGACAGACTGACAGACTGACAGACTGACAGACTGACAGACTGACAGACTGACAGACTGACAGACTGACAGACTGACAGACTGACAGACTGACAGACTGACAGACTGACAGACTGACAGACTGACAGACTGACAGACTGACAGACTGACAGACTGACAGACTGACAGACTGACAGACTGACAGACTGACAGACTGACAGACTGACAGACTGACAGACTGACAGACTGACAGACTGACAGACTGACAGACTGACAGACTGACAGACTGACAGACTGACAGACTGACAGACTGACAGACTGACAGACTGACAGACTGACAGACTGACAGACTGACAGACTGACAGACTGACAGACTGACAGACTGACAGACTGACAGACTGACAGACTGACAGACTGACAGACTGACAGACTGACAGACTGACAGACTGACAGACTGACAGACTGACAGACTGACAGACTGACAGACTGACAGACTGACAGACTGACAGACTGACAGACTGACAGACTGACAGACTGACAGACTGACAGACTGACAGACTGACAGACTGACAGACTGACAGACTGACAGACTGACAGACTGACAGACTGACAGACTGACAGACTGACAGACTGACAGACTGACAGACTGACAGACTGACAGACTGACAGACTGACAGACTGACAGACTGACAGACTGACAGACTGACAGACTGACAGACTGACAGACTGACAGACTGACAGACTGACAGACTGACAGACTGACAGACTGACAGACTGACAGACTGACAGACTGACAGACTGACAGACTGACAGACTGACAGACTGACAGACTGACAGACTGACAGACTGACAGACTGACAGACTGACAGACTGACAGACTGACAGACTGACAGACTGACAGACTGACAGACTGACAGACTGACAGACTGACAGACTGACAGACTGACAGACTGACAGACTGACAGACTGACAGACTGACAGACTGACAGACTGACAGACTGACAGACTGACAGACTGACAGACTGACAGACTGACAGACTGACAGACTGACAGACTGACAGACTGACAGACTGACAGACTGACAGACTGACAGACTGACAGACTGACAGACTGACAGACTGACAGACTGACAGACTGACAGACTGACAGACTGACAGACTGACAGACTGACAGACTGACAGACTGACAGACTGACAGACTGACAGACTGACAGACTGACAGACTGACAGACTGACAGACTGACAGACTGACAGACTGACAGACTGACAGACTGACAGACTGACAGACTGACAGACTGACAGACTGACAGACTGACAGACTGACAGACTGACAGACTGACAGACTGACAGACTGACAGACTGACAGACTGACAGACTGACAGACTGACAGACTGACAGACTGACAGACTGACAGACTGACAGACTGACAGACTGACAGACTGACAGACTGACAGACTGACAGACTGACAGACTGACAGACTGACAGACTGACAGACTGACAGACTGACAGACTGACAGACTGACAGACTGACAGACTGACAGACTGACAGACTGACAGACTGACAGACTGACAGACTGACAGACTGACAGACTGACAGACTGACAGACTGACAGACTGACAGACTGACAGACTGACAGACTGACAGACTGACAGACTGACAGACTGACAGACTGACAGACTGACAGACTGACAGACTGACAGACTGACAGACTGACAGACTGACAGACTGACAGACTGACAGACTGACAGACTGACAGACTGACAGACTGACAGACTGACAGACTGACAGACTGACAGACTGACAGACTGACAGACTGACAGACTGACAGACTGACAGACTGACAGACTGACAGACTGACAGACTGACAGACTGACAGACTGACAGACTGACAGACTGACAGACTGACAGACTGACAGACTGACAGACTGACAGACTGACAGACTGACAGACTGACAGACTGACAGACTGACAGACTGACAGACTGACAGACTGACAGACTGACAGACTGACAGACTGACAGACTGACAGACTGACAGACTGACAGACTGACAGACTGACAGACTGACAGACTGACAGACTGACAGACTGACAGACTGACAGACTGACAGACTGACAGACTGACAGACTGACAGACTGACAGACTGACAGACTGACAGACTGACAGACTGACAGACTGACAGACTGACAGACTGACAGACTGACAGACTGACAGACTGACAGACTGACAGACTGACAGACTGACAGACTGACAGACTGACAGACTGACAGACTGACAGACTGACAGACTGACAGACTGACAGACTGACAGACTGACAGACTGACAGACTGACAGACTGACAGACTGACAGACTGACAGACTGACAGACTGACAGACTGACAGACTGACAGACTGACAGACTGACAGACTGACAGACTGACAGACTGACAGACTGACAGACTGACAGACTGACAGACTGACAGACTGACAGACTGACAGACTGACAGACTGACAGACTGACAGACTGACAGACTGACAGACTGACAGACTGACAGACTGACAGACTGACAGACTGACAGACTGACAGACTGACAGACTGACAGACTGACAGACTGACAGACTGACAGACTGACAGACTGACAGACTGACAGACTGACAGACTGACAGACTGACAGACTGACAGACTGACAGACTGACAGACTGACAGACTGACAGACTGACAGACTGACAGACTGACAGACTGACAGACTGACAGACTGACAGACTGACAGACTGACAGACTGACAGACTGACAGACTGACAGACTGACAGACTGACAGACTGACAGACTGACAGACTGACAGACTGACAGACTGACAGACTGACAGACTGACAGACTGACAGACTGACAGACTGACAGACTGACAGACTGACAGACTGACAGACTGACAGACTGACAGACTGACAGACTGACAGACTGACAGACTGACAGACTGACAGACTGACAGACTGACAGACTGACAGACTGACAGACTGACAGACTGACAGACTGACAGACTGACAGACTGACAGACTGACAGACTGACAGACTGACAGACTGACAGACTGACAGACTGACAGACTGACAGACTGACAGACTGACAGACTGACAGACTGACAGACTGACAGACTGACAGACTGACAGACTGACAGACTGACAGACTGACAGACTGACAGACTGACAGACTGACAGACTGACAGACTGACAGACTGACAGACTGACAGACTGACAGACTGACAGACTGACAGACTGACAGACTGACAGACTGACAGACTGACAGACTGACAGACTGACAGACTGACAGACTGACAGACTGACAGACTGACAGACTGACAGACTGACAGACTGACAGACTGACAGACTGACAGACTGACAGACTGACAGACTGACAGACTGACAGACTGACAGACTGACAGACTGACAGACTGACAGACTGACAGACTGACAGACTGACAGACTGACAGACTGACAGACTGACAGACTGACAGACTGACAGACTGACAGACTGACAGACTGACAGACTGACAGACTGACAGACTGACAGACTGACAGACTGACAGACTGACAGACTGACAGACTGACAGACTGACAGACTGACAGACTGACAGACTGACAGACTGACAGACTGACAGACTGACAGACTGACAGACTGACAGACTGACAGACTGACAGACTGACAGACTGACAGACTGACAGACTGACAGACTGACAGACTGACAGACTGACAGACTGACAGACTGACAGACTGACAGACTGACAGACTGACAGACTGACAGACTGACAGACTGACAGACTGACAGACTGACAGACTGACAGACTGACAGACTGACAGACTGACAGACTGACAGACTGACAGACTGACAGACTGACAGACTGACAGACTGACAGACTGACAGACTGACAGACTGACAGACTGACAGACTGACAGACTGACAGACTGACAGACTGACAGACTGACAGACTGACAGACTGACAGACTGACAGACTGACAGACTGACAGACTGACAGACTGACAGACTGACAGACTGACAGACTGACAGACTGACAGACTGACAGACTGACAGACTGACAGACTGACAGACTGACAGACTGACAGACTGACAGACTGACAGACTGACAGACTGACAGACTGACAGACTGACAGACTGACAGACTGACAGACTGACAGACTGACAGACTGACAGACTGACAGACTGACAGACTGACAGACTGACAGACTGACAGACTGACAGACTGACAGACTGACAGACTGACAGACTGACAGACTGACAGACTGACAGACTGACAGACTGACAGACTGACAGACTGACAGACTGACAGACTGACAGACTGACAGACTGACAGACTGACAGACTGACAGACTGACAGACTGACAGACTGACAGACTGACAGACTGACAGACTGACAGACTGACAGACTGACAGACTGACAGACTGACAGACTGACAGACTGACAGACTGACAGACTGACAGACTGACAGACTGACAGACTGACAGACTGACAGACTGACAGACTGACAGACTGACAGACTGACAGACTGACAGACTGACAGACTGACAGACTGACAGACTGACAGACTGACAGACTGACAGACTGACAGACTGACAGACTGACAGACTGACAGACTGACAGACTGACAGACTGACAGACTGACAGACTGACAGACTGACAGACTGACAGACTGACAGACTGACAGACTGACAGACTGACAGACTGACAGACTGACAGACTGACAGACTGACAGACTGACAGACTGACAGACTGACAGACTGACAGACTGACAGACTGACAGACTGACAGACTGACAGACTGACAGACTGACAGACTGACAGACTGACAGACTGACAGACTGACAGACTGACAGACTGACAGACTGACAGACTGACAGACTGACAGACTGACAGACTGACAGACTGACAGACTGACAGACTGACAGACTGACAGACTGACAGACTGACAGACTGACAGACTGACAGACTGACAGACTGACAGACTGACAGACTGACAGACTGACAGACTGACAGACTGACAGACTGACAGACTGACAGACTGACAGACTGACAGACTGACAGACTGACAGACTGACAGACTGACAGACTGACAGACTGACAGACTGACAGACTGACAGACTGACAGACTGACAGACTGACAGACTGACAGACTGACAGACTGACAGACTGACAGACTGACAGACTGACAGACTGACAGACTGACAGACTGACAGACTGACAGACTGACAGACTGACAGACTGACAGACTGACAGACTGACAGACTGACAGACTGACAGACTGACAGACTGACAGACTGACAGACTGACAGACTGACAGACTGACAGACTGACAGACTGACAGACTGACAGACTGACAGACTGACAGACTGACAGACTGACAGACTGACAGACTGACAGACTGACAGACTGACAGACTGACAGACTGACAGACTGACAGACTGACAGACTGACAGACTGACAGACTGACAGACTGACAGACTGACAGACTGACAGACTGACAGACTGACAGACTGACAGACTGACAGACTGACAGACTGACAGACTGACAGACTGACAGACTGACAGACTGACAGACTGACAGACTGACAGACTGACAGACTGACAGACTGACAGACTGACAGACTGACAGACTGACAGACTGACAGACTGACAGACTGACAGACTGACAGACTGACAGACTGACAGACTGACAGACTGACAGACTGACAGACTGACAGACTGACAGACTGACAGACTGACAGACTGACAGACTGACAGACTGACAGACTGACAGACTGACAGACTGACAGACTGACAGACTGACAGACTGACAGACTGACAGACTGACAGACTGACAGACTGACAGACTGACAGACTGACAGACTGACAGACTGACAGACTGACAGACTGACAGACTGACAGACTGACAGACTGACAGACTGACAGACTGACAGACTGACAGACTGACAGACTGACAGACTGACAGACTGACAGACTGACAGACTGACAGACTGACAGACTGACAGACTGACAGACTGACAGACTGACAGACTGACAGACTGACAGACTGACAGACTGACAGACTGACAGACTGACAGACTGACAGACTGACAGACTGACAGACTGACAGACTGACAGACTGACAGACTGACAGACTGACAGACTGACAGACTGACAGACTGACAGACTGACAGACTGACAGACTGACAGACTGACAGACTGACAGACTGACAGACTGACAGACTGACAGACTGACAGACTGACAGACTGACAGACTGACAGACTGACAGACTGACAGACTGACAGACTGACAGACTGACAGACTGACAGACTGACAGACTGACAGACTGACAGACTGACAGACTGACAGACTGACAGACTGACAGACTGACAGACTGACAGACTGACAGACTGACAGACTGACAGACTGACAGACTGACAGACTGACAGACTGACAGACTGACAGACTGACAGACTGACAGACTGACAGACTGACAGACTGACAGACTGACAGACTGACAGACTGACAGACTGACAGACTGACAGACTGACAGACTGACAGACTGACAGACTGACAGACTGACAGACTGACAGACTGACAGACTGACAGACTGACAGACTGACAGACTGACAGACTGACAGACTGACAGACTGACAGACTGACAGACTGACAGACTGACAGACTGACAGACTGACAGACTGACAGACTGACAGACTGACAGACTGACAGACTGACAGACTGACAGACTGACAGACTGACAGACTGACAGACTGACAGACTGACAGACTGACAGACTGACAGACTGACAGACTGACAGACTGACAGACTGACAGACTGACAGACTGACAGACTGACAGACTGACAGACTGACAGACTGACAGACTGACAGACTGACAGACTGACAGACTGACAGACTGACAGACTGACAGACTGACAGACTGACAGACTGACAGACTGACAGACTGACAGACTGACAGACTGACAGACTGACAGACTGACAGACTGACAGACTGACAGACTGACAGACTGACAGACTGACAGACTGACAGACTGACAGACTGACAGACTGACAGACTGACAGACTGACAGACTGACAGACTGACAGACTGACAGACTGACAGACTGACAGACTGACAGACTGACAGACTGACAGACTGACAGACTGACAGACTGACAGACTGACAGACTGACAGACTGACAGACTGACAGACTGACAGACTGACAGACTGACAGACTGACAGACTGACAGACTGACAGACTGACAGACTGACAGACTGACAGACTGACAGACTGACAGACTGACAGACTGACAGACTGACAGACTGACAGACTGACAGACTGACAGACTGACAGACTGACAGACTGACAGACTGACAGACTGACAGACTGACAGACTGACAGACTGACAGACTGACAGACTGACAGACTGACAGACTGACAGACTGACAGACTGACAGACTGACAGACTGACAGACTGACAGACTGACAGACTGACAGACTGACAGACTGACAGACTGACAGACTGACAGACTGACAGACTGACAGACTGACAGACTGACAGACTGACAGACTGACAGACTGACAGACTGACAGACTGACAGACTGACAGACTGACAGACTGACAGACTGACAGACTGACAGACTGACAGACTGACAGACTGACAGACTGACAGACTGACAGACTGACAGACTGACAGACTGACAGACTGACAGACTGACAGACTGACAGACTGACAGACTGACAGACTGACAGACTGACAGACTGACAGACTGACAGACTGACAGACTGACAGACTGACAGACTGACAGACTGACAGACTGACAGACTGACAGACTGACAGACTGACAGACTGACAGACTGACAGACTGACAGACTGACAGACTGACAGACTGACAGACTGACAGACTGACAGACTGACAGACTGACAGACTGACAGACTGACAGACTGACAGACTGACAGACTGACAGACTGACAGACTGACAGACTGACAGACTGACAGACTGACAGACTGACAGACTGACAGACTGACAGACTGACAGACTGACAGACTGACAGACTGACAGACTGACAGACTGACAGACTGACAGACTGACAGACTGACAGACTGACAGACTGACAGACTGACAGACTGACAGACTGACAGACTGACAGACTGACAGACTGACAGACTGACAGACTGACAGACTGACAGACTGACAGACTGACAGACTGACAGACTGACAGACTGACAGACTGACAGACTGACAGACTGACAGACTGACAGACTGACAGACTGACAGACTGACAGACTGACAGACTGACAGACTGACAGACTGACAGACTGACAGACTGACAGACTGACAGACTGACAGACTGACAGACTGACAGACTGACAGACTGACAGACTGACAGACTGACAGACTGACAGACTGACAGACTGACAGACTGACAGACTGACAGACTGACAGACTGACAGACTGACAGACTGACAGACTGACAGACTGACAGACTGACAGACTGACAGACTGACAGACTGACAGACTGACAGACTGACAGACTGACAGACTGACAGACTGACAGACTGACAGACTGACAGACTGACAGACTGACAGACTGACAGACTGACAGACTGACAGACTGACAGACTGACAGACTGACAGACTGACAGACTGACAGACTGACAGACTGACAGACTGACAGACTGACAGACTGACAGACTGACAGACTGACAGACTGACAGACTGACAGACTGACAGACTGACAGACTGACAGACTGACAGACTGACAGACTGACAGACTGACAGACTGACAGACTGACAGACTGACAGACTGACAGACTGACAGACTGACAGACTGACAGACTGACAGACTGACAGACTGACAGACTGACAGACTGACAGACTGACAGACTGACAGACTGACAGACTGACAGACTGACAGACTGACAGACTGACAGACTGACAGACTGACAGACTGACAGACTGACAGACTGACAGACTGACAGACTGACAGACTGACAGACTGACAGACTGACAGACTGACAGACTGACAGACTGACAGACTGACAGACTGACAGACTGACAGACTGACAGACTGACAGACTGACAGACTGACAGACTGACAGACTGACAGACTGACAGACTGACAGACTGACAGACTGACAGACTGACAGACTGACAGACTGACAGACTGACAGACTGACAGACTGACAGACTGACAGACTGACAGACTGACAGACTGACAGACTGACAGACTGACAGACTGACAGACTGACAGACTGACAGACTGACAGACTGACAGACTGACAGACTGACAGACTGACAGACTGACAGACTGACAGACTGACAGACTGACAGACTGACAGACTGACAGACTGACAGACTGACAGACTGACAGACTGACAGACTGACAGACTGACAGACTGACAGACTGACAGACTGACAGACTGACAGACTGACAGACTGACAGACTGACAGACTGACAGACTGACAGACTGACAGACTGACAGACTGACAGACTGACAGACTGACAGACTGACAGACTGACAGACTGACAGACTGACAGACTGACAGACTGACAGACTGACAGACTGACAGACTGACAGACTGACAGACTGACAGACTGACAGACTGACAGACTGACAGACTGACAGACTGACAGACTGACAGACTGACAGACTGACAGACTGACAGACTGACAGACTGACAGACTGACAGACTGACAGACTGACAGACTGACAGACTGACAGACTGACAGACTGACAGACTGACAGACTGACAGACTGACAGACTGACAGACTGACAGACTGACAGACTGACAGACTGACAGACTGACAGACTGACAGACTGACAGACTGACAGACTGACAGACTGACAGACTGACAGACTGACAGACTGACAGACTGACAGACTGACAGACTGACAGACTGACAGACTGACAGACTGACAGACTGACAGACTGACAGACTGACAGACTGACAGACTGACAGACTGACAGACTGACAGACTGACAGACTGACAGACTGACAGACTGACAGACTGACAGACTGACAGACTGACAGACTGACAGACTGACAGACTGACAGACTGACAGACTGACAGACTGACAGACTGACAGACTGACAGACTGACAGACTGACAGACTGACAGACTGACAGACTGACAGACTGACAGACTGACAGACTGACAGACTGACAGACTGACAGACTGACAGACTGACAGACTGACAGACTGACAGACTGACAGACTGACAGACTGACAGACTGACAGACTGACAGACTGACAGACTGACAGACTGACAGACTGACAGACTGACAGACTGACAGACTGACAGACTGACAGACTGACAGACTGACAGACTGACAGACTGACAGACTGACAGACTGACAGACTGACAGACTGACAGACTGACAGACTGACAGACTGACAGACTGACAGACTGACAGACTGACAGACTGACAGACTGACAGACTGACAGACTGACAGACTGACAGACTGACAGACTGACAGACTGACAGACTGACAGACTGACAGACTGACAGACTGACAGACTGACAGACTGACAGACTGACAGACTGACAGACTGACAGACTGACAGACTGACAGACTGACAGACTGACAGACTGACAGACTGACAGACTGACAGACTGACAGACTGACAGACTGACAGACTGACAGACTGACAGACTGACAGACTGACAGACTGACAGACTGACAGACTGACAGACTGACAGACTGACAGACTGACAGACTGACAGACTGACAGACTGACAGACTGACAGACTGACAGACTGACAGACTGACAGACTGACAGACTGACAGACTGACAGACTGACAGACTGACAGACTGACAGACTGACAGACTGACAGACTGACAGACTGACAGACTGACAGACTGACAGACTGACAGACTGACAGACTGACAGACTGACAGACTGACAGACTGACAGACTGACAGACTGACAGACTGACAGACTGACAGACTGACAGACTGACAGACTGACAGACTGACAGACTGACAGACTGACAGACTGACAGACTGACAGACTGACAGACTGACAGACTGACAGACTGACAGACTGACAGACTGACAGACTGACAGACTGACAGACTGACAGACTGACAGACTGACAGACTGACAGACTGACAGACTGACAGACTGACAGACTGACAGACTGACAGACTGACAGACTGACAGACTGACAGACTGACAGACTGACAGACTGACAGACTGACAGACTGACAGACTGACAGACTGACAGACTGACAGACTGACAGACTGACAGACTGACAGACTGACAGACTGACAGACTGACAGACTGACAGACTGACAGACTGACAGACTGACAGACTGACAGACTGACAGACTGACAGACTGACAGACTGACAGACTGACAGACTGACAGACTGACAGACTGACAGACTGACAGACTGACAGACTGACAGACTGACAGACTGACAGACTGACAGACTGACAGACTGACAGACTGACAGACTGACAGACTGACAGACTGACAGACTGACAGACTGACAGACTGACAGACTGACAGACTGACAGACTGACAGACTGACAGACTGACAGACTGACAGACTGACAGACTGACAGACTGACAGACTGACACTGACTGACAGACTGACAGACTGACAGACTGACAGACTGACAGACTGACAGACTGACAGACTGACAGACTGACAGACTGACAGACTGACAGACTGACAGACTGACAGACTGACAGACTGACAGACTGACAGACTGACAGACTGACAGACTGACAGACTGACAGACTGACAGACTGACAGACTGACAGACTGACAGACTGACAGACTGACAGACTGACAGACTGACAGACTGACAGACTGACAGACTGACAGACTGACAGACTGACAGACTGACAGACTGACAGACTGACAGACTGACAGACTGACAGACTGACAGACTGACAGACTGACAGACTGACAGACTGACAGACTGACAGACTGACAGACTGACAGACTGACAGACTGACAGACTGACAGACTGACAGACTGACAGACTGACAGACTGACAGACTGACAGACTGACAGACTGACAGACTGACAGACTGACAGACTGACAGACTGACAGACTGACAGACTGACAGACTGACAGACTGACAGACTGACAGACTGACAGACTGACAGACTGACAGACTGACAGACTGACAGACTGACAGACTGACAGACTGACAGACTGACAGACTGACAGACTGACAGACTGACAGACTGACAGACTGACAGACTGACAGACTGACAGACTGACAGACTGACAGACTGACAGACTGACAGACTGACAGACTGACAGACTGACAGACTGACAGACTGACAGACTGACAGACTGACAGACTGACAGACTGACAGACTGACAGACTGACAGACTGACAGACTGACAGACTGACAGACTGACAGACTGACAGACTGACAGACTGACAGACTGACAGACTGACAGACTGACAGACTGACAGACTGACAGACTGACAGACTGACAGACTGACAGACTGACAGACTGACAGACTGACAGACTGACAGACTGACAGACTGACAGACTGACAGACTGACAGACTGACAGACTGACAGACTGACAGACTGACAGACTGACAGACTGACAGACTGACAGACTGACAGACTGACAGACTGACAGACTGACAGACTGACAGACTGACAGACTGACAGACTGACAGACTGACAGACTGACAGACTGACAGACTGACAGACTGACAGACTGACAGACTGACAGACTGACAGACTGACAGACTGACAGACTGACAGACTGACAGACTGACAGACTGACAGACTGACAGACTGACAGACTGACAGACTGACAGACTGACAGACTGACAGACTGACAGACTGACAGACTGACAGACTGACAGACTGACAGACTGACAGACTGACAGACTGACAGACTGACAGACTGACAGACTGACAGACTGACAGACTGACAGACTGACAGACTGACAGACTGACAGACTGACAGACTGACAGACTGACAGACTGACAGACTGACAGACTGACAGACTGACAGACTGACAGACTGACAGACTGACAGACTGACAGACTGACAGACTGACAGACTGACAGACTGACAGACTGACAGACTGACAGACTGACAGACTGACAGACTGACAGACTGACAGACTGACAGACTGACAGACTGACAGACTGACAGACTGACAGACTGACAGACTGACAGACTGACAGACTGACAGACTGACAGACTGACAGACTGACAGACTGACAGACTGACAGACTGACAGACTGACAGACTGACAGACTGACAGACTGACAGACTGACAGACTGACAGACTGACAGACTGACAGACTGACAGACTGACAGACTGACAGACTGACAGACTGACAGACTGACAGACTGACAGACTGACAGACTGACAGACTGACAGACTGACAGACTGACAGACTGACAGACTGACAGACTGACAGACTGACAGACTGACAGACTGACAGACTGACAGACTGACAGACTGACAGACTGACAGACTGACAGACTGACAGACTGACAGACTGACAGACTGACAGACTGACAGACTGACAGACTGACAGACTGACAGACTGACAGACTGACAGACTGACAGACTGACAGACTGACAGACTGACAGACTGACAGACTGACAGACTGACAGACTGACAGACTGACAGACTGACAGACTGACAGACTGACAGACTGACAGACTGACAGACTGACAGACTGACAGACTGACAGACTGACAGACTGACAGACTGACAGACTGACAGACTGACAGACTGACAGACTGACAGACTGACAGACTGACAGACTGACAGACTGACAGACTGACAGACTGACAGACTGACAGACTGACAGACTGACAGACTGACAGACTGACAGACTGACAGACTGACAGACTGACAGACTGACAGACTGACAGACTGACAGACTGACAGACTGACAGACTGACAGACTGACAGACTGACAGACTGACAGACTGACAGACTGACAGACTGACAGACTGACAGACTGACAGACTGACAGACTGACAGACTGACAGACTGACAGACTGACAGACTGACAGACTGACAGACTGACAGACTGACAGACTGACAGACTGACAGACTGACAGACTGACAGACTGACAGACTGACAGACTGACAGACTGACAGACTGACAGACTGACAGACTGACAGACTGACAGACTGACAGACTGACAGACTGACAGACTGACAGACTGACAGACTGACAGACTGACAGACTGACAGACTGACAGACTGACAGACTGACAGACTGACAGACTGACAGACTGACAGACTGACAGACTGACAGACTGACAGACTGACAGACTGACAGACTGACAGACTGACAGACTGACAGACTGACAGACTGACAGACTGACAGACTGACAGACTGACAGACTGACAGACTGACAGACTGACAGACTGACAGACTGACAGACTGACAGACTGACAGACTGACAGACTGACAGACTGACAGACTGACAGACTGACAGACTGACAGACTGACAGACTGACAGACTGACAGACTGACAGACTGACAGACTGACAGACTGACAGACTGACAGACTGACAGACTGACAGACTGACAGACTGACAGACTGACAGACTGACAGACTGACAGACTGACAGACTGACAGACTGACAGACTGACAGACTGACAGACTGACAGACTGACAGACTGACAGACTGACAGACTGACAGACTGACAGACTGACAGACTGACAGACTGACAGACTGACAGACTGACAGACTGACAGACTGACAGACTGACAGACTGACAGACTGACAGACTGACAGACTGACAGACTGACAGACTGACAGACTGACAGACTGACAGACTGACAGACTGACAGACTGACAGACTGACAGACTGACAGACTGACAGACTGACAGACTGACAGACTGACAGACTGACAGACTGACAGACTGACAGACTGACAGACTGACAGACTGACAGACTGACAGACTGACAGACTGACAGACTGACAGACTGACAGACTGACAGACTGACAGACTGACAGACTGACAGACTGACAGACTGACAGACTGACAGACTGACAGACTGACAGACTGACAGACTGACAGACTGACAGACTGACAGACTGACAGACTGACAGACTGACAGACTGACAGACTGACAGACTGACAGACTGACAGACTGACAGACTGACAGACTGACAGACTGACAGACTGACAGACTGACAGACTGACAGACTGACAGACTGACAGACTGACAGACTGACAGACTGACAGACTGACAGACTGACAGACTGACAGACTGACAGACTGACAGACTGACAGACTGACAGACTGACAGACTGACAGACTGACAGACTGACAGACTGACAGACTGACAGACTGACAGACTGACAGACTGACAGACTGACAGACTGACAGACTGACAGACTGACAGACTGACAGACTGACAGACTGACAGACTGACAGACTGACAGACTGACAGACTGACAGACTGACAGACTGACAGACTGACAGACTGACAGACTGACAGACTGACAGACTGACAGACTGACAGACTGACAGACTGACAGACTGACAGACTGACAGACTGACAGACTGACAGACTGACAGACTGACAGACTGACAGACTGACAGACTGACAGACTGACAGACTGACAGACTGACAGACTGACAGACTGACAGACTGACAGACTGACAGACTGACAGACTGACAGACTGACAGACTGACAGACTGACAGACTGACAGACTGACAGACTGACAGACTGACAGACTGACAGACTGACAGACTGACAGACTGACAGACTGACAGACTGACAGACTGACAGACTGACAGACTGACAGACTGACAGACTGACAGACTGACAGACTGACAGACTGACAGACTGACAGACTGACAGACTGACAGACTGACAGACTGACAGACTGACAGACTGACAGACTGACAGACTGACAGACTGACAGACTGACAGACTGACAGACTGACAGACTGACAGACTGACAGACTGACAGACTGACAGACTGACAGACTGACAGACTGACAGACTGACAGACTGACAGACTGACAGACTGACAGACTGACAGACTGACAGACTGACAGACTGACAGACTGACAGACTGACAGACTGACAGACTGACAGACTGACAGACTGACAGACTGACAGACTGACAGACTGACAGACTGACAGACTGACAGACTGACAGACTGA